>OZ005649.1:93006672-93606672 GCA_963930645.1 Salticus scenicus | reverse complement strand
GATTTTTAAATTTTAAGGCGTGCCACACTGTTAAAAATTTTGTCCAAAACGTGGTATATTTTTGCTGCAACCATGCGATGGTGAAATCTTTTACCATTATTTGGTGCTTCATTAAACCACGGCTTGGTACAGCAATATTTACATCCATAAGATGGAGAATTTTTTTACCATAATTTGGTGCTTTTTTTCAACAAGAAGCACCAAATCATAGTAGAAGGTTTCACCATCGCATGGCTGCAGCTACAGTTGTACCAAGTTTTGGTTCAACCTAGCAAATTGAAGCTACTGTAGTACCAACATTTGGTTCAACCTTGAACTGAAATTTTTAACAGTGTACGTTAAAGCTGTCTGAATAATTTGGAATAATTTTAAATTTAACGACAGATAATGTTTTTTCATATAAATTTAGGTACATTACACGTATTTAAACAGTGGTTGAGGGAAATGGCAGCTTTTCACATTTAGGAATAGTTTTATCTGTCAAGAAAAAAAAAAAGAAAGAAAGAACTGTTCCTCATTATTTTTTTTTTTTTTTTTTTTTTTTTCGTGTGAGTGACACACGAGATTATGTTTTGCATTGTACTAAATTTAAAAATTGATTTTTACATTCGTTTAAATCACATAATTAGGAATGGTTTTACAAATTTTGTAATTAAATTTCTTTGATAATGTTCTGGGTAACAAATTTTGATGAATGAGCATTTAAATGATTGGATATTTAAAAACTTTTAATTTTCATTAATTAAGCATGTAAAATTACTTCTAATATATTTTCACTAATATGTTATTTTGATTGCAGCAAATTGTAATGGATGATATAATTATTTCCAAAACCGTATCACGAAATAACTGTATTTATTGAATCTTTGCGTAAAAATAATAAATTTCATATTAGACAGTTAAAAATTACGATGAATTGTGCGTAAAATTAATGAGAGTTAGATCGTCAAATATAGTGTTACATCTGAAACGAATAATTAAAAGTCTAGACATATAAAATACTGTTTATATTTCACACCTACTAATGATAACTCAAATATTATAGTTAAAGTTGTGTAAAATTTCCATGGAAATAAGTTTTACTAGCATGAATAATATCCAAAGAATTCGATTATTTTTAGAATTTGTATGATATCGGTGATATTTTAAAAGTAGTTCATAGAGTGACGTTACATAATTTCTTATTCATTGTACCGTCTAAATATTTTAGACTAATTGACTATTTATAGGAAAATAAAAGCAGAAATAGAAATCTCAGGTATTTTTTTTTTTTTTTTTTAGTTTAAATTATTTGAAGACAGAAAATTAACGCAAGAAAAACATCTAACTACATAATATCAAACAATAAATTTCATCGTTTCTAATTGTTAAAAACATCTTATTATAGTAGTTTTTAATATGTTAAATGTAGTTCAAAATAACTGTATTATTTTAAGTTTAATAAATACTAAAAAATATAATTCATTAAACACTCTATTACCAAATTAATTAAATAAGGTGATAAACGAATTTAGTTATGTATTTATTTAGTAAAACAATAACAAAAATTAAGTTCCCACACATTAAAAATGATTTTTTTTCGCTTAAATTATAATAATATCATTTATTGAGATCCATTAATGATTTAAAATTTTTGATCTTGAAATTCGTAAACGGAAAGTTCTGGGTTCAAAATTAGGTTGCGATATTAAGGTTAAATTTTTAGGTTTTTAGGTTTATGTGTTTTAGAATTACATTTTAGGTTTTGATTTTACGTGTTTTTCTCCGAAACTCGCTTGAATACGAGATGGCGCTTTTTAACAAGGCGCCAACATAAGGCTTTTCACAAAGGCCCGCAATTCTCGTATAGTCAATGAGTCTTAGTCTTATATAACCTCCACCACGATTTGGTGGTATTCTATACAAGGTGGAAATAATTTATAATTAAATTTATACTGTAAAATTGTCTCGTTCCTAAAATAAACGGGTGGATTACAACACAACTTGGTATGCGAATAATTCATTAGAATTGTTCACGGATTTACCAAAAAGCAAATTTTTCACGAAAATATCAGTTTCCAAATAGAGAAAGTCATATAGGTATGGGGGATAAATTTAGTGTATTTTAATTATTTTAAGTAAAACTCGATAATCAGTGTTAATTCAATATTGCATCTTTCATTTTGCAATTAAATAAATAGTTTAACAGGTGAGCTGATAAAAATTTAGATACATGTAAGGAATGCAATGTGTAAAAGTGCTTAGTAAATAATAAGAATAGTTTTGCACATAGATAATACCTAGTGTGAATGCATCCTTTGTGTGTGTGATCGATATAAGAATTTCATTTGGGATTTGGGTAAACAGAATTTATTCTGAAAAATATGTAGAAATATCTCCCTTCGAAATACAAGGTTTATATACGTGACAAGCAGTGAATAGAGCATATGAGATTCTTTGTTCCATTTTCATGAGTTAAAGCATTCATTTTTCTCAAACATTCTATTCTATCATCTTAATGCGTATTCTAAATTCTTAATCCGCGGATGGAATGTTAAGCTGCTTTGGGAAACAGCTGTAAAATGCCATCGATATCTGGGAAATGTCTATTTCAGGCGGGCAGTGAAAAAACTAGCATTCAAAAACTCTTTCTTTCTCTTTTCTTCTTTTATCTAAGTGGAGTGAGAAACGTGTTTCTCGAAACACATGGCTGAACGAACAGCTGATAGGTGGGGGGTTCCTCTTTTCCCCATATCTTGACGTCAGCACAGGAATTACCATATGAGAGTCTCTGGAAGGCGGTTCCTAGACCGTACCGCCTGGGATAGCGGAGTGGTGATTTGAGTAGAGCTTTTGGTGACGTATCAAGGGGAGAAGAGGGTGTGGCGACTGTTTTTCCCTCCCGGTCTGGATAAAAAGAGGATACGTTTTTACTTTTTTTTTTGGTCTGGATCTGATTTTCGCTCTCTCGTTGTTGGCTGTGGAAATGAGTGACATCGTGCGTTGGACAATCTAGCAGTTTGTTGAGACTCGACGTAGTGAGTGAATAGCGGGTAGCTTGAAAAAAGGAAAAAGAAGTAATCCCGGATTTTGAAAATGTGATATTGAGACGAGATGTTAGGACGACCTAGCTTTGAGTCGGAAAAAGAAGAAGAAGGAAGGGGAGTTTGTAAAATGAACGCGTAACAGAGTGAATATCCGTTTGTTCCTGAAAAGTAAAAATTGCCCGCGTCTTAACGAAAATACTTGAATGTGATGTCGAAGGAGAGTACCCGAGCTAATGTTTGGCTGCAGACATGATTTATTCTGACACCCTAGACTAGTGGACGAATAGATGAGGAATAATGATGCTGCGTAGCTTTGTGTCCGACGGATGGCTTTTTCCTTGACGCTTTTTTGGGAAACTTACATCTCCACTCTCGGCTGGACTGGGGCAGCGGAAAGAACAAATGTTATGTAAGTTAATATTTATATTCACGCCTTTAACATTACTGTTTCTTGTATCTTATTTCATGATGTCGAATGTATTAAGTTTCTTTTAACAGAAAGTTTATCTCATTGTTTGTGTGTAAGAACTGACTATCCAAGTATATTTCTCATTGTTTTGCTGAAAATTAAATTAATAATGGAATCTAATCTGTTTAGCATGGTTTAAGAAATGTGGTGTAATCCTGCTTTAGTTTAATTAAAATTTGTATATTTTAGAATCAAATTTTAGTATCTGTGTTTTTTTTAAGGAGTGTACGTTTTGAATTTATTAACTGGAGAAACATGATTTTTGATACTCCTGTCTACGGGTATTGTCTTACCCATTTTTGAACTAAGGATTTCTTGCGAATTAAATTTAATAAGTAAAATGAAAGTAAAAGTTTCTTTTTGTAAAAAAACAATTTAAGTTTGGAGAACACAACGCGGCTTAAATTTTTGGTGTACTCATTGTTTTTTTTTTTAATACTATACGATCCATCTGTTTTTAGTAACCAAGTAAATCTAATTAGTAAATTTAAATATGCTTATGATTAGGTAATAAATTTAATTTACTTTTATTTGGTAAATTTATTCAATGCCAGTTGAAAAGTAGGGATTTTATGCTTAAATTGAGATAAAAGAATGGTGTAAACCTAATGAATATTATTTTAAAATTTGAATAGTAACTGTATAGTAGGTATAAATAAATAAAGCAGTAAGTGCCAAAATAAAATTATTATAATTGGCGCCGTGCCCATTAGGTAGTCAGGAGTAATTATTTGTTTCTCTCGCGGTATAATTTTGGCGCCGTGCTTATGTCTTGAAGTGTATTACTAATTAATTGAATTATTTTAGTGTGTACTTTTGTGTTTTTTCAAAACTACTCAGTGTATATTATTTTTTTCTCTTTTTCCTAACTCATGTATTGTGGAGTCACTATTGGTGATGAAAATTTATGGACCTGTAGCCAGAAGTAGTGGCGATCGATGATTTTTTTTTGTTGATGGGATGTCCTTATGTCTGCCCTGTGGTGAGACCATTTATATTTTATGCTGTACATATCTGTTTTAATCAAGTGTGGAAAATCTTTTTATTTTTTTTTTATTGAAAAAATTTGTTTTTATGTATTGTGTGAAATGAAATTTTATAGTATACATTTTGCTGGAAGGAAGAATTTTGTCAAATGTGATTAATATTTGTGATAATAAAGAGCAAAAATAATTTCTTTTGAGGGAAATTGTAATCAGTAATTTTTTTTTGGAGAGGTTTAGGAATGTTGGTAAATTCAAAATTTTTTTAAGTCTATTTGAATAAAAAATAAAGCTAAATGATCTGCAGAATTCTTCTACAGCCTATGAATTGCAATTATTTTTTAGTGATACTCTATTTTTCTTGTGCAAAATCAAGTTTATATATCTTTAAATTTTTCTTTTGATATTCATATTTTTACTTTCATATGCATTATTTTTTTAAGTTACTTGTGTCTTAAATTGAGTCATAACAAGAAGGATTTTTGTGGTTAAAATTATTTTTCGGTGTGTAAGACAAAATTTGGAAGTATTAGTGATAGTAATTTATTGGTTTTGCAATTTTGTTTCTTTTAAGACAACTTATGGCTGGATTTACAGGCCAAAACTGTGGGAAAAATAATTAACTTATAAAGTGTAAATAATTTAAAGTTTTTTTTCTTAAAAAAAAAAAAAAAAAGAAAAAAAAAAAAAAAAAAAAATCCTTCTTGTATTTTGGTATACATTATATGTAATAAACACAATAGTGCCTTTTTTTTTACACATTGATAATATTTAGTGATAGTACTGTGTTACAACAATTTAAAGACACAATTTAATGTATTTTACAGATCTTGTTTCAGTACACATATTTACCTTATTTTATATGTATTGTTATGACTCAATTTAAGTAATTTTTTTTTCCTTCTCACTTTGCGTTCTCTGGTGCTACATTATATAACCTTGTTTTCTGCTCCGTATTTGTATTGGCTAGGAAATTTTGTTGTTTTTAAATTTTGTAAGAAACTAAATGTTTGGCTGTGGCCTTGACGGTAAAAGGGTTAAAAACTAATAGGTTAATATAGTGCTAAAAATTTCTCTAGTGTTAGGAAATTTCTTTTTGATTTTTGCATTGTGTTATAACGGTCAATATGGGTGAAAATCCTGAATCTGAGGTAGAAAATAGCTATGCTACGGACGCTACTCAGCCAAATGGTCCCGTGTTCAGGCGTTGCAAAAATTCCTTGCTCTCTGTCGTAAAATGTGTATATATTTTGGGATAATTTTTTTTAATTGGGAAGGTTTTTTTTTTGTATATACATTGGTTTTTGCTAGGAAGAGGGAATTTGGTTTTTAATTTATGCCCTCTCTGGTAGATGTAGTGACAAAATTAAGTTTTAAAATGTTTAGCCTAAATAAGAAATTTAATTTTACCCTTTTACGAGTAAAAGTGCTGTCTTTTCAAGCTGTGTTGTGAGTGTGTTATAAAAGTTTGGTTGATCTTAGTAAATCCTGCTGTGAAAAGGTTGATTTAGATGTTGTTTAGATTTTGTTATAAATGTTTTGCTGCAGTTTAAGAGCAGTTTATGGGAAAAATGCAGGAAAGTTGATGTTTTTTTAAGCTACCTAGGGTCAAAAATTGAATTATGAGCTTTAAAATGTTGTTTAAATATAAATTTAAGGCACTTTAGGTTGTTAACTTTTGGTTTGGGTCTCTGCATCAGAAATTTCGGCTGTACTGTGTAAATAATACTTTAAAGTTGAAATTGATGGAAGAATTGAGTATGTGTGAGTAATTTAGTGCTCTTTTAAGTAGAAATTTTAGAGGCTATATGAGTTAAAATTAAAATTTTAGGTGGCATACTGTTGTAAAAGTTTTTTTTTTAGATGCCAGGCTAATATTTTAATAAATCTTAAGTTAATTTTTATGTTGGTTTAGGTGTTAAAGTGTAATTTCAGTCTGTTTTGGGGGGAAAATGTTTTAAAACATTTTTCGCAAATCCCAGAAAATATTGTAGTAACTTTAAGAGTCTGTTATATGTTTGTTTACATATGTGAGGTAGTATTTGTGGCATGTTTAGGAAGAGTTGTGGCTGACCTGTAATTACTCTGTGGTGCTCACAGAATTGGTTTAATTCTGATAGTTAATTATTAAAAAGAGTTAGAGGTCAGGATGGCACTTGGTTGCTCTGTCGTTTCACAATTCAGTCCTGTTTTGTTTGGTTAAGCTCTGAGGTGGAATTAGTTTTGTGATTGATGTGTGTTTAAGAGTTATGGTAGATTTATTGAGAATTTAGGTACCTTGTGATTGAGGAATTATGTAAATTTGCAAAGTAATGATTTTTGTTTTTGTGAGGCGTTCCAAAAACTGTGATTTGCATGTGCGATGATGTTTCTCTCAGAGTTGTTTTCGCCTGTTGTACTTGATCTTACTGCTTATAAATCTGGTAAACAATCATTCAGATTTTAATTTTTTTTTTTTTAATTTAGAAAATTATTTGATTTTTTTTTTCAAAAAAGAAAATATCATGTTATAAAATCATAGCCTTCCTTTTGGTACAATTTTGGGTAAAGTTCAGGGAAATAATACTCGTAGACTAGGAAAATTTTATGTTTCCTTTTATTATGTGGCAAGCTTCAAAGTATTTTCTCTGTTTAAACCGAGTTTAATTACAATGGTTCTCAAAATTTGCATGCTCTTTTTTTTTTTTTTCTGTATTAGCTTGGTTTCTGTTAAAATTTTATGATAGATTGCAGTTTGTTCAAAATGTTGGGTCAGAAATTGTGTTTATGTTTAAAATTTAGTACTTAGCATCTCTATTTTTTGTTAGTCACCAAAAAGTTAGTCTATTGCTTTTATTGGCTAAAGCTCTGTGTTTATTACATCTCATCTGCCGGAGTGGGAAAAAGGTTTTCGGGTGTAAATCTTGATTAATGTTACAAAAAAAAAAAAAAGTGTAAAAATAGAAAAACGTGAAAAAAAAAGGGTAAAAATAGAAAAATATTAAAAATTGTATAATCGGGTCATGCTTGCACTTAGATAATTAATAATCTATTGTGATGTATTTTGTTTTAATTTATTTCTGGGCGCCCAATTTATTTCGTTGCAATTTTTGACTGGAGTTTTACTTTGGGCCATTCAAAATGTTTTTATTATTAGATATTATCTCGGTGCTAGTCAATACTTTTAGGTAGCTATGCAAGGTGTAGTTAGGTTGACGAGCAAAAAGCAAGGTTGCTCCAAAAATTGTAAAATTGTGTATTTAACGCTAGTATATGTCATCTGCTCAAGACTGTGTGTAATCCAAGAGACTGTATTATAAAAGACTGTATTTATAATTCCACACATTTTGATATGATATTACATTGAATAGTATGAACAATTAGTGTGAACTGTTAAAAAATATGTATGAACATTCTTATGGTAACCAAAAGTTTATGAACTTTAACTCGAAATTACAAAGACTTTCGCGTCCAGTAATGAACGTTAGTAATTCATCTTACATCAATAGGTTTGCCAAGGAAATTTTTTTTTGCCCTTTGTAATGTTTCCCTTCTTTTTTTTTTTTTCAAAACTGTGGGTTGAAAAAAAGTTCCGAAAGGATGGTATTATAAACAATTGTATGTTTCTATATTAAATGTTCAATCATGTAAAAAAAAATTTAGGAAGATTTCATTTTTGCTGGTATATGTATCATGTAAATAGCTGTAGCAGTTCAGTCGAGGTGGAGGTTTTTCAAAAAATAAGATAAGCCAACCCGATGTTTATCCCTTTATTTTGGTTTAAAAATTTGAGGTACAAGGAGTATTCCTGTTATCAGCAAACCTTATGTCTGACAAAAACAAATTTAAATTTTTTTCTACCCTTTATAGCGTCAGTTTGTGGTGAGTCTTCAAATCCAGGTGTCGTTATCGGTGCTTGTGCTAGGTCTGAAATGGATGTCAGGCGGATGGGTATTCAGTAAATGTTGATCTGTAGAGTGTTTAGTATCTTAATAGTAAATTTTTTTAAGTTGGTAATCTTTATACTGCAATAGTGTAGCTTGGGTGTTCACGCTGTCCTGGTGATGGTAGGGTGTGTGGGAAGAGCGATCGGCTTTCCACAGGCTCGGCAGGAACTGGTGGTTAGAGGTTTGCATTTCTCGGGTCGATGTTTGATCTGCGGTGATGTGAGTGTTAGTTGCGGGTTGCTGGCTGTTTCTGGGATGGTTTGTTGCAAGTGTTGTTTCTGTTATTTTTCTTTTACAATAAATAAATAAATAAATAAATAAAAAGAATAATTATTTAAAAAACAACTGGTAGGTTAAAGCTCTCATGTAAAAAAAAAAAAAAAAAAAAAAAAAAAAAAAATTCGTCTCTTGCTGAATACTTGGACGCTGGTACAATATGTGGTATTCCTGGATGTGTCTAATTTATTTATTTATTTTTCTGTGACGGGAGGGTAGTTATCACGGCGTATAATTAATTCTTTTGTGCCGTGATTAACTTTTTTTTTTCTTTTTCAAGAAAATTTTCTTTTGCAATTAAATAAATAGTTTAACAGGTGAGCTGATAAAAATGTAGATACATATAAGGAATGCAATGTGTAAAAGTGCTTAGCAAATAATAAGAATAGTTTTGTACATAGATAATACCTAGTGTGAATGCATCCTTTGTGTGTGTGATCGATATAAGAATTTCATTTGGGATTTGGGTAAACAGAATTTATTCTGAAAAATATGTAGAAATATCTCCCTTCGAAATACAAGGTTTATATACGTGACAAGCAGTGAATAGAGCATATGAGATTCTTTGTTCCATTTTCATGAGTTAAAGCATTCATTTTTCTCAAACATTCTATTCTATCATCTTAATGCATATTCTAAATTCTTAATCCGCGGATGGAATGTTAAGCTGCTTTGGGAAACAGCTGTAAAATGCCATCGATATCTGGGGAATGTCTATTTCAGGCGGGCAGTGAGAAAACTAGCATTCAAAAACTCTTTCTTTCTCTTTTCTTCTTTTATCTAAGTGGAGTGAGAAACGTGTTTCTCGAAACACATGGCTAAACGAACAGCTGATAGGTGGGGGTTCCTCTTTTCCCCATATCTTGACGTCAGCACAGGAATTACCATATGAGAGTCTCTGGAAGGCGGTTCCTAGACTGTACCGCCTGGGATAGCGGAGTGGTGATTTGACGTAGGGCTTTTGGTGACGTATCAAGGGGAGAAGAGGGTGTGTCGACTGTTTTTCCCTCCCGGTCTGCATAAAAAGAGGATACGTTTTTACTTTTTTTTTTGGTCTGGATCTGATTTTCGCTCTCTGGTTCTTGGCTGATGGAAATGAGTGACATCGTGCGTTGGTGAATCTAGCAGTTTGTTGAGACTCGACGTAGTGAGTGAATAGCGGGTAGCTTGAAAAAAGGAAAAAGAAGTAATCTCGGATTTTGAAAATGTGATATGGAGACGTGATGTTAGGACGACCTAGCTTTGAGTCGGAAAAAGAAGAAGAAGGAAGGGGAGTTTGTAAAATGAACGCGTAACTGAGTGACTATCCGTTTGTTCCTCAAAAGTAAAAATTGCCCATCGTCTTAACGAAAATACGGGAATGTGATGTCGAAGGCGAGTACCCGAGCTAATGTTTGGCTGCAGACGTGATTTATTCTGAGACCCTAGACTAGTGGACGAATAGATGAGGAATAATGATGCTGCGTAGCTTTGTGTACGACGGATGGCTTTTTCCTTGACGCTTTTTTTGGGAAACTTACATCTCCACTCTCGGCTGGACTGCGGCAGCGGAAAGAACAAATGTTATGTAAGTTAATATTTATATTTACGCCTTTAACATTCCTGTTTCTTGTATCTTGTTTCATGATGTCGAATGTATTAAGTTTCTTTTAACAGAAAGTTTATCTCATTGTTTGTGTGTAAGAACTGACTATCCAGGTATATTTCTCATTGTTTTGCTGAAAATTAAATTAATAATGGAATCTAATCTGTTTAGCATGGTTTAAGAAATGTGGTGTAATCCTGCTTTAGTTTAATTAAAAATTGTATATTTTAGAATCAAATTTTAGTATCTGTGTTTTTTTTAAGGAGTGTACGTTTTGAATTTATTAACTGGAGAAACATGATTTTTGATACTCCTGTCTACGGGTATTGTCTTACCCATTTTTGAACTAAGAGTTTCTTGCGAATTAAATTTAATAAGTAAAATGAAAGTAAAAGTTTCTTTGTGTAAAAAAATAATTTAAGTTTGGAGAACACAACCCGGCTTAAATTTTTGGTGTACTCATTGTTTTTTTTTTAATACTATACGATCCATCTTTTTTTAGTAACCAAGTAAATCTAATTAGTAAATTTAAATATGCTTATGATTAGGTAATAAATTTAATTTACTTTTATTTGGTAAATTTATTCAATGCCAGTTGAAAAGTAGGGATTTTATGTTTAAATTGAGATAAAAGAATGATGTAAACCTAATGAATATTATTTTAAAATTTGAATAGTAACTGTATAGTAGGTATAAATAAATAAAGCAGTAAGTGCAAAAATAAAATTATTATATATCTCAAGAACAAATAGTAGCAGAAATTCCAAACTCGGTAATCCAAATGTGTATCAAATAGGGATGCAACGGTAAGCTTTTCTTTGAGATGAAGCAAATGGTTCGTGTACAGGGATGCTCAAAAGTATACAAATACATTACGTCTATGGGGAAAATTGCAGGTAAGTAGAGTTTAACATCTATAGACTGCACTAAACCAAATGAAACGAATATATTCTTTTTGTAATAAAGATAGTCAACTGGGAAGAAAAAATTGTGTATGTAGGAGCATCGCCTTCCCTCACCCCCCCCCCCCTGAGGGAGAAGTCCCCCCTTCAGGGGAGTAAATTTTCATGATGGTTATCTTTCAAAAGAGCTCGCCAATACCTTTAAAATGAATGGTTGAACCATCGATCTGCGATAATTTAAAATAAAGTTATCGATTATTTTCATTTTTAACAAAAAAAAAAAAAAAAAAAATGTAATATTGAGAATAAATTCAACTTTTTTTTTTTTTTTTTTTTTTTTTTAAGTGTTATTCTACTTCTCTAATATGGAAATCGTCTGCATTATCATAAAAGATAATTTGTTTAAATAAAAATTTTAATATATATATATTTTTTGAAACACAGAATTTTTTTTTTTTAATAACCGAATTAAATTCTATATAAATGTAGGTGCATTAATAAAACTGGGGGTTGAGGGGGGCGGTAGCCGCCCCTCAGACAAAACTAATTATCATATAAAACTCTTCCGAAGCCTAATTTGGATTGTTTAACATAGTTTCACATAACAGTACTCGTTAACTTACCTATTAATCTCCAACCAGTATTTATAGTATTAAATTTCAGGGTAAGAGAAAGTTGTGTGAGTGTCACACTAGATTATTTGGATAGAAAACAATATACTTCATTATTTACGTTTTATTAGGATGCTTATTATTTCGATATTAATTTCATTAAAAAACGGATAAACGAATTTAGAAAATTCTTTTTAAATATTCATTTCAGTAAATGATATTTTCCATAAAACCTATTTGCCATATATGTGATTGCTTTTAAAAGGTTAGGTATAGTTCATAGGAACAAAATATATTTGAATGATATTTAAACATATATATATTCAAATGTATTGATAAAAAAGATATAAGCAAAACAAAATACTAAAAATAATTCAGCTATGATTAAAATTACGTATAAAATCTAGGAAATTTTGTTAAAAATTTCAGATTTAAAAACTGAATACTTAAAATCTATTAACGAGTGATGAATATTAGTTTCATAATAAAAACAATAATATGCAAGAACACGGAATTATTTGAAGTTGATTTATGTGACTAATAAAAAAAGCAGATAATTTACCAAAAGAAAAGAAAATTAATATTATAAAAATAATATTATAAAAATACATAATATTATAAAAATAAAAATAAAGACATAAATAGAGAAGAATCTATATTTGCAAATTCTAAGATGTGTTGATAAAAGATTTTTAAAACTGTGTTTTACAGCATTCTCAAGAATTTTCTTCAAAATAAATCTTGTTTAACTATACAAATCGAAAATTAAAAACCCTAATCATAAGTTTATGTTAAATTATTTCCATGTCAATAGCATCTTAGCAAAAAATTTTGCTTATTGAAACAATATTAATCTTTACTGAATTAAACTTATTATATTATATTACATTAAAAGACTAATTTATCTCCATCATATCATAAGTCACCTTCAGCCTTTAGAGTAATTATGCTAGCGATGGTGAAATTAATGGTCATTCTGAACAACTTCAAAATTCTCCACAAATTAGTTATATTAATGAGAGCAATCAATTCAGTGTTAAGCGTATCATTAAATGTGAAACTAAATATTTTGATTAAAAGTGTTTCTTAAAATTTACATAAGAATATATAAATGAGCATATTCGAGATTTGGTATTATGCATAGTTATATGTAGAACCAGATTTAGTTTTTTTTTTATCACGCTTTTCTAGATTTGTATGTTTATTCTATTTAAAACAAAAATTATATATACTGATCATTATATTATAAAAGCAAAATAATTTATCCATAATATACCGATAAAAATACTTTATAATCACTTTTCTTAGATTAAGGGATAAAAACGTAAGTGAAAGTGATACATAAATATATAGAAAACTTTTGAAACGGATATGTGTATGATATAAAATTATAATAAAAGTTTAAAGGTTAGTAAAACGAACAGGGGAATTACAAACCAATGCTCAAAATTGCTGGAAAAGAAAATGAAAAACTTTAATATAGAAATAAATTAACAAATGAATGAAATGAAAAAAAAAAAAAAAACTGAGAGGTCTTTACACGTCACAGCTTTTAACCGAGTGGTTCCTTTTTCTTTTTCGGTTTGTTCTGTTTCCTAATTCAAGGGTGATATTTAAGTACCGACGCTTAGCCCCGTCGGCCTAAGAGGGTTTGTTTATCAGGTAGGGGTTTATTTCATATATTTTATTTGTTTTCTTGTATACATAATGAAATTCTTCATATTACTGTATTTTTTATATAAATTAGTTTGATGTATTTTTATGAATTTTTTAGAATTTTTTACATTATACATGTTAGATTTCTATTCAGTTAATAGAGGTTTTCTGTTTGGTGAGAAGTTGGGGACTAAGGATAGTTATTAGCTAATTGCTATTATCCTTTCAGAAACTTCTATTTTACCCCTACAAGAAGCGGCCTCCCTGATGAAGACCTCTGTGGGTTTTTTTTTTCTGTTTTTTTCATTTCATTCATTTGTTAATTTATTCCTATATATATATATATATATATATATAATGAATAATGGTAAAAGTGCAGGATTTACGGTCCTTTTAGTATATACATATAAGAAATTACCTTATCTTTAGCTGTATGAAATGACTTATCTTTGGCTGTACTGTCCTCCATAGGAATATTAATAAGTCTGTGAAGTCATCCTTTCTAACAGATCGTAGACCATGTACATTTTTGGAGAAAAACAAAGAAAACATTGAAGGGCTAGGCAGATGAGTACAATCTGTGTTCAGAAGCGGCTTCTTCCTCCTAACAGCTTTAAAGAGAACCTCTCGGCCGGTTGTGAGGTGTAATACACTGTAAAAAATCTGTTAAAAGTCATTATGATAGAATGATGTAGAATAATTTTAACCATGGACTGATAAGTTAAATCTGGACCAAGGACTTGTCATATCTGTTTCTTTTTTTTTAATTATACAACATTTCTTTTTATATTTAGCCTTTATTTACCAAATCAAATATATAACAGTGATACTTTTAGATATTTGAAAATTGCTTACATTTTTCTTTCAGACAGAATGCCCCTCTAAAAATTCGAAGATTTGCCAAAGCTGTACTTGTTTCGTAAATTTCATATTTTTTGGTAAGGAAACTAAGTTTTGTATGTAAATTTTAAATACATTTTTAGATTTGTTCTATTCCTTAAGCATTTTAGTTTATCACCCTTGATTTTACGTATCCTAGCAATTTTACATATCTGAAAAATGAAACCAAGCTGTTTATACATGTGCCAAAAGCACCTCAAATGAATCGCTTATATATTTTTATTTATTTAATTTAGTTTTTTTTTTTTTACATTGTTGTTCCAGTTTTGCCGTCTAATTTTCAATTAATTCCAATATCCAGATTATTTCATGATTTTGTTGAATTGTTAAATGTTTAAAATGCGAAATGCTAGTTGGAGTCAGAAAATTTGACAACGCTAAAACCAGTTGAGGTATTTTAAAATATCAAAATTCCCCAAATTCATGAATGTTTTTCACTATCTGTAACACATGATTTTCATAAGTTTTAACGGTGGTTTTCCCCTAAACTTACGTAAATACGCACTAGGACCCCTTAGAAACACCTCCACGGAAGGCACTTCTCCTCAGGCCTAGGACCCTAAGACAGTCAATTGGCCGTATTACCAAACACCAAACACCAAATACCATGAGTCTTAATGTGATGTATATAGGTATATTAGGCCTAGATTACACTTGACCCAGACCATGGGACAAACGAAACAGCTAAACGTCTGCTTTTCATCCTTTTTCTTTAAGCTGTACGCTGTTAAGGAAAATTTAAAAAAAAATCAGATTTAAAAATATATATATAATTAGGTGCAGTTTACGCCAAAAATGTTCACAGGCGTAACTATAATAGCAAATGAGTACAATGAGGTTAACGTCGAACTATGCCAATTCTTTCTTATACTTACCAGACTTCCCCCTATACAAAACCGTGATCAAGAAAGGATTCTGAAAACACATTATGTAAATTGAATTTTTAAATATAATTTATTGCTTCTGTTTTAATAAATCATGAAGTAAGCGTGTAGTAAAAAATTAGTAAGCGTATTGAAAGAAAATTTTAAAATGACCTATTTCTGATTATGAAAAAGTAATAAATAACTTTCAGCATATCAATTTTATAAACTTTAATAAATTTTAAATCCAACGTTTCGGCTAAATTCCTTCATTAGCCTTCCTCAGGGAAGAATGATGTTAAAAAACACATAAACATAGAAAATTTAAGTACATGATACCACAATTACAACTTCAAAACATTTAACAGATGATTACACAAATTGTAAAAATATACTATATACATTTTTAAAAATATGCTAAAACACTCAAAGGAACATGAAACATGATCACTACAAGACAAGGATAAAGAGCTACTAAAGCAAAGGTTAAAAATATCAAAATTGTGGGGTTGCCAGAACTAAATTAAAACAGGGTAACCATAAATTAATTTAAGCCCAAGAAATGAAGCCAAATTGAGGGGGGGTTTACGGATAAGGAATCGTTACAAATTTCTGATTTTCTTTTAATAATTTCGAATGATTCATAAAGAAGTGCTTGGTTTCTATTGTCAGTATTGTCTCTTTCTGTCTATTATAATGTAAAGTATTTATTTGCATTCTTTATAAAGCAAAATTATATAATATTTCAACTGATCACCAATAAATATAATTACAATTAAATACCAAAAAAAAGAAAAAGAAAAAAAAAAAAAAAAAGCTACAAAAATATCTATTTATAAATATATTACTATGCAATAACCAAAAGGAGCAAAAACATCCAAAACACAAACATTGAGGGCATCCTCAGGATATTTTAATGTTAGTGGTTGTACTCTCCGCTTTTTTTTTTTCCCAGGACATATTCAGAGATAAGAAATATTCGCCTTCATTGCCACCACTCTTCTTATACAATAATCTTTATCTACTACACATTACTATAAAAATACAATAAATATTTCTATGTAAAATTAGTGGTAGCAAAAAAGCGAAAATTTCGCATCCCTGGAAGTGTCCTGAAAAAAGGGTGGGGGGTACTTCACCCGTAATGCATTGTAGGAATATAAAAATGATTTAATTGTTGCACAAAAAAAAAAAAAAAAAAAAAAAAAAACAGTACTTTTCTAATGTCTTACCTGTGGGAAATACATATTCGATAGCAATTCACCAAATAAAAAATTAATAAAATAAATCACACTAAACTCATTTTATGAATGCATAAGAACTTACTACAAGTATATAAAACTTTCATGATCAAGAACTATGACAAAAAAAAAAAAAAAAAAAAAAAAAAAACACAATCTATAAACACAGAAATTATTAACAGATACAAATATAACAGTTCATTAAATACCCGTTTTATACTATACTAGCGACTTAGTCCATTTCACTGGCCATTATACTTAAATGAATTACTTAATAATAATAATAATAATACTAATAAATAATAATAATAATAATTATTAATAATAATAATTAATAATAATAGTAATTAATAATAATTAATAATAATAATAATTAATAATAATTAATAATAATAATAATAAATTAAAAAATAAATTTTAAAAATGTGATTCTGAAACGAAATTACAATGAATTCGGTCCAGGCCTCAGTACGAGTAGCTATTGTCTTCGAAAACGTGTTCCCTGCACGTAGTATACAGAATTTTGAGTTCCCAATGTTGCCCAGTTGCGTTTTAATCTGACTTGCTGCGCGAGCTTACCAAAAAAAAAGACAGAGATCGCACACGAGCCTTTGACCCCCCCCCCCCTCTACATTTGGCAGCATCTTTTCATCTTGCACTAACATGTGTCCGTTGGTAAAATAAATTCTTTCCTAAAAGAAGATGTCATTATGATAAATGGGCAGAGTAAGCTTTGGAAAAACTGTCAAAACGATAAATTCAGTTAATGTAAAAGTAGGCACAGAGAATAAAATAAACATATTATTGACTTAAAAGAACTCGTTTTGTAAAATCATTTAAGTCCTTAACTGTTTATTTTTTTATTTTTTTTCATGGATAGATGAAGGATTTAAGTAGCTAAACTTTTCGCGATAACATGAATATTTTTTGTAAACACCCCGCTTAAACTCATTCAGTATTCTTTAACATTTTCTAACAACATTGAAACGTTTTTAACTTCGGTTTCTGTATATGTCTTCTCTCTAACGACCGTAAATATTTAAAAAAAAATTCATAAAACTTATAAATGTTATTCAAATTTATTATGACTTGTTCTCTGTTTAAAATAATATAAATACCATGACCAGTATGTGAAACGGGAAAGAGATACCCCAAAGAATGCTAAGGCATTGGGCTGAATGAGAGGAATTTTTATGAATCTCATTTGAATACCTTTATATAGCAGAAATCATAATGAAATATTTATTCAATTTTATAATGCACATTTTTACTTTCCCTTACCCAATAGGTTTAGAAAGTGTTGTTTTTTTTGTTAAATTTTAGAAATTGAGATTTTGTTATATTTACACGTTTTGAGGCCCCCTAAATCCGAAAATCATGTTTTTAGCGGTTGGTCTGTGTGTGTTTCTCTATGTGTGTCTGTTTATGTGTCTGTGTGTGTGTCTCTATGTGTGTCTGTTTATATGTCAGTTTGTTATTAGCATATCCCAAAAACAAATCATAGCAGAAAGTCCAAACTTGGTATTCTAAATGTGTATCATATAGGGATGCTACACTAAACTTTTAGTTGAGATCAAACAAATGGTTCGTGTACAAGGACACCCAAGAGGATTCAAATACATTACGTCTATTGGGAAAATTGCAGGTAAGTAATGTTTTTATATGCTTACAAACATGTTTCATGCAGGATATGGAGATCATCCACTGTTCGTTTACAGTGCTACATAAAAGAACTAGCTTATGAATAATAATATACATATAACAATAATGAAATAATGAAATAATGAAATGGGGGTTAAGAGGCGATAGGTCACCTGACATAGAATTATATGCCAAATAAAGCTGTTAAGAGCCTAATTTGAATTGTTTTAGCATAGGTTTCCATAACAGTACTCGTTATCTTACTCCTTAATCTGCAGCAATCTGTATTTATAATGTTAAATTTCAGGGTAAGAGAAAGTCGTGAGATTGACGGACCAGATTCTTTTCAATATATTACAACAGGATTACAACAGGGTTACACAGAGATCTTCAGAATATAAGGCCAATGATTGGAAACTTTTCAATTGCATTTTCTTTTGTTTTCCAAATTTTAATACTTTTCAACAATGTTTGGAAGTGATTATGTCTATGATTACTTTTTGTCTTTCCGTCTGCCCGCGCTCTGTTTTCTGTAAAAAATTATAAGAAAGTGTTAAAATATGATATTCCAGTGCATTGACACATGTTCTCTTGTTGAAATGGTAAATATAACGCAGTTAATCACCAAATATTACCGATAAATTATTGTGTATGCGAATTATATTTTTAAATCGTAATCGAATGCTTTTATAATAGATACAACATAACGAAATTAGTGTACATTTTTAAGATACACAAAACCATTTTCCCTGTAAAACAAGTATGATTAGCGCTAGTATTGATATATATGTGTGTGTGCGTGTGTGTATCTGTATATACGTGTGTATGTAGGTATATGTATGTACGTAAGTATATATATATATAAGTAAATATCATTTTTATTTTATTCTAAGCAATTGTATATATTCTAAAATACTCATCATTCCCAGAAACTCAAGATTTATAATAGAGAAAGAGTTTTATGCCATTGGATAAATAATATGAAATAAGTAGAAAGATAATTCATAATAAAGGTAATTGTAGTTTTAAATTTTTATTTGTTTGTTTTTACTAATGTCATAGAAAATAGAAAGTTTTATAAGCTTTAAACGAAATACAATTCTTACGTTGTTTTAATTAAATTTATGTGTTATAAGGTATATACGATTATATGGTATTAATAAATAAAGAAGCTTTTTAACGTGTGTGCATTACAAAATCAGTACAATTTTTTTTTTTTTTTTTTTTTAATGACAAAATGTTTCATTTTATATAATTATTTAAACGTACTAAATGCATTCTTGTACGTGAAGTAATAAGAAATAAATAAATAAAAAATAAAATAAAAAATAATCTAATAAAGTAATTTAATCGTGGATTTCGATGTTTTATTTATTATTATTACTACTAATACTAGTATTAACAGAAACAACAACAATAAATGTATTCTCGTACTTAAAAAAAAAAAAAAAAAAAAAAAAAACCTTAGTAAAATAAATAATTAAATAATCCATATATGTTTCGAACTATTTAACTACTATAGCAACTATTAACGTTAACAATAATAATAATAATAATAATATTTCTATACTATTCCTTATGAAGATATATAAGTATATATATATATATATAGTTTAAATTATTTGGAAATTTCAACTTGAATACTAAAGGGAATTACTTATTTCTACATAAATGAATAGTTTTAAAAACCTGTTATTAAATGTATATTGTACATTCTCTCGCCAAACCTCAAGAAAAGTTGATAAAGGTTTATTAATTAATTTTGAAGAGAGCCTTATATTGAAAACCGGGCTTACTTCAAGGAAAGTAATTTATTTTATAAGACATACATGACACACCAGGTAGTGTGGAAAGCACTAATTCTAATATGAATATGGATAAAGTAATGCATTGTTCATGGAGGAATATTTTACTGAAATTTTCAAACCGTCATCCTTTTAAAAGCTATGAATAATTTTGAAGAGTAGTTTATGATTAAATGAAATATTTCAATGCCCATATTATAAGATTTGTTAACTTTGTCGGATTAGTGAAAAGAAACATTTGTACACACAAATTGATAAAATATGAAAGATGCTTCAAAAAATATTCATAGTGATATATTTAAATATGTAATAAATTAATTCCTTTTGTGTTAAATTAATTCTTCAAAAAAAAAAAAAAAAAAAAAAAAAAAAAAAAAATGCTTCACATATAATAAGCGCGAAAAAAAAAAAAAAAAAAAAAAGGATTTCGATATTTTCGATTTTTTTTTTCTGTAATTGCTAATTTTATTGTTTAAAATATAAATTTTTGAACAGATTTTACTACGTTGTGTTCCGCGTGCAATTCAGGATTGACCCGAGTGTTAAAAACAAGTTGCAATTGTTCGGAAAATTGTAATTTTAGAAAGTATTTCAAACATGACAAGAATAAGGCAATTAACGATACCACAAAAATATTAATTTTAGAGCGAAAATCGAAAAAAATATTTTCATACGTGTGATGTCAAAGTGATTAAATGTTAACAAAATATTAGTGATCTGATTTTTAGCAAGATATATTTTTTGGTTGTTTAAACTGCACATTTGTCCTTAGGCGGCGACGCTACTCATGCAGTAGAGATGACTGCAAGTTAAAAAGCCAGCGCTTAAAAAATCAGTTTCTATTACATTTAGAACATAGCAGGTATTCATAAAAAGTGTTTAGTAACATAATTTATCTAAATACAATGAAATAACAATTAGACAGAGCAGGTTTAATTGCTAGAAAATCTGAAAAAAGTTCCTTCTTAACGAAAAGAATTAGAAACCAAGACATTAGAGGGTTAAAAAAAAAAAAATTAAAAATAATCAAATAATTATTGGTCTGAAGTTGTTCTCTCTGATGAGTGAAGTTTAACTTATTTCGAACTGACGGAAACCAGCAGATCTGATCAGGAAAATGTGACTGACTTAACGAAAATCTCGCTTTTAAAACAATGACATATTCCCCGTACATTACGATACGAAAATGCATAATTTTTAGGTGAGTCTGGCAAATTTTCATGTTCAAGGAATCAATTAACCTGAAATAAAACTTGGCTATTAAAAAATTTATGCCTGTTCGACTACTCTGGGAGTATTTCAGACTCTTCCGTAATCAGCATTTCAAAATGATAATGCACCTTGTTATATGGCGCTTGTGATACATTTATTTGATACAGGTTGTTAAAATTACTTAACCATTCTCATGAGCATCTATAATTTTGTCAATTATCATTTTTTATTTTACTTAAAATTAAATTCTACAAAAAATATCGCATGATTTCTTCTTTATTATACCTGAAAATTGTCCTAATCTCAATCTACTCGGAATTGTTTAGTCTATAAAAGAGGGTGGGGATTAGAAATTTGTAGTGTACAACTTTGAAAGAACTAGAAAAAAAAAATACTTATAATATTTGGCACAGAGAAATTTCTGAGTTTCATGTTAAAAAAAACTGTAAAATACTATGCCATTGCGCATTAAAGCAGTAATTCCGTATAAAGGCGGAATTATCCAATCCAGAATACATATTTTTATTAAATAATTGTTTAGATCTAACAAATAAATAGTTTTATTTCATATATTAAATATAACGTGTTTATTTCATATAATAAATTATAATAGGATACAAAGTATATGTTTATTATATTACGTTTAAAAAGAAAATTTTATGTAGATTTTTATTAAATACTTCATAGAGTGTAATAAAAGGAATTATAAAATCGAAAATGTACATATGTATCATGTTATGACTTCCGTATTATACAAACATAACAATTTTATTCGTTACAATCATTAGCTTTTAAATTATTACAATCAAAAAAGGTATAAGTCAATTTTCTGCAGTGCGGCTTTTTTTTTTTTTTTTTTTTTTTTTGTCGCTTAGTGTATATGCTTCCAGCTTTTAGTTTTGTGTTTAATTAAGTAATAGTTTTTTTTTTTTTTTTCATTATTCATTTTATGTTATTTAAATGGAAAAAACAAAAAACATGTTAATCGAAACAAACATTTCTTTAACATACTTAAATTTTATTTACATATAATGAAATGTTACATATATTAAAAAAAAAAAAAAACACAACTTAATTTTGTAAAATAGATTTTTGATTTGCGCTGAAATATTTGAATGTGTTAGTCTAATTTATACTCGCTAAAAAATAATAAAAAATAATAATAATAACAGTAAATTTGATTATAAAATACTGAACATGTTTACAAATTGGTTTTAATCTAATCATTTAAATATTAAATAACTATAACATTTAATTAACGATTACTGTTGTTAAGGAATTAGCAAATTTTCAGTCGAGTGAGTTGGTTTTTCAAACCCAACGTACTACATATGATAACGAATATATATATATATATATATATATTTAAATATGTATACGTTGCATAGCTAGCAATTTAAAATACAAACTACCATTTATTTTTTTTTTCTTTTGGATACTCAACGACAAAGAGCATGCATATTATATTTAAGTTCACTTTGAGTTCTATTAAATTTTCCTCGTAAAATTTCAAAACATATCGATGTATTTAGCTTACTTTAATAAATCCGATAACTTAATACAAAGATAGTAACGGCACTGTAATATTTCCATTTTCATGTGAAAAATTTCAAATAAAACAGACGTAAAAATTACCACATGCTAAATCTATTTCTCATGGTGGTTCTATATTTGATTATTTTTTTATGAATGTATGAATATTAAAAAATACTTTATAATTAATAAAGATCTTTTCAATGGATATGCAATCAAAGAATTGTAATATTAGACGAAAATATTTGTAATTACACTGAGAAAAAAAATGTACCGCCTTCATCTAGAATGACTACATGGTCATTTTCTAAATCCTTAAACTAGAAATATAGATTTCCGAGCTATGCGCATAAAGCATGCCAATAAACTGAATAGACGAAATGGTCGAGAATTTCTAATCTAAACATTTCTAGATGGTGAAACAATATTCTGAATATTCTGAATCTTGTATTAGGAGAAATTCTCGCTTGATGTTCCAGAATTGGGTCATAAACCAAGATTATAGCTGCTAAACCCCCCTCTTGTATTCACAATTATTTGGAGATATTTTCAAATAGGTTTGTCCTCGATAGTATAGGCAAACGCTCAAAATTTCTAATAGAGGTCTCTAGAATTCGCTTTCGAAGGGGTCAAGACAGAAATTTATAAGAAATTTATAAGGATGACATGGGAAGCCACAATTCAAATTCTAGATGTCAATTACATAATTTTTCATCTGTGTATTGACGTGCCTTATACTCATAGCTCGGAAATCTATATTTCTAGTTTAGAGATTTAGAAAAGGACCACATATTCGTTCTAGATGAAAGCGATATATATTTTTTTTTCTCAGCGTACTAAATTAAGATTCAAGAGTTTTTGCTATGGAGTGGTCGACTTGAAGAAGCTTTCGGTGCTGTCATTGCTGTCATCAATGAGATTTAAACATGCATATTTCTATTACATAGGATTCCATTTTTAAACCTGATTCATTTTATGAAAGAAATTTAATTTCAAAAATTACTTAAATATATAAAAAATTAAACAATTTATACAAAGTATTTAGAAAATTTTCGAACTTCAGTAAAATATTGCAATAATATTTAAAAGTTTGCTTTGCACTAGATGACGAATTTTTAACTAATTATGACTGTGAAATATGTATAATGCATTGAAATAATATAATATTTCAAAATAATTATAATATACAAGAAAATAGTATTCGTAAGCAACCAAATTATTTACATCTAACTAAAGATATGAGTAATAAAATTATAGTTTTTCATCTTAAAAATTAGATTACTTGTTAAAAATTACTTACATATAAAATCATTTTTTATATACTTTAACCAATGTAAAGGAAATGTCCTGCAGATGAAAAGTTTTCAATAAAGACTAACAAAGGCGACTGCTGTTTCATTACACCCAAGGGTTTTCTTTCTCGTCTTCAATCAATTACTTACCTTTTATCGACCTTTAGTTCTTTATCTCGAGGGATTATAGGAGTACAGAAAGTAACTCAAACAAAAGAAATTACATTTTTCATTTATAAATAATTATAGCTATGTTTAAGATTAATTTACCCGTTTTCTTTAGTAATCATTAGTAAACGTTTAATTTTATACCGAAGGTACAAAGTTTATTGTTTTATTTAAAGTGTTAGATTATGAAAGGATTCATATATTTAGTTTTACACTTTGTTCTGTAAATAAATGATATAAATTTGTTTGTGTAAAATACCAGTAAATTATAAAGGATATTGATTTAACTAAATATTCCATGCAAGTTAGTTTTATATTCAAATAAATAAATAAATAAATATATATATATATATATATATATATATATATATATATATATATATACATACAACCTGTAACAAAAGAGAGAGAGAGAGAGAGAGAGAGAGAGAAGACGTGCCAAAAAAGAGTTATCCGAATGATACATTTTTTTTTTGATGAGATGTACACGTAGAGAAAAAAACAATTATTACATTTTCCGAAAATTTGAATAATTTAATCAAGAGAAAGGGCCGCACAAAGTAAATAAGTCAATAACTCGTTGGTCCACTTCTGGCCTTTATGAACGCAGTTATTCGTTTTCGTATTAATTGATAGAGTTGAAAGATGTGCTCCTGTGAAGTATCATGCAAAATTATGTCCAATTGGTGTGTTAGATTGGCAAAATCCCGAGCTGATCGTAGGGCCCTTTTTATGATTCTCCAAACGTCCTCAGTGGAAGAGACATCCGGGGTCCAGGCTTAACCTCATTTCACTGAGCCACCTATTACGGTCTTTGAAGTCAGTGAAGTACCAATTACACGTAGGATCTATGATAATGATGAATTGGAACTTTGAGTATGGTTTTGACGATTGACTGGTTCTCACTTTCTGTCCTTTCTTTAGGCTGACCGC
This sequence comes from Salticus scenicus, assembly GCA_963930645.1. NCBI lineage: Eukaryota > Metazoa > Arthropoda > Arachnida > Araneae > Salticidae > Salticus > Salticus scenicus. The sequence continues at coordinate 93,581,650 of OZ005649.1, read as the reverse complement.
TTCCTCCCTGACGCTGTGTTCGGCCATGGCTTACCCATTCCTGTCAATATCATCTAATAGTCGTACCGCTCCAATCCAATTTTCAAAAAATTCGCAGATTAGACCAACCGGCTTCTTTGAGCCCAACTATACACCACACTGAAATGCTGACATATGCGCATGTTGTTTACGCACCTGTATGCTAAGCATAGTTACTGTCTTTCTGAGTAGACAGAATAAAATTCTCGAAGAATTTATGACCTGGAATCGAAATTTCTCATATTTAATATTCTGCCAATTGCGCAGTTAAGATGCGCTGCAGAGTCGCATGCTCATTCGATGGCAGCGAAACTTTAAAATTTTGCATTTTACATCGAAACCTGTATGTCAGTTTCTGTCCAGTTTCCATTACTCCTTCTTGGTGCATTTTTTTTTTTTTTTTTTTTAAGAATATATAGAATATATATGTAATAGAATATATATGTACTAGCTGACCCGTCCGGCTTCACACGAATGAACAAATTTTAGTTAAAGATGGATTGACATGTAAAAAATCAAGAAAGATATCAGTTTATATGTAATAGTCAGGCAATATTATTAACTAAAAAGTCAAAATATAATTTTAGATTTTTTTTTTTTTATTCGTTGTTAAATGTTGGCAATTTTTACCTAATGTTATTTATTTATTTATTTCATAAAAAAGAAACATTTCTTTACTCATGAATGAAAAATATTGAAAAATAAACCTATGACATGAAAATATTTTTGATACAATTGACGTCATAATAGCTTTAATCATTATTTATTTGTTCATCTCGCAAATATATTTAATATTTTCCATAAATGATGGTTATTTTAATAATGTATATTAAGGGAGAAATCAATAATATGAAACAATATTCGTACAATATATACTGTTACAGAATCTGGTGTGAAACAACCACACGACTTCAATTACCCACTATTACACGTATTATATACAATTTTTTGGAGATGTTATATGCATTTTTTGAGATTTTCCAGTAAGAGAAACTTGATACACGTATAACAGACACATACAACAGAGTTAAAAAAAAAAATGTGGTTTTTTTAAACACGAATTTCCGAGATCTAAAACTGAACTACCTAATCATGGATGACCGTTAATATTCCTGTAATAAGCACGTAATACTTGAGAAAGGTTATCTAGGTTGGATTAATGAAACAATTTTCAAGAAAACGTTAGAGCCGTTTTTGAGATACCAACTTTTACCAAAACGTAGCATACTCAGTTATTGACCGGTAAACAATAATTACATGCAAAATGATATTTAATAGGAAGTTAACATGGCGAGTTTGAAAAAAATCCATACAGGCGTTTTTAAAGGAACGCACTTACGACATCTGAAATTGAGTTGTTCATAGAGAACGTCTATCAATTTTCCAGAACTAACCAACTATGTCATTCAAAAGGGCATCTAATAGATTGTTTATATAGCAACTTTGAAGAAAATCGTTAGAGCTGTTTTTGTGATAAGGGCTTACGGTCCCATTTCCGGTTTTTGATGACCCAATTCTGTTTTTTCAAGTTTTACGAAAATTTGGAAAACTTATCTGCACTCCAGACCAGAATCAATTGTGAAGTTTCGTAGTTCCATCTTTATTAGTTTCGGAGATATGACAGCCATAAGATTCCACACATACACACACAATGACCCATTGCCAAAAACTACTTTTTTGGACTCAGGAGGCCTTAAAACGTGTAAATCAGGTGAAACTCTATATTGAAATTTTGGACCGAATATAATACTTCCACTACATACGGTGGTGGGATAATTGAAGTAAAAATATAGATCTCGTATTTAATACGAAAATATACAGATTTTCGTATTGCGCTTTCGATCGCCAAACACAAAAATCGGCAAGGACGACAGATATCAAATTTATGCTTTGTTTTCAATTAAAATATTGAAAATTTGAATTAAAAATTTATTTTACCAAAATTTATTATAGACTCTAGCACTTAGAGACAGTGTAACCTTTGATTACTTGAAAGAAAGAAAAAAAATCGGCTTTTTAGTTCTAGTGATCGTTATCTACATATATACATAAACCTTTCCTCTTTATATATTAGTATAGATAGAGCATAGCTAGATTAAATAGGTTTCTAATCAACATAATGTAACTCAAGTAATTAAACGCTGGTTGCATTTCAGTAATGGTTGTATACGCTATGTCTATTGGGCTACTTGTCATAACTATTAGTTGCTAAAAATAGTCGTCAAATAAAATTAAACTTCTCAATTATTCTTTTAAAAAATGCAGAAGATATTTTTTTAATTCACTTTTTATATTATTATACGCAAGCGAAGAGTGACATCACAGACCGTCTATGGATGCAAGAAAATGATTTCTCATTGGATTTTTTGTAAAATTTATTAAAAATCGAGGAAAATTATTTCCCGATTTTCATCCCCGTATTTGGGTATATATATGTATTAGTTATCATGTACATGTGTTAGATTGAGTTATTTTGCTGTCAAATTGGCAAAATTTTAATTTTAAATTTAAAAACTCTGTTGTCCTTGGCGTTTTTGTATTTGGCGATCAAAAAAGTCATACGAAAATATACGTGCCAGATGTATATTTTCGTAATATGTGTACGAAATATTGTTTCATATTATTCATTACTCTCTTAATATAAGTTGTTAAAATAACCATGATTTTTGAAATAAATTAAATTACTCTCGCCAGATAATTTGGCAATATATTTTTTTTTCTGCCAAGGATGACCGATATCAAATCTATTCCGCTGCAACATATTAGTATCTTATATCAGATATTTTATTTAGACATTTGAAAACAAAATTGACTTCAAATTATGATAGAATATTTATCATCTTCCTTTTAATTAGTATATTAGTTGCATATTTATTGTGTAAATATCACCCTCTGAAATGAAATGTTTATGTTTTCAACCGAATATGGAACTAAACTAAATTCAAAAACTGGCGTACAATCGATAAATAGATTTTAAAACTTCTTTACACACCATAAATTTTAAGCTAGCACAACAGGTTTCGAAAGGACTTAGCCTTTCTTCATCAGGTGCACAAAAACACGTACTGCTGCCTTGGAGGCAAAAGCAAAAGTTTTAAAATCTATTTATCGAATATGGAAGTTTGCCATTTTTTTCCTTAGAGTTTGAAATTTAAAATTCAAGTTTTATCAATTTTACAACCAAAACAACTTAATCTAACGCATGCACGTGATAACTAATGAATATCTATACCTAAATATGGGGATTAAAATCGGGAAATAATTTTCTTCGATTTTTAATAATTTTTTACAAAAAGTCCAATGGGCGTTTAACATAGGAAATATTTTTCTTGCATCCACGAACGGCCAGTGACGTCATCACTTCGCTTGCGTATTCGCGTGAAAATATATTTTATTGATTAAAAGTCGAAAAATAAATTAACTCGTAAATTTTTTTGGCAACAATTATAAATCAAAATAAATTATTTAATAAAAGTTTAGAAGTCAAAATTTCTAATTTTATTTTATTTTATTTTATTTATTTTTAAATTCCAATTTTGTTTACGCACGTCAGTTTAAACATTAATGCTTAGATCATTATATCATATCATATCATATCATATCATATCATATCATATCATATTAAGTTATATTATCAGAAAAATAAATTAACGCTATAATGACGTCAGATTTAACGTGTAAATTTAACATTTCGCAAAGCTTTATATGAATTTAAATTTAATTCACGTGCGAATATATTTCTTTTCTTTTCATGTCAAGATATTTTGAAAACAAAATGAACATCTACTAAATGTTTCTTTTATGTTGGCAGCAGCTAATTTTTTTAATATTTCATTATTTCCATTTCTATTATGGCTTTAATGGGGATTTTAATTAAAATGCTCAGATTTTAAACTAAAATTTAATTTATCAAAATTAAATATAGCCTATAACAATCAGGCATACTGTAGCTTTTGGTCAGTGAAAGAAGTTTTTAAATCGGTTCAGTAGTTTCAGAGATTACCCTCCACAAACATACAATTTTTTGAGCTTTATATAATGATATAGATATATACTGTAAAATACCGTTAAATAGGCTCCTCAATCTTCAATGGAAATCAAGGTATATGGGGGTGGTGTTGATAAACGGTAAAAAAAAAAAAAAAAAAAATGTAGAAATAGGTATTTTCTTGATAAAATTAAGTGATTTGAAAATTATTTTTAAAACACACACACACACACACACACACACACACATATATATATATATATTTAAGTTACAATAAAAATAATAAAAATAATATATATATAATAAAATCTTGGCTATCTGGCATTCAATAAACCGGATGTATTCCAAAAAAATTTTTTTCCCCTTCTAGTGAATTGTTTTAAATTATTTGCCGCCTGGGAGCGAGATGCTCCCATATGATTTTATTTCATCAAATTTATTTCATGATCATTAAATATCTAATAAATTACAATGAAAATTATTATCTTTTAATAATTCTCTTAATATATATCAGATTTATTTCAAAATTATTAAATTCTTAGTTAGAAATTAAAATAAATAAGAAAGCATTCGATAATAATTTAAGAAAGAATTCGGTAATAAATCTATTGATCTCCTTTTAGCATAATGCAATATATATTTTGGGGGTCTTAAACAAATTTTAATTTTATATTCCCTGAAAAAATCATTTTTATTTCACTGCAATTCTCAATAAATCTATCTATATTTATAGCTGTAAAAATCCATTAAGCAATTTCCGTTATAAATTTTTATTTTATTTTTTATTTAACTCCAAACACATATAAAGTAATTAATTTGCTGTTTCAGATAATCTAATGATACTGAATTCATAGGTAAGTACTGAATTCATAGGTAAATTTTACCGTGATTTTGATCATTGTCACCAATGGATTGCCATTGAAAAGCTTACTGAGGGATAAGAATGGGTAATTCTGCTGTTTCACACTTGTCAGCCCTAATGCTCTAAAACGCTTAAAACAGTGTGGCTAAATTTAAGACTCATTAAATCAACTATCATCAATAATTTTGAAACATGATATTTGATGCACAAGATGGGCGAATAACCTTCGAAGTGTTTGAACAAACGTGGCAGTTTAAATAAAAAGCTGGAAATTCATTAAAAAAGTCCATAATTTTGACAACACTGACCAACCGAATGAAATTAGGACTGGCAAATGGTTATAAAAAAAAATCTGGAGTGACTCCACTCGACTTTCCGAACATTGAGTAATTAACAGTTTTGTAGATAAAGTAAAGAAAGAGGAGTTGTTAAACAAACAAAATAGAGAAAACCATAATAGAGTGTTTGAGTATTTTTCTCCATCTATTACACGATGTTTTATTTAACGCTACTGAACTTTGAGCCCATAGCTCATAATGATAAAGAATTTTTCGTTGTGTCCCTGTAAAAACCTATAAATGCTAGATTCACCAGAATGCTTATAGTTAGTGCAACAGTGATTTATAATACTCATATAAATTTTCAGCTCAATTCAATAAGGCGTTTAGATGCTATCGTACTTTTAAAATTTTAGTCCCATAGGCCATAATGATAAAGAATTTTTCTTTGTGTCCCTGTAAAAAAACTGTAAGTGCTAGATTCACCAAAATCTATACAGTTAGTTCAACTGTGATCTATAACATGTGTAAAAATTTTTTGCTCAGATTAATAAGATGTTTAGACGCTATCACACTTTTAAAAATTTGGCCCCATAGGCATAATGATAAAGAATTTTTCTTTGTGTCCCTGTAAAAAAACTATAAGTGCTAGATTCTCCAAGATCTATACAGATTGAGTATTTGTGACCTATAATATGTGTATAAAATTTTTGCTCAATTGAATAAGGCGTTTAGATGCTATCGCACTTTTAAGATTTTGCTCCCATAGGCCATAATGATAAAGAATTTTTCTTTGTGTCCCTGTAAAAAAACTATAAGTGCTAGATTCACCAAAATCTATAGGGTTCGTACTATGGTGACTTACAATATGCGTACCAACGTTCAGGTTAATCGAACAAAGCGTTTAGACGCTAGCGTGTTCCCTCACAGACATACACACATACACACATACACACACACATACATACATCATCGTAAAAATAGTGAAAACGGACTCAGGGGACCTCAAAACGTATAGAAACATCAAAATCTCGAATTCGGATTTTTGACATGATTACAATACTGTCCTCACTATAGTGTTCGGCAAGTAAAAATGAGTTCGTATACACGTAGAAAATCGATATATGTTTCGACACAATGAAATAAATTGAACCGTGTTTCTAATGTTAAACTTCTTGACAGCAAAACGGATTTTTCTATTATTCAAGTCATAACTGGAGATGTGTGTTGCTTTTGGCATAACAAAAAAAAAAAAAAAAAAAAAAAAAAGCTGGCAAAGTAAAATTTTATCTAGTGGCAATCAAGAAAAATCGTATTTCGAAGCATATTAAAGTCCTTTAAATGAAAAAAAACAACAGAAATATCAACAGTTAGCCTCCAAATAACACTGCGCTGAAAAAAAAAAAAAAAAATCGAGCCCTGATACTATTCTAGCTGATTCTTATATAAAATGACCTCTTGAATCCGGATATGACTCCGATTTTACCCAACACCTACCTTTATCTCGGGACGCCCCCTCCCCTAAATTTTTATCAGTGTTCGTTAATTTCATGGCCATGAATTTATTTGGAGAATGGAAAATAATTATTTTAACTTAAAAAAAAAAAAAAAAAAAAAAAAAACTTATAATGCGTAATAAGTAATAATAATAATTAATTAATAAAATATAATAAATGTAATATATAATATCAGTGACAAATACCACCCTAAATTTTCCCCTTGCTGCAAATATTTACGTTTTAGAATTTTCGAACTCTGTAGACCCTCAAAAGGTATTTAACAGTTAAAATAATCATTTTTCTCCCCACAAGTCAAATTTACAGCATAAAAGTATTGTAAAGTGATAAAAATTGGAGGGGTGGGCTGCTTCCTTGAAAAATGGTGAGTAATAGCGCAAAATGGTCGTTATATTCGGATTCATGAGTTCATTTTACAGAAGAATTTGGAAAAATGGTTCTGGGGCTAATATTCATACAAAGCACTGTAATCTTCCCAGTGGCATTTCAAAGAGTATAATTAAAACCACGGGTAATCCTATCATGAAATTCGACGTGAATTTTTGCAATTAACTATTATTACAAATACTTTAAAATACTTTAGGATACTCGGTTAATTTTTGGAATGAATTAAACTTACAAAAATCTCAACGCAAATTGTTATTACACAGGTCTTCGAGGATTTTTTTTTTTTTCGAGATGATGTGTTTTCCTGATGTAACAATCACACAGAAATCTAACGGAAATTTTTTTTTTACTTTCTGTACTCGCATTTTAGCTATTTGCAGAAAAATCTATGCGATATGAGGGAAGAACAAGCACAATGAATTAATAAAGACATCAAAGAAATAGAAAAGGTATCAGAAATGTAAAGATATTGGCAGATTATTGTTGAACGCTGCATAGAGAGTGCTCCAAAGCGCTGCACAAGCGGAAAAAAACTCTAAAGGGAGTTTTGATGAAAAGAAACAGAGACATTTAAATAATAATGTGTGAACAATAGCCAATTTCAATGTATTTTATTCATAAATAGTCTGGATTCTATTACAACCTGTATGTCAATTCTTCAAAACTTCATCATCCTTTTTCCATGAAAAACTGTTACACAATAGGAAATAAAATTCTGAATTCATCGAATCAAAAATCTATGGGAACAAGAAACGCTGTAAAATAAATAAATAAATAAATAAAATGAAAAGTACATTTTTGACGGCCTTTGTTACTATAAAATTTTCAACCTTGTTGGAAAGTGTTAAAAATAAAATGGATTTTTCACATTATAGAATTAAAAATTAATATATATTGGGATGTTTGGAGTTTTGTAATAATAGTTCAAAGTGATATATGTAAATTGATATATCATGGTTTTGTACGCTTTATACACCTAGGAGAAGACAAAACTCAAATGAAACATGTTATTCTTCTCAATGTATTTGATATTTATTTTGTTTTCTCAAGTTGAAAACAATCATTTGACTTAATAATCTCAATACCGTTTCTAAATAATCAAATTAATTAAACCTATCCGAATAAAATCGTATTTTATTACAGAAGACGAACGTGTTTTTTTCACATTTAACAATAAACATTTATATAATAAATAGCAAAGCACCGGTTCGGGAACGAACTGAATTATGAATGTGGGACAATTTTTAAAATCAAACTCGAAATGTACAAAACTCGGTCAGATGCTGCTTGCGTGCCGCCGTTAGATCAAATTTTGTTAATGAAACCTTTTTTTAAATTTATGAAATCTATGAAGGTAGTGAATCAATTGTTTATTGCTAAATCAGTTAATGTAACAGTTACACTACAATATAAAAAAATCGATTCTTACTTGTGAAAATAAATAAACATATAAGGTATTCTTAAAAATTATTAAACTCACAAATACAATTATTCTACTGTTTACAAATGCACAATATTACTTTTATTTTATTTTGTATTGAATATTAATATTTTTGCTCTTAAGAACAATATTTACTGAATTCGAGTCTTTGTTTTTCAATATCACGTGATTGAGCAGACGACTATTTTATTTACTTAACGTTCATTTCTATTTCCATTAATTTTTGGAACTCTCGTGCGACTTTATCTAAATTGTTTTTTTACTCCATTTTCATATTTTCACTTTTCAGTTGCATGAGAAAATTTAATATTTTACCTGTCTTTTTTTTTTTTTTTTTTTTGCGTGAAAGCATATTTCATTTTATGTTGGAAAAAAAAATATTTTGGCAACAATTAAAAAATAAATGTTCATTTTTAAAGCTTTTTACCAGGTTATTTTTTCATATTTTATTAATTTTGAAAAATCTAATCGAAATTTCGTTACAAATAAGGTACCAAATGACAGGGACAATTTTTCTAATTCCGTCGGATTAATTAACTTATCGATCGGGCAATTAGATTTTTTAAATTAACTAAATTATCAAAAGTTGGTAGGAACTTGCGTCAACTCACATACAAACAGAGTCCAGGAAAATATATTAGCCGTTTTTATATAGAGAGATTTGTATGTTTTCTGTAGATAAATGTTATTAAGATAAACATTTTAGAAAGAGTGAAAAAAAATTGCCTTATAAATGTGTATAATCTTATCATAGTAATTGTACTCAGTTTTAAGAAAAATATTTTAGAAGATTGTTTAAAAAATTTTCTTATATTTATTATTGATTTGTTCTGGGAAATTATAGAAATTTAAAGTAAGTTTCAGTAAATAAATTGCGCATAATATATATATATATATATATATATATATATATATATATATATATATAATTAATAAGTATTTAGTTACTACTTATAAATAGGGAAATAATACAACTGAGAGCTATTATGCGATTAATGAAATAGAACGTTGTCTTAAATTAATCGATAAAATAAAGAATCTTTAATATGTGAAAAAAGTATTAATGCCTGAAAGCTAATAAAATTTGAATAAGTGCTGTGAAATTATTATATTACTTCACATAAAATTAATTATAGCCTATTAAGAGATTATAATACGCTTAATATTTTTGAAATTTTTAAGTATTTTCGATTTTAAAATACTACATAATTGGTATTATGAGATATGATAGTGTAATAAAAGAAATATTTATTATCACAAAATGTTTCTATTATGCTACAGAGCCAATAAATATTTCTTTTACGGGTATTTTTAATTATTTTAAATATAAAAGATTAACGAAGTTAAACACTGCACCCTAATAAAAATAATGCCGCTTTTATTTTATGTAAGTCTTTAATACTTAATATATTTTTATAAATATGTGATTAAATTTTCAGATATTTATGTGTAGTTTATACCATAAATATAACATAAATCACGCGTTAATATCTGAAGATTTAATAATATATTTATAAAAATCTATTAAGTATATAAATTTAACAAGTAACATCTTATTTATTAAAACATTTATGTAATATGATGTTAAAAACAAAAAAGAATGCATGAGAAACCTCATATGATGGTCTAATTTAATAACTAATAAAAAATGTAATATAGTTAATTTTAAATGTTAATTATTATTTTCTTCTTTAGTGATATTAATAATGAAAGTAATATATAGTTAGTAATTTTATAACTTCTTATTAAAAATTATTATTTATAAACAATGTTAAAAGTATAAAAATTTATTTGAGAAGCCAACGGATAACATAAGCATCTTCAGCAACCAGATATAATCGAGCAAGGAAACGTTATGGATTCTGAAACCTGAAAAATAAAACTCCCGGATGAAAAAAAAAAAAAAAAAAAAAAAAAAAAAAAAAAAAACGGATTAAGAGATATTAAAAGTCTATCATAACACTGAAAGAATTTCAGTTACTGTACAATAGATATTTACCATACATTTTAAGTTATAAATTGCTTTCCTATATCAAAGTTGCCAACGTTTTAACACTTTCCCTGCCGCTGACGTAGATTCACGTCATTTGAAAATCTGTAACTCCTCCAGTGGACGTTTCTTTTGCAATTTGTATGTTGCTATATTTCTCAACTCTTTCCCGACCGCAGGTTTTTGTCTTTTTCACAGTAAGGTCCTCCTGTGAGTGTTATTCTCTCCAATTACAATGTTTCGGGACATACTTTTTCGTATTCACATTTAATTACAAATGGATATACATTATAGTTATACTCTTTCTAATCAAAGCATTTATATCAATTGTATATTGATAATACAAATATGAATATTGGGTATATTTTTAAAATATAAATAACATACTAATTAAGAAAGAAACGCCCACTGGTGGAGTTATTACATTACAGCTATTACATGGTTAAATAACTGTGATTAAATTTAACATTGTAAGTAAGCAGTGTTGTCAATTTTAGTGACTTTTTTATTCAGTATCTCCCACTAATATTTAATTGTAATTATTGCCTAATCACTACAAAAATTAGTCGTCTGTCACGTGTATCGAACATTACTCCTAAAAATTATTGGTGATTGATGGATTTAAAAAAAAAGTCCTTAAATTTGGCAATACTGAAAGTGAGATAAAATATTTTTTAAACTAATTAATTTTAACAGTCCTCTTTATAAATAGAAGAGGTGAAGGTATTATGGAAGACCATTTACATTTCTTAAAATAAATTAAATTGCTTTTAATAAAAATTCCCAAATTCATGATGAGTACACAGTGTAATTATTTGTAATGAATTGTCACCGAAGAAAAAAAAAGTTATAAAAAGTTTACTTGAAAAAAAAAAAAAAAAAAAAAAAAAGTTACAATTGGTGGTTAATATGAAATAGTCGGGTAATATTTAATAGGTGGTTTAAACCATAGAAAAACTATTTAGACTTCATAAAATATAGTTATTTTTAACTGTAAAGACCATATTTTTAAGATTGTGTGAAAGCCATTTCTGCTTCAAGTATATTTACAAAAGTCACAGAGGCTTTGTTCACTGCTCCGATAGAGTCAAGTTGAGCCTAAAGAGAACAGCTGAAACACTTAATCCAAATTTCCCGTCGTTCATCTTTGGAAAATTTTCTGTTACAGAAGATACATTCAACGTCTTTATTTTCAGGTTCTTTAGTTGAATATATGAAATCAGTTTATGTAATACTTAGTATTTCATAATACCCGACATGCCATCTTGGAGGATGGATTTTTAAATTAATATTTTTAGCTAAAAAGCGAGAATTTTCTGTTGCAGAAGATACATTCAGCGTCTTTATTTTCTGGTTCTTTAATTGAATATATGAAATCAGTTTATGCAATACTTAGTATTTCATAATACCCGACATGCCATCTTGGAGAATAGATTTTTAAATTAATAGACAAAATATTTTCAGCTAAAAAGCGACCAAAGTATAACAAACTAGAATTCTTTGAGTATACATTATGCTTAACATCAATGTTCAAATCACATGTGTACTAGTCAGTTTAAATGTTTAAAAACTTGCCTGTAAAAAGTCTTGAAAATAACAAAACACACTTTGTTCTGTAGGGAAGGGTGTGAGAACAACAAGCGGTCGCTTCATATTGTATTGCATCATGGGAATCCTTCTTAAGTAATTCATGGTATTTTCACGAGATAGCAGTACCAATCAGAGCCGAAACCTCGGTTTTCCATATTTCCCGACAATTCCTTAATAACCTCCTCTTCTCTAAGTATAAATCATATATTCTGTAAACGAACATTTTTTTGGTGCGCGTTCAATTTATATATGCATAAATTAGCAAGAATATAAAGTCAAGATAATGTTTTGTAATTTTAGTACATATTAAATGATTAAGACGGTTAAAAAACATTAATAAAATAAAATAAATAAATAAATAAATATAAATATAACTTTTTCTTTTCTTCGCAAATTATTATTGAACAAGCAAAACATAAAAAATAATAAAATACCGAAACTAAAATACTAATGATAAATACCAATGCATTACTAAGTAACATTATATTTCGTTAATTTAAATATTTAATTCATTTTTACTCGAGTTACCCGGAAGAAATCTTTTAAGAAACATTGCATTAATTCTTCGTCTAAAGCCCACAATATATCTTTAATATTACATCCAAATCTCAGAAGCGAATGTTGTTTATATATAAAATTCACTATTTTAATATAATTACTTTAATGAAGACGTCCATTTTAGCATTATGCTCTGGGAAATGGACCAGAATATAAACTTTGCTATATGTAATATGTTCTACGTAGATTCCTTCGTGTACTATTACAGACATTATCCTAAATTACCGCTGGGAAATGTTATAGTTTAGATATTACAGAACTTCAATTGTTTTGATTTAATACAGTATTTACAAAGTTATATCCATTTAGATTTGCAGAGCAGTTGTTCTAAAATAACATTTTGTAAGTATTCAAATTGTTTTACACTGACTGTAACAGAATTATGTTCACGTTTAACTTAAATTCTTCCGGGAATGTTTAAAATATTAAAAAAAGAATGAAAAAAAGAATTTAATATGTTTTTAAAGATTAGGTAAATCTAGTAGCGTCTGTACACACTCCAAATATTACGTTTTTGCTAAAATATCGCTGAATAATTTTGAATTTATTTTTTGTGGTTTTTTATCCATTCGCATTGTTATTTTAATGTTAAACTTTAACTTAATGCAACAACTGTAATAAAACGAACGAGCTATTTTGCGAAATTTGTACTTAGAGGATGATTGTTCTAATTTCCCGGTGAGGTAGGAGAGATTGCTATAAATATTAGTTATAATTAAATTGTTAAAAATAATAATTGCACATAAATATTATTGTTGTAGAGATTTTGTAAACGATTATTATTGTATTATGAGTAGATATTTCAACCTAATAATTAGAGTATCAGAAAAATAAAATAAATTTTAAAAGGTATATAAATAAATATATATTTTTTAAAAAAATTAAATAATCAGAAAAAAAAAAAAAAAAAAAAAAAAAGAGATTTCAAAATAATATCAATTTACTAGATAACACGTTTAACAAAAAATAGTACATTTTCTTTTCAGTTTGATCGTTTTTTTTTTTTTTTTTTAAATCTAATCTAATATGTCGTTGTCCACAATCGTTGCACTTATTGTTGTAAATGGAACAGTATTCTTTCAACCAACTATCACACATTTAAACTAGTTCACATAGCACATCTAAATTAGACTACATATCCATGGCCTCCTTAACTAGATGCTTGTCGCGTGGCTCATAAACTTAGCAACAGTTGAAGCGGTAGACAGCGCCACCTGGTACAGATTGCGTGACTTTTTTTATTCAACTGTCACTAATAATTTTAGTGATATATGATATATATAATCGACGTTTCTTCGATTCTATTCGCCTTTTACGTATATCATGTACTACTTTTAAAAATTTTTGGTGGCTGTTGAATAAAAAATTCGCGCAATCTGTACTAGATGGCGGTGTCTACCGCTTCAACTGTTGCCAAACTTCCGAGCCACGTGACAGGCATCCAGTTTAGGATGCTGTGACAGAGCGCTTTTAATTCAGTCAACATGACAAATTTAATTTAGTACACCTTCACCTAACACTTTTAAACTAGTCTGTCACTTGTCGAAGTTGTCTCCTAACACAGTTCCAGACATTCCACAAACTCATTCTTTTTGTCTTGTCATCACCAATAACACTGCTCGGTATAAAAATTACATCTGACACCATTTATACATATTCTTATGTAAAATGACCTCTTGAATCCGAATATGACTCCCATTTTCTTTATCACCCACAGTTTTTTGGGAATGGATCCCTATTTTTATCATTTTTCGGTGATTTCATGGCTATATATTTGATTTTTAGGAGAAGAGGACTATTTTAACCGTTAAATATCTTTTGAGGGGCTACAGAGTTGGAAAATTCTAAAACATGGACATTTGCGACGAGGGAAACATTTTGGGGGGGGGGGGATTTGCTACTGAAATTATGCATTACATATCTCATATTTTTTTTTTATATGTTATTAATGTTATTTTTTTAAAATTTATATATATATATATATGTTTTTAAGTGTTAAATTAATTCATTTCCATTCTTCAAATCAAATTCATGGTCATAAAATTATCGAACAGGGAAATAAATTAAGGGAGGAGATGGTGTGTCTAGTGACTGGACAAAATGGGAGTCATATTCAGATTCAGGAGGTCATTTTACATAAGAATCATCAAGAATGGTATTAGATCTCGATTTTTTTTTTCAGATCAGTGTAATATGTGTAATCTATTGTAGTAGAAAATTTGTACCTGGAGTCGCAGTGCGTGCGCTCTATTCCATCCTTCCGATCCTCTTTTTGTGCTCTTTTTGTTTGTCCCTTTTTGTGTCTTTTAACGTGCCACCTCCACTTGGAAAATTAATAAAATAAGTTTGAAGAATTCCTTTTTAAGAGATCATAATGCATCCGAATTGTTTTGTGAATCTTCCTGTAGAAACGAATAGAATTTATATATTTTAAAATTAAAAGCATGCAATTAGTAATATAAATAAAATAATATGCATTCTTGAAATATTTTTGGAAATTATATCACTTACAGTTAACGAACCTAAATTTGTAATACTTTTTAACTTTGTCGGATTCGTTACAGAAATTGTATCCATTAACATTTATAAATTTCAGTACCATTCAGAATAGAACTTCATTAGTAGCGTTATAAAAATACATTAACAATGCACTATAAAAAATTCTAGCTTAAATAAATGTTAATATCGTAAAAAGTGTTTGAAGATTGACGAAAAATATAAACATTTGAAGTGCATCGTTACATTTCTCACTTTAAAGACGTCTACAACCGACATACCTAGATCTACCAATTATGTCAATTTATCCGTAGTAGCTTTAGGCCCTGCCTTTTTTTCACACCAGTAAATGTGTAGAGTGATATTCAACAATATGTACTCACGCTTAAATGAGAACATTATTACTCTACAAATGTATTGGTGTGATAAAAAGGCAGGACCTAACACTATTACGGATAAACTAGCAGAAGTTGCAGATCTATTAGCCGGCCAACTTTCTAATTAATATTCATTAGTACAGTTAGTGCCCGCCTTTTTTCTTCACACCAGGCTTTTATTAGAATATATTTTCTTATTTAA
This sequence comes from Salticus scenicus, assembly GCA_963930645.1. Taxonomy (NCBI): domain Eukaryota; kingdom Metazoa; phylum Arthropoda; class Arachnida; order Araneae; family Salticidae; genus Salticus; species Salticus scenicus. The sequence continues at coordinate 93,565,946 of OZ005649.1, read as the reverse complement.
ATTGAATTACACTTAAAGAAAATTATTCGAAAAAGGGGTGGGGGGGATGGCGAGTACTAACAATGCTACGATATGTTAATCAGAATGTAGAAAGGTACGCTATCTACATAAAAACAGAATGCTAAAAATTTTCAAAGTGTGATTTATCGGATAACTGTTTACTTGGAAAAAGGGATCCTATATATTTTCATTCCTATGCTAACGGCAATATATTTCTGGATATAAGTAATAGAAAATGAGGAGATAAATTAAAATTAAATTTTCTATTTCACTAACTTGAAAAGTAATTTGTACTAGAAATGTAATATGTAAGATCTTCTTCTAATTTGATTAAGGCTCATTACAACTAGGTTTCTACATACTTGCCAGCATCCTTATTATGAAGCGGAAGATTTTTAGTATACGTCCCTTTTTTTCAAACCACTATATTTTTAGAGTAATTATCTCCAAACGCAATTACGATTAAATAAGCATAAAGTTACTCTAAAAAAAGTCTGGTGTGAGAAAAAAAAAAACAGGTACTAAAAATCTTCTGTTTATTAAGGAGATGGTTGGTAGGTGCGTTTCGGTTAAAGAGATAATCGCTATAACATTAATTTTCCATCTGACATATATATATATATATATATATATATACACACTTTTATATCTGGTAATATTTTAGTAATTTTGTAAGAGTTTTCATTATCTGTCTATCTATCTATTTATCTATCTAAATAAATAAATAAATAAATATATATATATAATATATTTAAATAATGATAAGTGATGACATGAAAGTGAAATGTAATAAACAACAAGAAAAAAATATTAAACAATGTTAATAAACAAGAAAATTAGTTAAAGTAAACTTTATTTAAGCCAGATAATTAAATTATGTTGTAGCAGTCTCCTCAAATATATCTCTCCAATCTCCGCTATATACATACATATATATATATATATATATTGCGTGTACATGTGTGTGCGTGTATTTCCAAAATTTAATTTATATTTCACTATTTTATTTTATTTTATTGATATATTAGAGTGGTGGCAGTCCAGAATTTCACTGATCCTTCCACAAATATTTCCTTTTAGAATTTTCACTAGTAAGTTTGCATGATTAAGTAGAATATTATCATATAAATATATTGGTTGAAGAATCAGGAAAAGTAGGCGGGGCTGTTGCCCTATCTGGCCTCATTATTCTACGATTAATATATCTCTAATACAATATAATTGGAAATATATATTTACGTATAAGGTATTCTAATAAGGGAATGATCATTTACTGTAATAATAAAAAAAAATCCGAACAAGTATCCGAAAGAACATAAATAAACATGTATTTTGATGCATAAAACAATTGCCCTCGTCAGCTTGTTTTCGACGTATAAATGCTGAAAATTCACTAATGATCGGGGCAACCACGCCTGTTTCGATAAAACCACGCCCATCTAAAATAATGATTGCGATCCAAAATAAGCAGAAATCGAAAGAACATACACCCACGTATTGTTTGATGCATAAATCAGTTGCCCATTTCAGCATTGAGATACATTCTATTGAGGTATAAGGTCTAAAAATTTGCTAATTTAAAAACTGAAAATTGATAAAAGTCATTGTTCTGACAGATAATATCCGGACTCCTCCAACTCCTTTCTCCTTACTATATTTTTACTCAAACATAAATATGAATTTCTCGAGAACGGGCTGACAAGGGTAAACAGTTTACGCGTTGAAAAATCACGTTAGATTATCCCCTATGGAATGAACGTCATTTAGTTGATTTCTATTATTAAACTTTTGGGATGGTTCCCTGGTAAGAATCACATCGAATCAAAAATTTAAACATATACCTGAATACAAGTTATTTCACTGCAAATAACAACAACAACAACAACAAAAAATTGCTTACGAATTATTTAGCAAATTTGGTATTATAATGATTTATTTATTGTAATTCAAGGAAACTAAACGGATAAATCATGCTCCAACTCCTTTAACTTGTAGAAAAGGCCACTGTTATCCTTACAGTTCAAACTCATGTTTACAGAGTTGACTTTAGTATGTATGAAGGAATTCAGACTTATATAAAACTTAACTTCATTGTTATATAAGTATTTAACTTAAGATTTAAAACAATTATTGCAATTGTACACCAGTTCATAAAATTTAATATAGTTGAAAATAATTTTATACTTAAATAATAGATTATTTGTTTCGTGAGTTAAAAATAATAAAAAATATAATGGCAAAATTGCAGTTATCTGCAGTACTTAATTCAGTTCAATTATTCTACAAATACCAAAAGACTCACATAAAGACATGTGATATAGTATATATATATATATATATATATAACAAAATATATAGAGCCAGACTTTTATTTTTTTATTTATGAAATTTATGAATTAATCAATCATTAATAAACTTATATATATGTATATATTATAAAATAACTATAAAAAATTAGAATTAATGCATTTTTATAGCTATTGTATTACATAACTGTTTATTTTAAAACATAACTTTTAATAGCAATTAAAATACAGTTTTCTTTGATTATCATATAATAAGTAATATCTACTTAAGAAAATTTATTTACTCTAAAGCTCAAATTATATTTCCTTTCAAAGGTTTAAAATCTTCTTAAAGTTGGATATGAAATTTTATTTTATTAATGTAATAGCCCTTCCGAGATTAATAAAGTCTTAAAGACGGTTTTACTTTCAATACATTTTAATAACATCTTTCAAATATTAATTAATCCTCGGAGAGTTTAGTTGAATATCTTGAAAATTGATAAAATATCATCTGACACTTTTGATTGCCATCATACAAGTTTGTAAATGTTAATGAATTTGAAAAAAATATATATATTGAATATAAGATTTATTTATATAAAGGGAAATTAATTTTGCGTTGGTGAAATGTTAATATCGAAATTAAGAGGTAGGAACATTTAAATTGTTTATAATTTTAATATGTATTCTTTTATTTGAGCTACTTTTAAAGTTTTAAGCAATCTGCGTGGTAAATTTAGATGTATAAATGCAAAATTAATTTTATTCTTTCTTTTACATCTGGCAATGTTAAATTTTAATATTATATTAAAAAATATGTTAGTTTAGTTGAAAATATGTTCGGAATATTAATAAAAGTAATAAAGGTTATGCTGTTTGTGACTTTAATGCTTAGATTTGAGTGTTAAGAGACGAATAAAAAAAATAAATATTTTTACATTCTATTCCTTTTACGGTAATGTTTCATGTAACAACCGTTTAAATAAATTTTTAATGAAAGGCTCTATAGAAATAAATGTATAGTAAAATAAAATAATATTAATAATAATATAGCATTTCTGATGTTGTTGTCATCATAAAACTTTCTTCTATATCTTTCTATACATGTTTACGGAGTACATATCGCTAATTAAAATTATTATTTATATTATTATTTATGAAAATTGTTCTGAAGGCAGAGGATTTTTAACACTGAAGAGTGTAGCATGAAACTTAGCGCGTCGAAAGAAAATCATTTTTTAACCCCTTAACGCGCGCTGTCCTCGCTGCGAGGACGCAAAATGTAAGATCCAGCTGCAAAAATTCATCCCGGAAATTTTTTAGCAAAAATTCACGTTTATAACATATCAGAAAAGGTCGGTTTTTTTAAACCTTAAAATTTAAAATTCCTTTTAGTTTAATTTAGTTCACGAATCCCGGTGGCAGTATAACTTAAATGTTTCAAATTGTCTTGCGCCGCAAAGGGTTAAGTAATGCGAAATATACCGCCTACATAGACTAAAAATTTCGGAATTACTATTACTATTAAATGTATATATATATATATATATATATATATATATATATACAGATATATGTATATCTATATCTATATCTATATATATTTATATATATATTAGGGGGACCGGAAAATAATGTCGTTTTGAATTAAAATACTGACATCGAAAATTTATCCTGGATAATATTTAAGATATTCTTAGGTAACTTATAAGATGGTTTTTTGTAAAGTACCATGTAAACACTGTTAAACAAAAATTTCTGGTTTCATTTTATTAATTCAAAACGACATTATTTTCCGGTCCCTCTAATATATATAGATCATGAAAAACGGCAGTTTTTCTAGTGACGCAAGCGCAAAAACAAACGAACGCCACGACACTCAGCGGAAACGGAAAAACGAACGAAAACTGCGACACTTATATATACAGGAATTTTAAGATCAAAGAAACCGCTGAAAGCCGACACTTAATATCTCAGGAAATATGGGAGGTTATGTTCTGATATTTTCAAAATAGACTTTCACCTTCTGTCTGATCCTACCCTGAAATCGCTACATTTCTGCGTGCAATATATTTCGAGATATGAATTGGCTCATTTAAGTTATAAATGGACGGACTATATGTGTAAGAATTTTTTCTCGAATATGGCTCGAGCGAATTTTGTTTAATTTATATATGATATTAATCGTTTTTATCTGATGTGCCTGACATCTCCCTTTTCCCTAGGAAAACTCTTGTTTTTTTTTATAAATCATTTTAAAAATCGAACTATTTTTTACTCCGAAAATACCGTGATGCGGCAGTTTCGCGGACGAATTTCTTCTCTTCCATCAGAAATACTGAATATCAAATAATCGTTTTGGCTCCATCTATCGGGAGGAGTCAAAAATAAACACAATAAAAATATTTTTCTTTTTTTAATATATATATTAAATGAGTTATTTATTTAGGTACTTGTATTTTATATGACATTTGTTTATCAAAAATATTCTTTGTATTTACATTGTTTTCATGCTGATACGTTGTTAACTTTCAAAATTGGTTCTATTTTAAAAGGTGATTGCAACAACAAAAAATGTTTCCTTTATTTTCATAAAAATGACAAATAATATGATAATCATATGCAAATATTTGTAATTTTTTCAAAATTAGGTGATAAATCACTTAAACTACAGATTGAAAAAATTCTTAAAACAGAATTTGAAAATAATTAATTTGCTCATTAAGTTTCAAGTATATATAATATATAAATTACAAAATGTTAAGCTATAATAAAATTTTGAATATATTAAGATTTTTTTTAATTAAATTCATAACAAACTATACTACTTAAATATTTACCAGTATAAAATTTTCACTTTTTAAAGATTTTTCTATTATTATTTATTTTTCTCTTTTAAATCAAATCTATACCTAAAAAATTATAATAAGAAATAAATATAAATAAGAAATTTTTGTCATTTTTAAAATGTACTATATTATGCCTTTGTAATGTTGCATGTTTCCATCTTTTTTATCACTTTTTATAAAATTTTGAAATTTTATTTATTTTGTTATTTTGTTCGGGTATGACCTATAAAACAACACTTTTAAATCAGTGTTATAACTCATTACCATGCTCCTTTAATTTTACGTTTTGATCATTAACCCCTAAAAAGTAATGATATCAATACAAAAAACCCTTAACGGGTTAAAAGTTTGTGACGCAGCACTGTACTTTATGGCTATAAGAATTAGAAATACGGGTCTTAAAAATAATGATATAAAATTTTCAGTAATGCTTTGATATTAATTAAATTATACATAGATTTTCTTATTTGAATTTGCTTTTTCCTTTTATTTATATTTACAGTGTAAACGTTATTTTCAACATAAAATAATATATAGCATTTACTCATTGATACCTTTCCATTCACATCTCTTATACTATGAAAGCATGTGTTTTAAAAGAAATTATATGAAATTCCAGTAACGCAGTGGTGTTACATTAAGTGATTTGTTTTTAAATTTATCTGCAATTATTTTGTTTTGCATATTAAAGTATATGTGCACATTGAAATATTGCTTTTAATTTTCAAATACGCTGTCAAATATATCACTTTCATTAAGCTTATATTATGTACTGAAATATATTTATTTCAATGAATTATTCTATCTTTTGCGTCACGCCACCCAAAACTGTAAGTAAAATATATGGAAATGTTTACTTTGTGTCATTTCATCCAAATAAATTTAAAATGCATGCAAATAGATATCGTGATGCAAAGAAAAAAACTGTGAAAGTTTTTTCAGTTTTGGATGGCGTGACGCAAAAGATAGAATAATTCATTGAAATAAATATATTTCAGTACATAATATAAGCTTAATGAAAGCGATATATTTGACAGCGTATTTGAAAATTAAAAGCAATATTTCAATGTGCACATATACTTTAATATGCAAAACAAAATAATTGCAGAGAAATTTAAAAACAAATCACTTAATGTAACACCACTGCGTTACTGGAATTTCATATAATTTCTTTTAAAACACATGCTTTCATAGTATAAGAGATGTGAATGGAAAGGTAATGAGTAAATGTTATATATTATTTTATGTTGAAAATAACGTTTACACTGTAAATATAAATAAAAGGAAAAAGCAAATTCAAATAAGAAAATCTATGTATAATTTAATTAATATCAAAGCGTTACTGAAAATTTGATATCATTATTTTTAAGACCCGTATTTCTAATTCTTATAGGCATAAAGTACAGTGCTGCGTCACAAACTTTTAACCCGTTAAGGGTTTTTTGTATTGATATATATATCCATCTAAGGTAAATCAAGGGAATACGTAGGTTTGTTTCTAGCACTTTTATGTATCAACAGACGGTAATACTGACCAGGATGTCTGAGAAGTCTTGACCAGTGAGTGCGGGGATTGTGAACTTATCTTAATTTATCGCCTTTATATTGGTTCTCGTGAACATTTAAGCATGTGAGTAAATCCCTTATTTGTATGAGTTGTTCATATTTGGAATTCATAAACGAATGTTTCATTCTAAATAAGGTATTAGTATTATAAATGAGTTTCTTATTCTATTATACACACAAAGTAAGCTGAAGCGGCCATAGGCTTGCAGCAATACGATAATACGCGCGTGTGCCATCTTCACTTCATACTTGGGGGAAGATGCAACATGATTAAGAAACAAATTAAATAACCTTAAAATTTTAGGGTTTTATTTTATATACTGTATATTATAGTGTAACATATAAATAAAATTAATAATCATAATTGTAATCTTTTAATAATTATAATTTTTATAATATTATTTTAACAAACTTTCAAGTCTTCAGTAAGAATTTCTCCTGATTACAGCTCTGAACAAAGCAGCCACAGTAGGAAATGAAACTTCTAGGTTTCCAGCTACTGGGATTTATTCTTATAACCCTCAAGTAATCCCAGAAAGCAATCACGTGCGTACTATCTGCGTTGGTTTAAAAAATGGTAAGATGTTGCTTTCACAAACGGCGCATGTGACAATAAGCCTATAGAAGATGTTGCTTCCATTATCAGACCTAGAGGCAGTTGACTGACATCAGAAATTGCCTCCACCAGCACTGAAAAGCTATTGCTTCTTCTAGATTCGCACATCAAATGCAAGAAATGATGGCACGGAGGTTGTAATGGTGATCATTTGTACTAAATTAAATGTGCAGAATTACATCCAAACTTGTTACCTTTTTAGATTTAGCATTTTAAATTTAATTTCCAAAAATTATTCCAGTTTGCAATTTTTTTGTTACGCCATACTTATTATTAATTCACAGGCAATTTTCCAATCTTTGTCTTATTTTTTTTTTATTTATTGTGGCGTTGCATGTTACCTCTAACTGGTGACATCTTCTTCTCCGTATATGTGGGGGGAAATGCCACAATTAAACGCGTTTAACAGTAAATTTGTCAATTGTGTGCATACTGGGAAAGGAATTCATAAGCATACATAATTAATTAAACATTGAAGAACATGGTATATTTTTTTCATTATCATATCATTTCAATTTCTGGCTGTACGAACCAAAACATCATTATATATGGCGACTTCCACCAAATTACCTTATATATATATATATATATATATATATATGCATATACATACATTGAAAATACAAATTGTTTTTCTAATTATGTACATTTGTATGAAATTTTGCCCTATACTGCCATACATAAAATAATATAACAACGTAACCTGGAGAAAAATTAATCCCCAACTCTACCACCAGTTTTGGACAATGTCCGACTAAATACTAACTTATGTTAAATTCTGTTAATTGATTCCTGACAAAATTAATTTGTTACTAATTAATACAGCTGATCAAAAATATAGCTTCCACAAAATGTTTGATACGCACAGACATTTCAAATTTAGGACATCTCAGATCGTGTAAATCGATCGAAAACCTGAGATCAAAAATATTCAAGAATATAACAGTTCCATGATATATATATATACATACATTGAAGAGAGTAATGAAAAAAAGAAATTAATCGTATACTATATATTATTATTATTATTATTATTAAATTCATAAATAATAAGGCTAATTACATACTGTAAATTTACAAGTTTTTATTTTTCGAAAGCCCATAATATATTAAATATTTAACATTAAATATTTAAAGAAATATATTGTGCATGTATTTTGTATTGTGTATGTATTTTCAATTACATATATCTTTTTTTGTAATTCAATATCCTCTAGTACCTGTATAAATGCTAAAATGAACATGTGTCATATAACATTTCAAATCGAATAGTATATTATTATTCATTTTAATTTTTTGATACAATAGTTGTTATACTTAATAAAAAAAAAAAAAAAAAAAAAAACTAAATATTTAATTAGGAACTTAGTATTTTAAAGGTAAAAACACCTATGTTAAAACTGAAATAAAATTACTTTTTAAAAATAAATGAAAAATGAAATTTACAATTTAAGATAAATTATCATCTAAACTATCAATAAACATTGAATTTATAATAATAAAAAGAAAGTTTTTCTGTCTGTTCATCTGTGCGTTCAACCCTCACTTAACATAGAAGTACAAAAATTGACATATGGGTACTCTGGAGGGTATAGTGAAAAAATAATTTTCAAAATTTAATTAGTTGCGGAGATGTTAAAGGAAACCTCAACCTATGTTAATTAATAAAACGACTCTACTCTGAGCTTAAAAAACGTTTAAGAAGCGTTAAGTGACCAAATAAATTACAAATAACTGTCGAATCGTTACAAATTTGGTACCAAACGAAACTGGCGATGTTTGTGAATTCTGGAGTTCAAGCTGCTTTTCGATACGCTAATTAGAATTTTCCGTTATTACTACTCACCTGTCTATATTTAAAAAATCTAAGGAATATCTTTAAAATAAAAAATTTAGACAGATTATGTTTATTTATTTATTTATTCATTTTTTATTTCATCTGGTTATGTAATGAAATAAAATTATTTTCAACGATATAATATATATATATTTCCTAAATGTTGGAGTAAATAAACATTTTCGTAATTTCGTAAATTTCAGACAAATTTCAACTTAAATTGCAAATCATTCTTATAGATTAGTCATTTTTAATCTAAAATTTATCAAAGTTATTCATAAATATTTCGAGATATCGGTTTTGTTGGCCGATATACACAGGAATTTAAACATGGGTAAGATAATTGTCACTTTATAATCAATCTATAACATTGAAGTTATTTATTAATAGATAAATATATTTTTATAAATCAATCCCTGTCACAAAATATTTTAATATAACATTACTAGAAATAAATCACTCATTAAGGCTTTAAAATAATTTAGAACTCTTATGGAGCATGTAGAAATGAGGCATTTTTTTTGCATCCTTTCCCCCATAATAGAACAAATTTAAATTAAAACGTATATTTTATTTTTATTTTTATTTATTTTTAATGCTCTTTAAGCATATAAATGAAAATAATCTTGGAAAACAATTCTTAAAATTAACAAAATACACAAAATTTTTCGCACTTAATCACTATTATTATTTGTTTATTTATTTATTTTTATTTTTTTGTAGTTATACATAAAATGACATACTTATTATAAGTTTTTTTCTTATTGTAAGAAAAAAAAGTATATTTATTAATATTTAAAGTCTCCCTTCGAGAAAATTGTAATTAAAAAATATACGCTAAATATATAATATTTCTAACAAAATTTTTTTATCTAATTTAATCTATAAATCTTTAGGATAATTTTTACCCTGTGTTGCAAAGCTGCTAATTTCCTTAATTTATTCCGGGGTACATTTATCCCTGTTTATTATCCATACCACTTTTATTTTTAGAATTTTTTTTTTCTTATTTTATCGTAGGGAAGTATTATAGAAAATCATTTTATAAATTAATTGGTGTTAAATAAAGGCGAGGCTAAAAGTGTTGTGTAATAAATTAATGAAGTTGGCAACTTTCGTGTTGCAGTAATACTAAAAATGAAAATAAATTTTATCAAGAAAATTCTTCTTTAGTTATTGATAAATATACGTAACATTGTAGGTGTAAAAATTAAAATTATTTAAAAATGTATTTATGTATAACACAAAACAATAAGTGTTTTTTGAATGATTTAATCCGGTTAAGCTGTTGTAATATTTATTTTAAAATTTTTAATATGTTTATAAACATTCTAGATATTACGACATGTTTTATTAAAGAAATAACCCTTTTGAGAGCAATAAAGTAGTTCAGACGATTTTACTTTGAAATCATTTTAAAAACTCTTCTAATATTTTAATTTATCCGTAGAGAGTTATTCAAATATAAGAGAAAACACTTACTAATAACGTATTAAAATAATTATAATTAAGTATTTCAAATGTTTGACATTCTTAAAATATTTTTTTTTCTTTTAGGACTGAGGACTATTAGACTCAATCTAAGGATTTTTATGATATCAGTTTTGCGATAGTTGGACATTTTTCGAAATCGAAAATTTATCGAAAATATAATTGAATAATTTGATAGCGATGTTATAATTTGAAATAATGAAAATAATAATAATAATAATAATAATAATAATCGTCCTCCGTACTAAACTAAATTCTGCTTTTGCCAGAATTTCATTTTTTTTTTTTTTTTTTTTTTTTTTAAGAAAAATAAAGTAAAAATTAATAATAATCTGTTTCGAAACGAACAGTATCAAAAAAGTTTTTTTAAAAATAATTTTGAATTAGGAAATAAAAAGCGCGTGTGCAAAAAGAAATAAAAAATAATATAAGATTTATAAATGTACAATATTTAAATTCATGAACTCAGTTCAATGATATAATAATAAAATTGACGACATTAGTCTAATGAGATTATTATTATTATTATTATTATTATATATATATATATATATTTACTTCAATTATTGTGCTGTTCGATAAATAATGTCGCTTTTTTCATGTTTTTCAACGTGAATTTATTTATATTAACATCAAACATTAATCAATGATATATTGACCATTTTGTTGGATGATCTTTTGCCATCTTTCTGTAAGTTGAATAATTCCACGTTCGAAGAAGCCTTGGTTTTTAGAAGTGAAGGTTTTAAAAAACGACATTATTTATCGAACAACCCAATACTTTTATCATTATCTACGATTTTCGAAATATTTAGTTTTGTTCTAATATTATTTCAGGTTTATATATATATATATATATAATTTATAGATATATGCTTTCTATACTGGTGATACGATGAAACGTTATCCTAGATTGTGCACTTCTATGCCATAATGATTATCTATTGTAGAAAATAGCTCTCCATAATTATCGATTTTCTTTCCTTTAGAATATACACCTTTAACCATATGCAATTTTACGTCTGATAGCTAATTTTGAGGAAAAAGAAAAATCACATCGTAAATATATTTTTAAAAATGTGATTTTCTTAAAGAAGAAAAAAAAAAATAAATAAAACAGTCTAGGTGATTTATTGAAAATCAGAATTAAATATATTATGCAAGACGGTACAAATGGCATGCAGATCTGAAATAAATAAATAAATAAACAATCATTCCAGATTGTCACTAGAGATACAACGGATAATTCATTTGTGTAAAAAGAGCAATTATTAACACAGGAAAATGATCTGTCCTTTTTATGGCAAAGTTTGCAAGCTAATGATAAGTGGAAAGGGAACCATTTTACAAATGGATCATGATAGTATTCGTAAAAAGTAATTAATGTTGAAAAACCATTTTCCATGTAGTAAATCTATTTGAATAAACGTTGAAATTAGCTAAATTTTTATTTAAACATAAAACCTTCTTCATACACCATAAAATATACTTGCCAACATACTAATTAAGCCACGCCTTCTTTTTTACACCAGTATCTTTTTAGAGTATTTTTCTTCTTATTTAATCGTAATTGCATTTGGAGAATATTACTCTAAAAATTTACTGGTGTGGAAAAAAAAAAAAAAAAAAAAAAAAAAAAAAAAAAAAAACAGGACTAACAACACTACGGAATATTAATTAGGATATTGGCAAGTATGACATCAGAGCCTGATTAAGGGGGAAGCACACATTATCTCCGCTCTCACCGGAATATTTTTACAATTATTTTTTACTTCATGTCATAGAAATTCCACGCTTTGAGGAGGAAATATTTTTTTATAAAAAATGAACGGTGTAAAACAATCCAATTTACTCACCGTTATTAGACACCAGAATTCTTTTAAAATAATTTTTAATGAGAATTTTCTGTTTATTATAGGAGGAAAGTATTTGTTAAAAAATAACGGTGTAAGTATAAATAATGTGTGCTTCCCCCTTAATCAGGCTCTGTATGACATAAAGTATAAGGATTCTCTACCGGTTTCGAAAGAAGGTGGCCTTTCTTCCTCAGATGCAAAAAACACGTGGTTACCACTTTGGAGCATAGTTGCCAATTTACCACATACCACTTACAACTTAATAAAAAATATAGTTATATAAATTATTATTTGTAGATGTGAAATAACACATTAAAATTAATAATTACATGATAATTATTTAAATTTTTAATTAATCATTAAATTTCAAAGTGCATCTTTCGCCTTAATTTTTGGTTTAGCCTTCAAATATTTTTTTATACCCGTCATTTCATATGTTTTTAACAAAAGATAGTTGGCATTTTAAAATAAAATCATAATGATCAGGTGAAAATAAATCAATTTATTTCCATTTTATTTTTTTTTTTAATTTTACGAATTTCATTAAAATATTTTTATTTCCAAGTTTTAAAGTTAAAATGAAACAAAAAGTGCCGAACTTTAATTAAGTTTTGTGCGAATGTATATAAAAACTACACATAAAATGAAGTTTTATGAAGATTGAACAGAAAATAAGACGCATACGACATTTTAAACTTGACGCAACTACATAAAATTTAGATTAAAAAAAAATAAAAATAAGTTTACATTTTACAACAGACTCAATACTCTTTTTTTTTTTTTTTTTTTTTTTTATGTAAAACTGAAATACACTGAATTTCGTAGACCAGTTTTGTTGTGTTGAAAGTTTTCTGCCATCGTAAATATAAAAAATAGTTTTACAATTATTAGTTGCTAAAATAGAACAAAACAAAAGCATTTTACGTATTTACATTCATTAACACTTTCGCAAAAACTTACGTTCAATCACATCATTCTGAAATTTTAACTTCGCCAGTGGGCGTTTCTTTAGCAATTTGTATGTTACTATATGTTTTTAAGAATATTCCCAAAATTCATATTTGTGTAATTAAAAAAACTGTGGATAGATATACTTTAAATTATATGAGTGTAGTTGTAATGTGTATATTCGTTTGTAATATAAAAGTGAATACAGGAAACCTTGCTGTGAAATAATGTACCTTGAAAGAATAACGCTCACAGGCGGAACTTACCATGAGAGAATCAAAAATATGCGGTCGTGAAAGGGTTATATATGTAAACTTTCAAATTTTATGATATGTATAGAATGCAGTAGGGCTCTAATGCCCCCTCCCTTATTTGTTTTTCTTTTAAGGACATTTTCATAAGTTTTAACTATAAATGAATTTCTCCTGAAATGCGCAGGCTAATGTTATAACAAAATTTGCTATATAAAATTACTGGTATGCTTCTTCGAGGCCGTGGTATCCAGTGTATGTTTTAGGGACTTTTTTATTCAATAATCGTCAACAATTTTAAAAGTGATTTTTGATACGTGTAATCATAGTCTCCTAAACTAGATGCCTACCGCGTGGCTCGGAAACTTGGCAACAGTTCAAACGGTAGACAACGCACCCTGGTACAGATTAAAAGACTTTTTTATTCGACTGTCACCAATAATTTTAAGAAGTATATATCATATATCACTTTAAAAATTTTTGGTGGCTGTTGAATAAAAGAGTCGCGCAATTTGCCCTAGGTGGCGTTGTCTACCGCTTGAACTGTTGCCAAGTTTCCGAGTCACGCGGAACGCATATAGTTTAGAGGGGGTTATGGTGTAATAGACTATTAATCATCGAAGTGATTAGACAAACATTACAATAAAAAATATTAGTGGTAGATATTGAATTAAAAAGTCCTTGTATTTGGCAATACTGGTGCGATCCCTGTACAATAATAAAATAAGTTTTATGCATGTGAGTGTGTGGAGAGGGAGATTTAAAATAATACAATTTATCGTTCATTTAACACTAAATATGCTAAATGGATACTACACACTACAGTTCTTTTGTTATATATATATATATATATATATATATATATCGTAAAAATTAAATATACTTCGACTATAACACTGCGAAATTGAAATATATTCCTTTTCATCAACAAAATTCAAAGTAAGATTTTACCAATTTATCAATAACATTATTATATAAATCAACAGATTTTAAATCATTATTTTCTTAATAACAATTATCACACAATTTGCAGTAATATTTCTTACTTCATGTTCCTTAGAATAATTATAATTTAATACTAATAATCCATTATATACAAGTTCTTCCTCTTATTTAGTACAGTGCAATATATCTTAAATATTACTCGCGAAATCTCAACATAGGATGCAGTTTATATATAATATTTGCTCTTTTAATGTAATAATTTTAATGAAGATGTCTATTTTCACATTATGCCAAGGGAAATGGACCAGAAACTAAACTTCCTAATATCCACAATATGTAATATGTTCTACATGGGTTCCTTCGTGTGCTGTTACGAGCATTATCCTAGATTACCGCTGGGAAATATGAGAATTTAGATATTACGCGTCTTCAACTATTTTGATTTAATACATACATTTACAAAGTTATGTATAGGACAGTTTCTTGAGAAATCCTTATTCAGCTTCTGTATAAGTATTAAAAGTAATAATTTAAATTATATAAAAAAGTAAATAAACGTTTAAAAAAGTAAAATTTTAAAAGTAAACATATTATTATAGCGCATACAAGAAGAATTTGTTTATTCATACATAATATTTTTTTTTTTTTTTTTTTTTTTTTTTTAATATTTAATTGTAGAATTAAATTATAAAAGCTTAAATAACGTTTCATAAAACAAAGTTAACCCTTTGAGTACTGAATTATTTGAAGATTTTTATGCCCAAGGGACGGATTTAATTTGTCGCTATATGGAATGATTTTGAATTTTTGACAGTAAGGTCCACCTGTGGGCGTTATTCTCCCATGTTACAATATTTCAGAACAAAGTTTTTTGTATTCACATTTATATTACAAATGAATATACATTATAATTTTATTCTTTCTAATCAAAGTATTTGTATTCATAGTATATTTCATTGTAAAATTGTGAATATTAATTATATATTTAATAAAAAAGAACTGCATAAAATTGCAAAAGAAACGCCCACTGGTGGAGTAACATATTTTCAAATGATTTGAATCCACGTCAGCGGTCGCGAAAGTGTTAATATGTAAAAGTAACACATTTTATTTGGAATATACTTATATTGATGATATAAGTATGGTTGTAAGATATCATAAAAAACGCCAGGAAAGTGTTTGCGATTAACGCCCACTGACGGGGGTGCCGCAAACATTAACGCCTACTTCTTAAATTCAGATGACGAGTCAGACTCGTCCACCGTAACTTCGCCCAAGTAAGCACATGACGAGCCTCATTCGTCAAATGTACCCAAAGAGTAAAAAAATAAATATAAATAATAATAATAATAATGTTAACACTTTTGCGACCGATAGTTTTTTTTTTTTTTTTTTTTTCCTTTTGATAGTACGCTCCATCTATGGTCGTTATTTTTTCACGCTACATTATTCCAGAACAATTTTTTCTGTATACATATTTATATTACATATGAATATGCATAATAATTATACTCTTTTTAATGAAAGTATTTGTATCAATAGTATTTTCATTGTAGAAATATGAATGTAGGAAATACTCTTAAAGAATATATAGCAAGTTAAAAGTTGCAAAAAGAACGCCAACTAGAGGAGTTTCTTATTTCAAAAGGGCGCGAATCTACGTCAGTGGTCGCGAAAGTGTTAATGGTATAACCATAAGATACTCTCTCTCTCCTACTCTTTATATATATATGTATATATGTATATATAATTACAGCTGAACAGAAATCTTTATTTCATTTTTAGAGAAATTTTTTGTTATTGAATTATATGTTGTTTATTGTTAGAATATACACTCATTCTCATATTTAAAATTCCGCGAGACAGGACATTAGTGAAGAAACAATATGTTTAAAGCAGTAAAAGGATTTAAGAAAGATGATTTGATATACACTCCTTCTCATATTTATAAGGACACTTTATGTTTTGAAATAACTAATGTAAAAATAATTGTGAACAATATTATACTAAGTGCACCTAATATGTCTAGTATTTTAAAAACCAAAACTGCTATAATTTTTTTAGTATGAAAAAAAATTAATAAAAATTAATGGACAATATTTTTTTCTCCATGTTTTTAGATGTTCATAATTATAGGGACAATCAAGATTTTTTCGTTTTATTTAACTTACTAGCTGTAAAATTACAGTTGACATGCGAATTTGTTAACTGCTTGGCTAGATTAATTCATATATAAGCCTTCAATTTTTCTTGAACGGGTGTTACTGATAACTCCTCGAAAAAAAGAAAAAAAAGTATGATAAATGTGTTTTTTAAGTCAAAGGGTAATTTCAATCCGCGGAATTTCTAATGAAATTCGAATATCTAAAATTGCTGAAGAAAATGTGATCAAACGTTGAACTGCTAGTTCGATAGGAGAGAGATCTGACGCAAAATCAGAATTATTTTACAGAGATCGAAGACTCATAATTCCTCTTACTGTTCTACTGATAATGACTGCTTCTGAATTTGCTCGTAATTTTTAACAAAAGGTTGGGGTCCACATTTATGCATGTTTAAAAGAACTAATTATATGTTAAAATGAATAAAAAACATGTAATAAGCAATAAGCATTTAACGGAGGAAAGAACGTCTGTGTTAAAGTTGAATAAAGACAATATTAAATGGTAAAATGATGCATTTTTGGATGAAAAACATTTCATTCTTGATTAACCAAATGGTTTTAACAGTTACAGGCACGATCTGAAGATAGCGAAAGACAGAGAAGATTTTTTAAAGGCAGATATGAATCGGGCATTTTAAAGGTGGATCTATGGTGCTCTGGCGGGACTTGTTTATCCCTTTGCGGCGCAAGACAATTCAGATCATTTAAATTATACAGCCCCCGGAATTCATGAACTAAGTTAAACTAAAAGAAATTTTAAATTTTAAGGTTGAAAAAACTGGCCTTTTCTCATATGTTATAAACGTAAATTTTTGCTAAAAAATTTCCGTGGTGAATTTTTGCAGCTTGATCTTAAATTTTGCGTCCTTGCAGCGAGGACGCCGCGCGTTAAGGGGTTATACTGAAGGCAGAATGAATTTAGTACTTTTTTCTATTATTATGAAGATCAAGAGAATATCTGCAAATTTTAAACGTGAAATTCTCAGATTTTTGTTAGATTTTAGAGGTAATATTTTTTTTTTTTTTTTTTTTTACAACAAAACTTACATTTTTGCTCTACTTCTAGAGCAATGGGAAATAGTTTGAAGAAAGGAACTTCTGTATTATTGCCTTTCCCGTGGCCTAAAAGTTTAAAAAAAAAATTAACTTATTATATTAGAAAAGTGCATGCAAGTGGAAAGAAATTTTAAATAGTTTAAATGTATTCAGAATGCTGTATCAAACGGTACTGAAACCGAAAAAAAAATGTATATTATATATACTAGAGAGTATGTTTGACTGTTTCACCTCAAAAAGAGACAGAGTTCCCATAAAATATTAATTTAAAGAATACCTGAAAAACATTACTAAGATTCGAGCTGTCCTTATAATTGTGAACACCTGAAAATTGTGAACACCTTTTTGGCCGTATTTAAACTTTTTAAGGATAGAAAAACAATAAAACCTTTTAAATATAGTCTATTAATGGAATTCAAATTAATAAAAAATATATTTGTTTAAATAATAGTGTTCAGTGTTTAGTTAATATAGAAAATTGGGTGTCCTTATAATTTTGAGAACCAGTGTCGTGGTAAAAGAAATAGAGGTAATCATATCTGTGGTAGTAATAATATTAATGGATGCGTATAAAGGGTATAAGTAAAAGAAACAACAATGCTGGAGTCCTCATATTTAATAGATAATGATATAAAATGATATTTAAATTCATAATTTTTAGACTGTGAATAATGAAAAAAAAAATACATTCAGTAAGTTAACGATATAATAAGAAATATATTTATGTACAGCAATCTAAAATTATTTTAAAATTTAATTTTAGGTTTATTTGGAAATAGTGAGTAAAGTACTAAACGCGATTTCCTCGTATTTTTAAATGAATCACGAAAGAATTTTATTCTTTGTAAATTGTTATTTAAAAAAAAAAAAAAAAAAAAAAAAAAAAAAAAAAAACTGCCCTTTTTCATATTTTTTAAACTTTCTTTTTAATTTATTATACTATTCTGATTGCAAATGAAGAGCAAAAATGATGAAATAATTAAAAATAAAATAAAATAAAATAATCTAAATTAAATACACTTCACTAAAAGAGGAAAGCTTCTTTTTAAACAATTTTTTATGCATTATCTACTTATTCTATCTTATTCTTGAATTCCACTTTTTTTTTTTTTTTTTCATATGTCTTTGCATTTTAAGTATGTCGAAAAAAACCCCTTTGTTTGACAAAAAATAGCCACTTTTGTCGAAGGATCGCCTGTATTTCTTTTATATTAAAATAATGATAATTCATTTTTATTTTAATTGAAAGGAATGCTTCTTAATATTTTTTTTTTTTTATTGAAACATTTTTTCTTTAATATAATAATTGAATATTAAAATGACTTTTTTTTTACCTTTTTTATCTACAGTTATTTTGCAATTAAAAATATATATTATATTAAGTAAAATAATAATAATTTTATTCAAAATAAATTAAAATATATGAAGTCAAAAGATTAAATGGTAGAGATTTTCACAGTTTGAATATTTGTGTCGATATTTTATTTCTAAATATAAAAAACTGAACAAAAAAAAAAAAAAAAAAAATGTCAACAAAATATTTTGAAAACGGCTTGAAACAGTTTTATTAGCATTTTTTTTGGGGGAAATTCTTTTTAGAGATTCCAGTATGTCAGTGTGTCGAATTTTTTTTTTAATTTATTAATTAAGTCCCTCTAAAGTTTCCTATTCTATATAATTTTTAAATTTAAGTATTTTTATCATATTTTTAAATTTTTTTTAACTATTTCGAAAATTATTAAAATTTAACAAAAAAAGATTTTGTGTTAATATTTCGATTTTTTAAGACTATAAAATTTTGTTACATATTTATTCTAATAAAATTTTTATACTTTAATAAATATTTATCAAAAATTTCGTAAAACAAAACACTCATTTTCAACAGCTATTAATGTAGGAAATGTAAATAAACAAGCAAGAAGTCTTAAGCCCAATCTCTCATTTCAACTCTTTAAAAAGTGGAGAGGCGTTTACAACAAACTAGAATTTATTTAATTCAACTTGTAGTGGAAATATATACATATAAATATATATATATATATATATATATATGTGTGTGTGTGTGTGTGTGTGTGTGTGTGTGTTCCTTGTTGTAAGTGATATCGTATAAAGCGGGCAAACTTACAATACTAAAAAGCAACTGCAAATATGTTGCTTTGTTTAATAAACTTCCAAGGAAACATCTACAATGTCAAACTCATTTGCACGCCGATGAATTGAAACCCCACTACATAAATAGATTGGACTGGAAAATCACTTCCCAAACTATACCATAAACCATCTTTACAAAAAAAAAAAAAAAAAAAAAAAAAAAAAAACCTCAAACTTTGGAACTTGGTCAGTTTTCCACCCGGTTTATTTAACCGTTAGTCAAAAGCCATCGGCAACCAAAGTTTGACATCTTTGCGCGACTTTCACGTTTGAATGTGTGAAGCCTTACATTTTTACAAAACCCTCCGGCAAAAAGAAAACGTTAATTAAGCTATAAAACTTAGCCCGAATGAAAAAAAATCAACTGTATTATCTCTGAAATATAAATATTGATATTAACACAAAGTAAAAGACGCCAATGTAAAAATGTTATGTACAAACTACAGTTTTGGTAACATAAAGCGTACCATCGTCAGTGCAGAATGACGAAGTGGATCATTGCTCATATATGTTGGTAAGGTAGCAGATTCTAGAGTCATAATAGCAACCAATACGAATTTAAAAAACTAGAGCTGTAAGCGAATATGAATATGGGATGTAGAAAGTTATGTAAAAATTAATATGTGGATTTTTTGTAATTTTTCCAAAATCCGAGATATGAGTACAGCAAAATCGCAATTAATGCTATATTTATATTTTTTATAGATATGGAAATAGTCTAGAAAATCGAGTTCATCTAAGGGTTTAGGATGCTAGATTATTTTAGCTGAATTAAAGTTGAAATTATGGTTATTCTCCCAACAATGCTTAGCAATTTCCGATTTCTTAATTTTTTGTTCCTGAATGCAGCCCACGTGTTATTTAAGACGAAACTTGAGTCTACGTTTTGTTTGACCAATACATGATTGTTCCGAATGGAAAGGAATACTATCTATAACCCAAGACTTGCGGGTATCAATAGGGTCTTTCAATCCAGAGAATGGCTAATTCGTTTGTGGTTGAGTAAATTATTTTAATTTCAATTTGTTTAACAGCTTTAGCTATGGCAAAACTTAATTTAGGGAAAAAAAAGCGAAACAATACTCATATGGGACGAGAACTTAGACTTCGAAGTACAAGAATTAGAGGAATTTTGTAATTTAACCCGTCAATGCCCGAATTAATTTTGCAAAGTGTTATTATCTGATTATTTCAATTCTAAATTAATACAGACAAATGACAGTAAAAAGACGATTTTTTTTCTTTTGGTAATTGAAAAAGAGCTTTATCAATAATGAAAGGTTTGTAACATGTGTCAATAGACACCGCTTTAAAATATTTGTTTTCAGAGCGGAGGGATTCAGGATCTGAACAAATGTTAAGGGCACGCCTGGAAAAAAAGTATAAAAAGCGGCCATTTTCTGGGAAGGTGGATGACATGAACAAGCATGGGGACGTATTTAAATAGCAAACTTTGACGATAATCAGTAGTTCAAAAGCTTTTTTAAGTGCGAGAGATCAGTGTATCAAGAAAGGGAATGAATCATTGTTTCCAATTTCTTATATAAATTGGAAGTTATTGTCAAGTGAATTTATGGTCTGTAATTCGTTATCAATATTGTGCAGAAAAGTATTAATCAAAGTGAAACAATAACGGGTTCAAAATATGGAAGATATTTTTTGAATCAGAAAATTTCCAAATTAATGCATGTAAATATTCGCAAGAATTGGTGAAATAGAAGAACCCATGGCATAAACTTCCGATTGTAGATAAAATTTACCTTGAAAAGTAAAAGTAGTTTGAGAAAAACAAGTGCGGGTAAGAGAAAGCAATTCTTGGACTTCAAAAATCGTGTAATGAAATTGTTTTAGCCTCTTTTCTAGGAAGGAGAGGAAGTCACTAAAAGTGATTTAACATTAAAAGAAACCATAGTGAGTTTGCGTCATGGAAATTTTGAATAATTTTCACAAAGCTGGTGTAGTTTTTTACAGTATTGGAATTGGCAGAAAATAGAGAGGAACAAATACTTGTGAGAAATTTAGCTAAACGGTAAGAAACAGTATCGATAGTGGAAAAAATAGGACGAAATAAGACATTCAGTTTATAAACTTTAGGGAGGGCATAAAATCTGGCACAATTTATATACATAGAATGTGAGAAGCTTTGGTGTAATTCAACAGCAAAGGGCAAGCCTTGACAAATGATTTAATTTTACTTAGTTCTTGTATAGATGGGTCGCGAGAAAGACGAGTATATGGGTTATCATTAATTAAGTTGGTGACATTTTCATCGTAGTGAGTTTTATTCAGAATGACAATTTGTCCTCCCTTATCAGCTTTAGTGACGATAATATTGTAATTAGACTTTAAATATTTCCAGGCTTATCGATTTATTTATTTATTAGCAGGGCTGAATGTAGAATTGAAGCTGATGGAATTAAAATTAGCGTTGGAAGGGAAAAGGTGATGAAGGTTCTCTATCTGTGATTCTGTAAGGTGAAAGTTTCTGAGTGCTTTTTTAACAGGAGCTATTAAATGGGAAAAGGAAGTAGGTTTAGAGATTGCAAAATTAAAATTCAATTTAAGAACAGAGTGCTGTATTTTAGAAATTTTTACGATGTAAAGGTTAACGATTGCATTTTGGTTAATAGTAGAGAGTTTGTTAGAATGAGATGGCTTCTGTAAAATTAAAAGGCAATCAAATTTATACTGTAGAGATTTGAATGCTCTCGAGATAGATTTTCAGTATGGGTTCAGGAAATAAAATCAATAAACGTAAAATTGGGAGGAGAGGAAGACAATTTACGTTCACGTTTTATTCAAATAAAATGCAACATTACTAGTTCCACATTTGTTAACAAAGCTATTTTATGACTTCATTTCAGCATTCTTCGTACTGATGTAAAGGATAAACGACTTGATTTTGCCAATATCGAAAAAGATTTATTTGGTTTTTCATTTAAAGTTAACTTCCTGTCTTCCCAATTTTTTGTCTATTGATTTTAACTGCTGGATCCATGCTGAAAATCTCTCTCAAAAGCATTAAAAACTGTAAAATATAATTTTGATAGACCTTTAACTTCACAGAAACCACCTTCTTCTAACGAATTCCCTACTGTTAACCAAAATGCAATCGTTAAATTTTCCAGCGTAAAATTTTCTTAAATTCAGCACTCTGTTTTTAAATTGAATTCTAATTTTGAGATATCTAAACCTATTTCCTTTCTCCATTTAATAGATTCTACTGAAAAAGCTTTCAGAAACTCTCTCGCCTTACAGAATCTCAGAAAGAAAGTCTTCGTTATCGTAACCTTTCCAAAAATAATTTTATTTCCAAAAACTTGAAATCAAACCTGAGTTCCATCGAAAACAGTACCTGGAAAGATTTAAAATATAATGACAATGTTATCGTCACTAAAGCTGATAAGGGAGGAGAAATATTCATTCTGGATAAAACTCATTACATTAGTGGTAGCGTCACAAACAGCTAATATGTAAAAATCGACGGAAATTAGGCAGGAATAAAACATAGCCATTAAATAGCTTTTTCTTGTTTAATATAGAAAATATTTACACTATTTACATTACAAAAATATGTAGTAAAAAGTAAATGGACATCATGCCTGATTAAAATAAGCAATGAACGCAAAGTTCATATCCGGCTAGTTGCCTTTCCAGATCTACAAGATCAATATCTATCCTCTCCAATCTAGAGGTCATCTCCTCTCTTCGCTTTTTCTCGTCTCTCGGTCTCCTCCTGGACTTGAGAGAGGGGATCAACCCCCTGGTGCAATCAGGCCCCCCATATGTTCTCAGGGTTTCAAACCACATCTAGTAACTCTTGTCGGCCAGTCGCTTGCCTGCAAGATAGGCGCCGCTCTGTCGCCTCCTCCCAGATGTGATTGCTGGACATCGGAACCATCAAACGACAGCCTGAAATTGGGAGTCAATGACGTCGGTAACACTCTAAGACCACGCTAGCCTACACTCTTTCTAAAGTGCAGACTTCCTGTCACTGCTGTCAATCAAGTCCGGGAGAGCTCGATACAAGATTCTATGAAGAAAGGTGGGGCTCATCACAGCCCTTCCCCATAAAAGAATTTCCTTAATATCAAGGAAATGTCATCCTAGAAACAGGGCCCCAATTACACTTACCAAAGAGAGGTAATGAAGCCCCAAAATTTATACCATAAACTTAAAAATTATAATTCAAGAGAAAAATAAAACAAAAATTTGAACTACATACTCAGTTTTAAGTGCAAAATCTCAATCTATGAGACTTATACCTAGAATAAATACTATTAGAATGCTCATGAGATCCAAAATAACATTGTATTATACCAAACACTTAAAATAAAATAAAATAAAAATAAATGAAATAAGAAGAAATAATTTAATTTTCTGTAAACCATATTCAATGAATCCTTTTCTAAACATTAAATACATTTATTCCAATTAAAATTATAAAAATATAAAAGAGAAAAAAAAATATTATTAATCCTTAAATTTATTTACAAAGGATTTCTGTTTACTAATTCACATTTTCAATCAGATTAATTCTGTTTGCTCAACCCATCTGCATTAGAATGTTTTTTTTTTCAGTACATCTTCCAACTCCATCAATTAATGCCAAAACCCTAATAACTGCTTACATAAGTGTCAGAAATGGAAGAATGTGTTATTGACCTGTTTATTTTGTGAGGTCGTTTCTCTTGATTGAAACATCCAAATTTTCTGAAACAGTAATCATTTGTTTTCTCCACATGACAACTAGCAATTTTCGTCACATTTGGATAACTCTTTGTGCATCTTTTTTTTTTTTTTTTTTCTAGAGTGTATTTTCAATAAACGCCACACATATCTCGTGACCATGCTCCACTTTTAAACATTCCAAACGGATCGGTCAGCAGCGGACCCGCTTCAGAAACTCATCCAATATTGTGTCCCTCTCTCACCGAAAAGCACGCAGTATTGCAGTATTTGAGGTCTTCGCCAAGAGCGCCCTTCTTCAAATTCAGTCAACAATATGTCGCATATAGAGAAGACCATTGCAATCTCCGACTCAGTTAACATATCTGTAATACAGTCAGCTCGTTTGTGAGGAATTCGAATCTGCAATGATCTTAAATCCTCAATCTTAATCTTAAAGATTAACTTAATCACTTAACTAGATAATAAGAAGAGCTCGAGACCAGGTTAAATATAAAATAACAAAGTTTATTTAGCATTCAATATCAAGGCGGGTGCTGGGCTAACTCAATTTTAACTCTCAATATACCCCAGGAAATAACTTTAACAAGAGATAAAATAAAAGGTAATTTATCTCACCAATAATGATATTGTCGACGGCTGCTCTCTGTTACCACTAACTATTCCCACACTAGAATCGTCGGCTGGATTCCCGAGGCTCGACAGATTCTTCTCTTACTTTATGCTACAACACTACACCTCTCTACCATCACTTAACATCCGCATAAGAACTAACACCACCAACATTACTCTTTACTCTACCTCCTCACACACTAATCAGCTACCAATTCACTACAACTACCAATTAACTCTTTTCATCTACCAAAACAATCTCCATCTTATACTACATTCTACAACTTCCTTTCTCTTCATTTCAATTAATACTTTTAAAATCACTTCTAATTCATCTACCTCTCATTGCTTAATTACTTCGTTGCAGCACCCTGCCGACACAAATTTAACCCGACCAAGACTTTCGCCCAGTCACTGGCGACGAAGTGATTTGACAGTCCCAACTTTATATTTTTCTGGATTCAGCTGAGTTTCAAACAGACTGAGGAGACGTTCTGTATTCTCAACCTCACAACTTTAAATTAAATATTCAGAATATGAAGTGAACTTAAGTTCAACATATAACAACAATTGAACTATTAAATTTTTAAAATCTTCATGATATCATTCTCATAAACAAACACAAGGCCAGAATTAAAATTTCACAGGCATAAACCGAATAAAGGTGTATGGTATACATAGATTTTTATTATTTTCATTATTATTGCCGTCATTACGATCATAATATTAACCTATTCTATCAATTTATAAAACCCCCAGGGGGATACCTTCTTCAGGTATTCGGGGGGTGTCACGAACCCCGGGCCCGAGTGATCTTTTCTTTTCTCCTTTTTTTTTTTTTTTTTTTTTTTAAATTAAATAAAAAAATAAAAATAAAAAAATAAATAAATAAATAAATGATAAAAAAAAATACATTAACTGCTAATCCATTAATCAAGTAAAGTCCGGTGTTGGTGTGGCGCTGGCTATTGGGGCAAAGATTTTGGTGATGGTGCCATGGCAGTCTAGCCTTGGGATCACACTGGGAGACTGGTGCCCTTGGTGAAGGTGAGACAACGGTGACTACTCGAACGAGAAACACCGGACTAACACGACTGCCACATGTGGTGCCTGTACTGGGTCGGCGACCTGGTAGCTGGTGAGTGGTTATGGGTGTCCCAGAGAGGATTCTTAAAAACCCTTTGCGTTTGTGTGTTGGAAGAAACACTCACCCTTTTTTCTTATTTCTCTAATGCTGGTTACAATTATGGATAGTTCGAATAATGCGTCTGGCTCGGGCCAAGCTAATAAAAGCTCAAATGGTAAATCATGGGCAGAGAGAGTTGAAGAGTTTTCTTCAACTTTAAGTGAGAGTAATGTATTTGTGAATAGTGATGCTAAATTTTTCGTGGTGAAAAGGAAAGAAGGAGACTTCTCACACACTTCTCCTTTTTTGGTACAGAAAGCACTGCAGTCGATTATGTGTGATCCGACGTCAGTAAAGAAACTTAGAACAGGCGAATTATTGATTGAAGTAAAAAATGATAAACAAGCAAACAACCTTAAGAAATGTACTCAATTTGCAAACATACCAGTTACCGTTAGTCCACATAGAACATTAAATATTTGCCGCGGCGTCATCTCAGAATCTGATCTTCAATTTGTCCCAGAATCTGAAATTCTAAAAAGCCTTAAAGACCAAAGAGTTATTGCTGTAAAACGTATTTCTATTTTCCGTGACAATAAGCCTATTCCAACAAAACACATTATTTTAACAATAGACTCCCCTAAATTACCACGCTCCATAAAAGCTGGTTGCCTTGAATGCCCCATAAGACAATACATTCCTAATCCTCTACGCTGTTTCAATTGCCAACGTTTTGGCCACTCTAAAAATTCATGCCGAGGAAAATTAACATGTGCCCGCTGCAGTGCTATTGGCCATGATAGCGAAAATTGCAAAGCCCCAATCTGTTGTGTGAATTGCAAAAAGGACCACCCATCCTATTCAAAATCGTGTGGAAAATGGAAAATGGAAAAGGAGATACAAACAACTAAAACAAAAAAAAACATATCGTATCCCGAAGCAAGAAAAATAGTTGAATCAAGGACCCCTACCATTGGAAAATCATATGCTTCCGTCATAGTTAACAAAAAAACTTATCAGACTATAGCAACACAAACTGACAGTCTTCTTAAAACTAGCTCTCCAGTTGAAACTACAATAGTCAATCCCCCAAAATTACAATCCAACCCAAATCGGGCTTCAAATTCCTCACAGGCTTCTACCACTAAACCAGGAAATTTTAATAAACCTCAACAAACTCTTAGAAGCAAGTTGCCTGACAGAGTTCATAACTCTGCCTCCAAAAAACATTCTAACTCGCCCTCCCGTCTCAACATCATAAAGAAAAAGAAAATTACAAAAATGCCGACTCCAACTTTAAATAAAAGTAATAAAACAAACAGTACAAAGCAAGATGATTTAATCAGCCTCCATCCTTCTGATGGGGAGGATGGTATGTCTACCGCTTCAGAGGATGATGATGTGAATGTTTTAATATAAAAATTAAATAATGACCAATCTCATTTCATGGAATTGCCGAGGTTTTATAAATAAACGAGATGAAATACGAGAAATAATCTCTGATCATCGACCTATATGTTTCGCCTTCCAAGAAACATGCTTAAGACAACACGATAATGTTAAAATCCGTGGCTATCAGTGTTTTAGAAAAGATTTTACACATTCTGACAGAGCTACAGGTGGCGTAGCCCTTTTAATTTCTAATAATATTCCACATTCTAGTATCACTTTAAATACCAATATCCAGGCTATTGCAGTTCAGATCCATAATCACATACTTATCACCATCTGCACTGTTTATTTACCGCCAAATATGACTGTTCGCCAATGTGACCTCAATAGGCTTATTTTATAACTGCCGACCCCTTTTTTAATTCTTGGTGATTTTAACGGGCACAATTTACTTTGGGGTAGTCCTGATATTAATCCTCGGGGACAAATAATTGAAGACTTAATCACTGATAATAATTTATGTATTTTAAATAATGGTGACAATACTTATTTTCATGCACCTACCAGAACTTTTCATGCAATAGACCTGGCCATCTGCTATCCGACTTTATATTCTTATTTCAATTTCTTTGTGAGTAACGATCTACACAATAGCGACCATTTTCCTTTATTTTTATCTTTTTATAATTTTAATGATCATCATCCTAGAAATCCACATTATATTTATGACAAGGCCAACTGGACTACTTTCACTATAAATGCAACTATCACATATGAAATGATCAAGGGTGATATCAACAGAGCAATCACTGAAGTCACAAATTGCATTATATGTGCAGCCGATATTGCTATTCCAAAATCCTCTGGACGTCACAGTAAACATTCAAAGCCATGGTGGAATGATGAATGCAACAATGCAAAAAGACAGCAACAAAAAGCTTGGGGAATTTTTTGGAGGTACCCAACTATTGCTAATTATATCGCATTCAAAAAAGCAAGGGCAGCCGCACGAAGAATCCGCAGAATCTCCCAAAGAAATTCCTGGATAAAATATGTGTCCAGTATTACCTCCAATGTAAGCTGTAAACAGCTTTGGCGTCGTGTCAAGAAAGCAATGGGAATATATTCTAATCAAAGTATTTCATTTTTAAAAGATAATGGCCAAACTATAACTTCTACTAAAAATATTGCAAACACCATTGGTAAAACCTTACCTCACATCTCCAGTTCTAATTCATACTCCGAAACTTTTTTATCTCATAAACGTAATTCTGAACGATCATCAATCAATTTTCACTCCCGCTCTTCACCAGACTACAATAGACCTTTTACAGAAAATGAATTAAAAAATAGTTTGGAACATTGCCATAACTCTGCTCCCGGACCCGATGGTGTTACCAACATTATGATTAAACATTTATCAAAACAGTCTCTTAAAAATCTCCTTCACCTTTACAATAGAATCTGGACTGAAAATATATTCCCTGTTGGTTGGCACGATGCTATTGTTATTCCTTTTCCTAAGCCAGGCAAAGATGCTACTGACCCCAATAATTACAGACCCATTGCTCTTACAAGCTGTCTATGTAAACTACTTGAAAAAATGGTAAATACTAGATTAGTTTTTATTCTCGAAAGAAATAATTTGATTTATCCATGGCAAAGTGGTTTTCGACGGGGCCGTTCTACGGTTGACAATATTTTATTATTAGAGACAAATATTCGCAAAGCTAATGTGAGACGTAACCATTTGGTGTCAGGTTTTTTCGATATAGAAAAAGCTTACGACAAGACATGGCGCTATGGTGTTTTAAAAGATCTTTTTAATCTAGACTTTCGAGGAAATCTCCCCATTTTCATTCAAAACTTTTTAAGAGTCAGACGCTTTCAAGTTCGAATAGGATCAGTTTATTCAAATTTCTATTTTCAGGAGGAGGGTGTTCCTCAAGGCAGTGTTCTGAGCGTCACACTTTTTTCTTTGAAAATAAATGATATTCTAAAACAATTGCCACAATGTGTAAATGGAAGTTTATATGTTGACGACCTGCAAATTTCTTGCCAGGGGAATGACATGCGTTTCATTGAACGCCAATTGCAACTTGCCATCAAGAATATCATCAACTGGACAAATAAAAACGGTTTTACATTTTCTACTGACAAAACACAGTGTGTGCATTTTTGCCGCAAACGAGGGCTTCATCCTGACCCAGAAATTTTTATGAACAACAGGCCAATTTCAGTTGTTGACACTGCTCGCTTTTTGGGTGTTATTTTTGACAGTAAATTGAATTTTAAACAACATATTTTACACTTAAGAATTAAATGTGACAAAGCTCTTAATATTCTAAAAGTCCTTTCTAATACTTCTTGGGTTGCCGATGGATTATGGATCAGCACCCGATTCTTACCTGAAGAGACTTGACACAACGCATCATAGTGCACTAAGAATTTGTTCAGGAGCCTTCCGTACTACTCCCGTCTTTAGTTTATATGCTGACTGCGTGGAGCCTTCTCTCACTGACATCAGACAAAGACTTTCATGTGAATTGTACTTTCACATCCTCTCACATCCTAATCATCCACTTCATTCACTTTTAAATAGCAACGATCATAATCTTTATGTGAATCGCCTATCTTGCATCCCACATTTCGCTCTTAGAATTAAGAACTTTCTTGCTGGCACCTCTCATATTTATACCAAAGTTCGTCCTCGGTCTCTTTTAAACATGACACCTTGGAATTTCCAGGTTATTTCTAGTCTTCATCCGTTCAATGGGTTTGACAAATCTAATACAGATGCTTCTATTTTTCAGTCCCTTTACTTATCTCAACGCTCCCAATATAAGGACTACGTCGATATTTTTACCGACGGATCAAAGACCACTAATAAAGTCGGCTGTGGTGTTGTCATTGGTAACACCACTTTTAGCTATCAACTGCCTAACTCCTTTTCCATTTTCTCTGCAGAGTTTTTAGCTATTGAGGTTGCCCTTAATTTTATTTCATCTCATCCAAATCGTAAATTCATTATATATACAGACTCAAAGAGTGTTCTTGATTCTCTTTCATCTACCTCTTGTAATCCATCTTTCACGTCAATTTTAAAAACTTACAACGACCTTCTGAAAAAGGGATTTGACATCTTGTTTTGCTGGGGTCCTGGTCATGTTGGCATAAAAGGCAATGAAGCAGCAGACAAAGCCGTAAGGCAGGCTTCTATTCTTTTAAACTGTCCTGTACCATACGATGACATGAAGCACACACTTAAAACCTATTTTAAAAATATTTGGGAAAGGGAGTGGAATAACCAAACCAATAACAAATTGCAAGAAATAAAACCTGAAATTTTAATCTGGCCTACACTCACCCCCAGAAAATGTGATGTCATTATTACTAGACTAAGAATCGGGCATTCAAGACTCACACATAAATACTTATTGCTTGGAGAACAACAACCTGATTGTCCGAAATGTCATTATAGTGCACTAACTATTCGCCATATTCTCACCGACTGCCCTTGCCTTCGTCATCTGTATCGACATTATTTTAATTCATCTTCACCCAATCTGACAAGCCTTTTAGGTGCAAATCCTCACTATCACTTGACAAATTTTTTGAAGGAGGCTGGTTTTTACTTCGACTTCTGATTTTATTCCTTACAATGTTTATCCTATATTACATCTGTTTTTTATTGTATACACTGCTTTTATTATTTTTGATTTTATCTTGTATTTATTTTTGTTTGTTATTTTTACTGTGTTTTTTTTAATGACAATCTGGATGGGTGAACCCATCCAGAAGCTGCTTTTTATCTTTTTACATTTTTGTGTGGCGCAGCATGTCCAAATATAGACCTTGCGCCAATAAAAGTTAATCAACCAACCAGCCAACCAATTTATAAAAACATACATTAAGAAAGAAAAATAAAAAAAATAAATAAACAAATTATAATAGAATAACTAAATAAGAATATAAAGTAGTTTCTTTGAAATTAAACTTATGTACAGAGGCAACGCATGATTAGAAATATGACATTTCGAAGTCTTCAAACCGTTGTAAACCCCATTCCGAGATTTTCCGATTCTCGTATTGCGAACAAAGAGCTTTATCTGTTATTTTCCCTTTTTCGAACTGAAGTAGACGGAGAAGCGATGATCCTTTGTTTGCGCGTCAAACATCGGATTATCCTTCCTATACTCAAATTTAGAACAGAAATTTTCATCTTTCCTATTTCTCCCGTTCCTTTTAACATTTTCAGATGACGGTTTGTAACGTTCGCCTTTATGATTACCATAGCTACTCCTGTCGGATTGTGATATATGTTTTCGATTTTTGCACTTTTTAAAGCCTGACTTAAAAGGTTTTGGATTTTCGCTGAGCTTTTCAATAAGCTCTGCCGTTTTATTGCCTAAAACATAATAATTTTCTTCTATGTCATCAGGTCTGACAGCCGCAATAGTCGCAATTTTTCCGAAATTTTCCTTTATAGTTACGCGAGCTAATGGCAAGCTCTTGCTTTCTTCCTCAATGTGAGAGCGCATTAAGACATTTTTTTCCGATAAAATAGCCTTTTTTAATCCAACTGCGGTTGCATAAATCCCATTTTGACCCTGTATCTCTGAGAAATTCTCTTTCAACCCCATTAATCACCGCTTTATCCACGTAAGGTTTGAAACAATGACTTAAATCTGAGTTTGCTCCAATATGATGAATAACATCGCTAGTTTCATTCCTTTCTAGATCAGGGCAATTCGGACGGATATGACCGCGTTTTTTGCAGTGAAAACACGTTACATCCCGTCTTTTATCAAAATTTGGATCGTGATTTCTCTCACGATTGACCTATTTTTCCCCATAATTTTAAGATAGGTTTCCTTTTTTAGAATTCGCCTCAGGTGTCTTCTGCTCCCTATATGATTTGCTCCCCGCGAATTTATTAATTCCGAACTGACGTCTCTCATGAATTTTTGATCCACTTCTAATATGTTCAGAACGTATACTTTCGTACATATCACATTTGCCAGATAGTTCACTCGCTGATTTAAAATTCTCCCATTCATCTAGATATTTATCGCGGATTTCTAAGGGAACCCTTTTTTTTCAACTGTTCCGTAAGAGTATGTTCTTATATGAATCGTAGTCTTTTGCGTCCACGGTTTCTAGCCAGTTTTCCATGTAACCCCTTAACCCTGCAGTGCATGTTTTTTCTATTTTCCCAGAAAAAATATATTTGCTTCTATGTTAGTCACATAGTAAGGGAAAAATATTAAAAAAATTCCAGTGATTGCCATTTTTATTTTATTTAACTTTTTTAAATTGTTGCCATATGGCAACACTGTGAATTAAGCATATACTTTTCAATACATAGGATTTTTTTTTTTTTTTTTAATTAGACTAATCTGCAATGCTTTTATTGAAATAATAATTACACATAAATAAAAAAGCATGAGATATTTAGTACTTGCCAGTTAGTTTTTATTATTAAACGCTATGGTTTTGTATGGTATGACACAAAACAGTTATTTTGGTTGAAACATAGAGGAACTAAGCATTTCATACATTTAACTCTAGTAAAACCTTTACAGTTGAGAAATTTACAACGTTGCTTGGAATCTAAATGTTCGGGCCAGTGATCGATTCTGTCGTACAAACTTATTTGGAAGGTTGCTTGCAGTCAGGCTTCTTCAGTCGTTTTAAGTCAGTCTCAACTTCATTCGATGGTCAACCTCGCTTTAAAGTTTTCATCTCCCCAATAGAACACAAGGTTTCTGCAACCTCAAACTGAAGCTCTATCAATTTCAAATGCCTATTAGGGTGTGCCCGCTTGTACAATAACCAGGCGTTTATTATAACAAGATCGATAAGATGATAAAATAGTCTAAACTACCATTTTCTAGTTCGCATGGTAATTTTATATCTCATAAGTAAACTATCATGAAGATCTACTCCATCCATATGTTTGTTATACACATGGATTACATGAGGACAAGAAATACTTTTTTTACATTTTTCTTTTCTGTCATAGCGTATGGCATCTTTCACGGGATTTGTCCCAGCAAATGTTGAAATCATCAAAACAGTTTTATTATCATGCCACGCGAGATTTGATATTTCACATCCATTCCCATCCGTAACATACTTGAAATTACTTCCACGTTTACTTTTTTTCAATTCCTTATCAGGTGGCATTTTGCAAGATGGTACTCTATCTCTTCGTACAGTACCAAGCGATAGAATTCCTTTTGACTTCAAGAATGTCAATAAAGGCACAGATGTGTAAAAGTTGTCAAAGTATAATTTATGATTTTTGTGTTCAGGAACTGGGCGGGCGAGCCTAGCTACCATGGAACCAGTGACTCCTAAGTCATCTGGTTCGTTCAGTAGAAGACTAATGGCATTTTTTTTGGCCCCGGTATAAATGTCAAAATTGTATGTGAAATCAGACTGTGGAATAGATAAAAACTTTTTTTTTAGGGCGTCAGTTATCGGTCTCAACTTGTACAGTTTGTCATCACTAGAACACAAAGTATTATCATTGAAATGCAAAAATTGTCGAATAGTTTCAAATGTATTCAAAGTCATTGTTCGACTAACAAGAGAAATATAATCAAAAGCAAAATCAAGCTTTCTTCATAGTGTTGCCAAATGGCAACATTTGTAAAAACGAACGTAAAAAACTATTATTATAAATTTTGTTGTTAAAACAAGTTAAAATTAATAAAAAAATATTCCCTCAACAAAATATTTTTTTTTTAAATATATTTTTGCATGTTTAATAACATTTTAGAAGATCGAAGTCAGCCTTTGCCAGAAAAAAAAATGTGATTGCAAAAGTCGTACTTTGATTTCAACCAACGGGTTGGTACTGTAATCTATGATCTGTTTCATAAACGAAAATCGCTAATTGGAGTATTTTGAAACCAGAAAACACAGTGTTGCCGAGATGCTGCATAAATTGAATAGGTTAGAGAGGAAAAAAGAGTTTGTAGCCAATTGGCTAAAGTATGCACTGTAGGGTTAATTCATAAACGAGGTCCGACCACAAGGCTATGGGCTTACGGGTAAGCACCTCGAATTTTTTCTTCAATGCATTTGCACCTAGCCTATATCTTTTTAACAATATTTTTTTATGTCTTGAAAATCATCGGCTTTTTCAACTGGTTCCTTTATTATTAACTCTGCGATTTCAGTTGGAACCAAAGTGAACAATTGAGCAACCCATTTGCTTTCATCTAAATTTTCTCTCTGAGCCTGACGCTCGAAAATCATTAGAAAAAGACTTATATCCATAACTTTTGGATCAAATTTAGGCACTACATCTTTTAGATTCACTTTATTTACAGGCGCGCAATGTAACCCGGAGCTTCCAGAATTTAGACTAACATTTTCTACAGCGCCCTGTAATCTTAATTTTTCCAGTTCAAATTCCCGGTTTTCCCGTTCTTTTCGGTCTAATCTTTCCTGTTTTTCACGTTCTATTCGATCTAAACGATCCTGTTTCTCTCGTTCTACACGTTCTTCTTCCTGTTGAAGAATATGCTCCAAGAAGATTTTAGCTTCTTACTCGAAGTAATCCGGTGCTTCTAATATAGCTTGCCTTATCACCTTGATACGATCTTTTTCTGACACATCTGTGTCAAATTCCCTAGCTAACGCTAACAAAACATTTCGGTTTTGACCGCAAAGAACATCTTCAAAATTAGACATTTTGCCCGAAATAATAAAATTAAACTAAATCCTAAATCTAAAAATTTCCCAATTCTATACTTGAATTTAAAATTCTACAAAAAATATCATGCAATACAATAAATACAAAAAATACATTAAATAAATAGAAAAGAACTTTCAGCACAATTTTTCACAATTATCACCAGATATAATAAAAACCCACGCACTTTAATAGTAAGAAAACATAAATTATGGCTGATTTCCCAATTAACAAATCCCGTTAATTTCAGTCTTAATTTATCTATTTTTATATCAGATAATTTTGACAGTTCAAAGATTTTCTAACCTTTAGCAATTTCCGCTAAAATTAAATAAAATTCTCAAAGAATTTTTCTTCTCGAAATCAATTTTATTAGTTTTCTTTGAATTGACACATAAATTCAAAATTCAGAAATTATTAAAAAATTTCTATAACATTAAACTCGGTTTTCAAGTCACTTATAAAAAAAAAAAAAGTCTCTAAAATCAGATTATAATTTTTTTGTTTATAACTGAATTTATCGCGATTAATTCCCATACCTATAAAAGCTAGTAAGTTGATTTCAAAATGTATTTTAAAACAATTAAAACATAATTAAAAAATATAAAAAATCAAAGCCATTTAAATAAATATCACCCTACTCTACAACATTGGCTTAACTAAATACTTCATAAAATTTTACATGAATAAAAATTTCCCAATTTTTCAAACCTACGACAATTTTAAATTAAAATTAAAAAATCATAATGACCTCTCTGTAGAAAATGTATATATTGGGACTCACCTGCCATTTCTGTTCTGATAAGTATAAAGGATTTAAGCCCAAAAATGAGTTACGTGCATAGAACTAGATACGTGTACTCAGAAAAAAAACTCTCTATCGATTGGTATAAAGGATTTAAATCCATACCATTTAGTCTATGGGAAAATCCATTGGTAAAAAAAAATTCAAGTCAGATATTTAGCATTAATCTTGGGTATAAAATATTTAATTCAATTTTTTTCCTTTATTAAATGAAGGTTGACAATCACTGAATGGTATAAAGCATATAAATCAACATAATCCCTTTTTACAAATCGATTATTCTGATTAATTTTTAGTTAGTTTAACTTTACTTTTCGTCTCCTGAAAAATCAAGAATATGGACCTAAATCCTTTATACTTATCAGTACAGATTTGTTGGATGTGCTCTGACCACTGGAACAATGAGTGGTCACTTGTCCTTCTCGTCAGCATGGCATCAACAGGAGCGTCGTGTCATCACAATAGCATACACGCGTATAAAAAGCGTTTTTTTTTTTTTTTTTTTTTTTCCAAACATTTTACTGTCAATGTTGAAGAGTGGCATGGGATCATGAACTTTAACAGTAGTTCAAATGTATTACACCGCTGCCACCATTTAACTTTGTTGTGGTAGCGTCACAAACAGCTAATATGTAAAAATCGACGGATATTAGGCAGGAATAAAACAGAGCCATTAAATACCTTTTTCTTGTTTAATATAGAAAATATTTACACTATTTACATTACAAAAAATATATAGTAAAAAGTAAATGGACATCATGCCTGATTAAAATAAGCAATTGAACGCAAAGTTCATACCCGGCTCTCTGCCTTTCCAGATGTACAAGATCAATCTCTATCCTCTCCAATCTAGAGGTCATCTCCTCTCTTCTATTTTTCTCGTCTCTCGGTCTCTTCGTGGACTTGAGAGAGGGAGGTCAACCCCCTGGTGCAATCAGGCCCCCCATATGTTCTCAGGGTTTCAAACCACATCTAGTAACTCTTGTCGGCCAGTCGCTTGCCTGCAAGATAGGCGCCGCTCTGTCGCCTCCTCCCAGATGTGATTGCTGGACATCGGAACCATCAAACGACAATTTGAAATTGGGCGTCAATGAAGTTGGTACCACTCAAAGACCACGCTACCCTCTACTCTTTTTTAAAGTGCAGACTTCCTGTCTCTGATGTCAAACAAGTTCGTGAGAGCTCGATACAAGATTCCGTGAAGAAAGGGGGAGGGGTCATCACACATTGAAACTGTCACTAACTTAATAATGTTCCATATACTCGTCTTTCGCGCGACCTATCTACAGCGACATTAACTAAAATTAAATTATCTATCAAGTCTTGCACTTTGCTTTCGATTCTATGAAGGCTTCTATCATTCCATCTGTATCAACTGTGCCACATTTTATGCCGTCCCTAAATTCATAAACCCATTATCCCATTTCTTCCTGTTGTTTCCAATATTAGAACTGATTGTAACCGTTTAACAAAATTTCTCATAAATATTTTTCCCCTATACTTTCTGCCAACAACCATACTGTGAAAAATTCCTCCAGCTTTGCAAAAACTATTTGAAATTTCCATGACACAAACTTCACTATGATTTCTTTTGATATTAAATCACTTTTTAATAATGTTCCGATTAGTGACGCCCTCTTCTGCCTATAAAAGAGACCGAAATAATTTTATTACACAATTTTTGAAATCCAAGAATTAATTTATCTTACCTGCACTTATTGATCACAAACTAATTTTACTTTTAGAAGGTAAATGTTTTCAACAACCTGAAGTTTTATTCATGGCCTCTCCTCTTTCACTAATTATCGGGGATATTTAAATGCATCATTTTGAAAATTCTCCGTTTGAAAAAATATCCTTTCCATTTTGACCCGTTATGTGGATGATATTTTCACTTTGATTGACACTTTTCGGCAGAATATTGATGACGTATTACAGACTATTATTTCATTTGTCAATATCATCCAATTTACATACGAAATTGAAAATAATGTTTCACTCGCATTCTCTCATATATTTGTCGCTCGCACTGAAAAAAGCTTTTGCACGACCGTTTATAATAAACATTTTGCTATTTTATTAGCTCCCCATGCTCGTTCATGTCGTCCAACTTCCCAGAAAGTTGCCACTTTTTCTACTTTTGTCAATCATACACTTTATATTTGTTATATTACACATTATATTTGTTCGGATTCTGAACCCTTCCACTCTGAAATCAAATATCTTAAAGCGATTGCTATTAACGCAGGCTATAAAGCTTCTATTATTGATAAAGCTTATTTTAAAGTACAAAATTCCCGTAATACTGGTCTTTCTACGTCTAATACCGCTTCCAATATCAGTTTTGCTTTGCCTTTTTTTGCTAAGTCTATTTTTGCCTTGTCTAAATTTCTTAAACAAAATGACATTAAAATAATTTTCTCAGCCCCAAATGAATTAGCCTTTTTAGATTGAAAGATTGATACACACAAGTG
Organism: Salticus scenicus; assembly: GCA_963930645.1. Classification (NCBI taxonomy): domain Eukaryota; kingdom Metazoa; phylum Arthropoda; class Arachnida; order Araneae; family Salticidae; genus Salticus; species Salticus scenicus. Next base: position 93,527,122 of record OZ005649.1, on the reverse strand, counting down.
TTGTGGTATATATTGTATTCCTTGTCAATGTGGACAATCATATATTGGTCAAACAAAACATAAACTCAAGTTTCGCCCTAAAGAACACATGTGTTACTTTCAGTAACAAGAAATTAACAAATTGATCATTGCGAAGCATTGTTGGGAGAATAACCACAATTTCAACTTTAATTCAGTTAAAATAATCTGTTAGCCTAAACCCTTACATGAACTCGATTTTTTAGGAAATTTCCATGTCTATAGAAACCATAAAAAATATTATTAATCAGATTTTGCTATACACCTCTCTTGGATTGTTGGGAAAATTACATAAATTCCACATATTAATTTTTACATAGCTTTCTACATCCCATATTCATAATGGCTTACAGCTCTAGTTTCTTAAATTCTTATTGATTGCTACTCTAACTCTAAAATCCACTTCCCTACCTATATATATGAGCAATGATCCACTTTGTCATTCTGCACTTATGACGGTACGCTTTACGCCACTGAAACAGTAGACTGCTCTTAACTTTTTACATTGATGTCTTTATCGTTGTGTTATTAATGTTCTACGTGGTGTCTGGTTATATACACATTATCCTTAATACAATAATAGTAATAAATGTAATAACACTGAGTCTATTGGTATCCAGTGAATTTCAAACAATCCTTTATAACGGTTCAATCTTAGATAAATTCAACAGTTATTTGACATTTTCTTTAAGACTTAAATCTTAAACCTTGAAACTTATACTTTAATCATAGCCTCCCAAACTAGATGCCTACCGCGTGGCTCGGAAACTCGGCAACAGTTCAAGCGGTACAGATTGCGCTCTTTTTTATTCAACTGTCACCAATAATTTTAAGAAGTGATATATGATACATATAATCGACGTTTCTTCGATTATATTCGCCTTTTATGTATATCGAATCCCACTATTAAACATTTTTGGTGCTTGTTGAATAAAAAAGTCGTGCAATCTGTACCTGGTGGCGCTATCTACCGTCAAGTTTCCGAGCCCTGCGGAAGACTTCTAGTTTAGGAGGCTATGCTTTAATCCGCACTAAAGTTTGAAAATACCTTCTTCTAAATATAAAATGTCTCTCAAAACTAAAATTGTGCTTAAATATTTAGAAAAAGAAAGAAAGAAAATCAAATGGTTTATCTTTCTAAAAGTGAGTGTGAGGAGTTGTAGCTACTAGATTAAAGTTTTATTTCAACAGAATGTAGAATAAAATTAGGGGTTGTTCTCACCGCCCTTTTTTTAGGAAATCTTGTGAAATTAGAAATTTCCGTAATTTTCGGTACCACTACTCTTATAGAAATATCTCTAACCTGTTTAATCACTACATATTACTATGAAAATACCATACAAATTTCTGTAATGATAGTGGTAGCAAGAAATCGGAAATTATTTATTCTTGAAAATGTCCTTAGGAAAGGGCGGAGAATACGATCCCTGCAAAATATTAAAATTTATAAAAAACTACCAGTCGGCGAAATATTCCAAAATGAAAAAAATGAGAGAATTTAAGAAAAACTATTTTCAAAAGGCTAGTTTCCACCCTTTTACCTGAAGAAACCGTTCTGGACTTAAACCTTTTAAACTTAAATTAAAATTTTAATAAATGGGTAATAAATTGCAAAGTTTTACTGCTATTATCCGAAAGAATTCGGGGAATGAAAAAAGTGAAGTTAAAAATAAATAAATAAATAAACAAATTAAATTAAAGTGTTGCAATGCAAAATTTTAACAGCAATGGGATTTCTCTTTTACAAAATAAGAATCAGAAAAAAAATAAAATAAAAAAAATACAGTACTATTTTCCATTAAAGGTGGGGCTCAGGAAAAAAAAAATCGATGAAAATTTATCATCGTATAAGTACAGAAAATATACAAAAAAATCTGCGCATGCAAATAAATAAATAAATAAATGCTGAATGAATGAAAAATGAATGAAAAATGACAAGAAAACCTTAAAATTGAATATTGATACTATTTTGCAAGTTAATCGCTGTTACATGCTTAGCGCTAGAAAAATATTTATTGCTCTCTCACTAAGCAAAAATAAATATTTACACACATAAAAGTTTTATAAGCCATAAAATATGCAATGCATTTGAAATATATATGCAAAAAATAATAATAATTAAAAATCACTCATGTTGGTGAAAATTGCAGCACCATGATGGGATTATGCAAACTGAACCAAACTTACAGGAAATATAATGTGAGGTAAGGCATGGAAATGATTAGAATTTAAAAGCGAATGTGCATTCGTGGAACGAAATCAGACTCCTTATCAGTCGCTTTTTTCAGGTTTATAAAACACTGTAAAAGCGCGTTGAAATCTGTTTATCGTCCTCTGTCTGCAGTCAACGTTTCATTGGTGGTCAATATGCCTCGTCAAAATTGGAGGGTGCTATTCCAATAACTAACGGAGTTCACACGAGGCCGCATCATTGGTATGCGAGCGGGTCGATATTCGTATCGAGAAATCGCAGCCCGCATGCAGTGTAATGCCACAACAGTAATGCGTGTTTATAAGAAATGGACAGAGAAGAAACAAACAAGCCGAAATCCTGGCAGTGGGGCACGCAATAATACAACGGCACGAGACGACAGACACCTCATCGCATGGCTGTGACGGACCGTAGAGCGTCCTCTCGTGTGTTAGCACAACATTGGAGCACGGCTACAGGTGTCTTGTTGTCTATCTCCACGGTTCTTCGCCGTTTGCTGCAGCATGAACTACGTGACAGGGCTCCTCTACGCAGGATTCCCCTCTCTCGGAATCATAAACGCCTCCGACTTGAATGGGCTCAGGAACTCAGCACGTGGCGTTTGCAGCGGCAACAAATTGTTTTGTCAGATGAATCTCGCTAGAATCTGAAGTACAATGATGGAAAAGTACGTGTCAGACGTTACAAGGGGGGAACACCTGTTCCCGTAGTGTGTTATCCAGCGTCATACTACACAAACACATAGCATCATGATGTGGTGAGCTATTAAGTATAATTGTCGATCCCATCTTGTTCACATTGGGGCAACCTCAACAGTGATCGCTACATAAGGGAATTTTTGAGGCCAGAGGTCCTTCCCATTCTTCGACGCATTCCGGGTGCTGTATTTAAGTAGGATAATGCCCGTGCACATGTTTCTCATACTGCAAAACCCTTCTTCAGTACACAACAGGTTTGTTTCTTCATGGCCTGCTTATTCTCCGGATATGTCAACCATCGCGCATGTCTGGGATTTCATTGTTCGGCGACTCGCTCGTACAATTGGTGGGGCGCACAGTTTGAACTTTGGCATCAGTTCGAAGCCATCTGGAGTGTCATTACCCAGGACTACATTGAGAGCGTGTATGATTCAATGCCATGTCGTATACAAGCTCTCATCGCTCAGCGTGGCGGACACACAAAGTACGGGTTTCAGACGTTCTTTTATTTATTTATTTATTTTTTGTCTTGTGCATTTGATCGTTTATTTGTACCAGTATCAGTGATATGTGGAATGAATTTCATTAATTTCTAACAATTCTTTCATGCCTTTGCAATTTTAACAAACATGAGTGTATAATAAAATATATTCACAAACTTTTAACGTTGTTGGCTGAAATAGATTACTAACTGCAGTACGATTTTATACATGAAAGGAAATTATGTATTAGAACTAGTCGAAATGCTCAGATTGACAAAAGAGTTTTATTTTTTAAAGTTCATAGTAGAAAGTCTAATGTTTGTTGATATGTTAGGCTTGTTTCGTGCGCGTTTCCAGTATGCAAAGTATCACACTTGAGAAATATAAAGGGAAAATTACAATAAAATAATCTGATTAATTTTAGCTTGTTTAGACATCACTTGCGGCCTTTAGTCTACTAGCGTCCAGGTACAAGTCGTTGAGGGCCTTGGGACGGTTCGCTGAATATGTTAGTCATGAAGCTTTCAAACAGTGTCTTGTTGCTCTTCCAGAATGGGTGCACATAACCTGGATCTTCGTAAGTTCTTATGAAGCGGAAATTGTTGTATTCTTTCTATACTGGACTTGGTTTCTCGTGTTAAAGAGATGTCATGGCCAAAGGAGAAACACTTGAAAGGGTGTTGTTAGCAAGTCATACGTCCCGTTAATTTACACTATGTTATTTTTAAAGATATTTCATACTGGAAAGTTTTTATAAATGTTTTTAGTTTATTAAATGTTATGTATTTGTCAAAAACGTATCTGAGAGATTCCTTTTTAAAAATATTAGTGGATAAATCGTATTTAATAATTAGTAATATTGGCGGCTATGATAAGTGAACTGGCAACGATGTGAGGTCGAGACTATAGACCATCACCAAAGTTGGGACTGTCAAATCACTTCGCGGCAGTGACTCGGCGAAAGTCTTGGTGGGGGTTAGTTTTGTGTCGGCAGGGTGCTGCAACGAAGGAATTAGGCAGTGAGAGGTAGATGAATTAGAAGTGATTTCAAAAGTATTGATTGAAATGAAGAGAAAGGAAGTTGTAGAATGTAGTATAAGCGGGAGATTGTTTTGGTAGATGAAAAGAGTGAATTGGTAGTGGTAGTGAAATTGGTAGTGGTAGTGAATTGGTAGCTGATTAGTGTGTGAGTAAGTAGAGTAAAGAGTAATGTTGGTGGTGTTAGTTCTTATGCGGATGTTAAGTGATGGTAGAGAGGTGTAGTGTTGTAGCATAAAGTAAGAGAAGAATCTGTCGCGCCTCGGGAATCCAGCCGACGATTCTGGTGTGAGAATAGTTAGTGGTAACAGAGAGCAGCCGTCGACAAGATCATTATTGGTGAGATAAATTACCTTTTATTTTATCTCTTGTTAAAGTTATTTCCTGGGGTATATTGAGAGTTAAAATTGAGTTAGCCCAGCACCCGCCTTGATATTGAATGCTAAATAAACTTTGTTATTTTATATTTAACCTGGTCTCGAGCTCTTCTTATTATCTAGTTAAGTGATTAAGTTAATCTTTAAGATTAAGATTGAGGATTTGAGATCATGGCAGACTAGAATTCCTCACAAACGAGCTGGCTATATTATAGATATGTTAACTGAGTCGGAGACGGCAATGGTCTTCTCTATATGCGACCTATTGTTGAATGAATTTGAAGAAAGGCTCTCTTGGCGAAGACCTTAAATACTGCGTGGTTTTCAATGAGAGAGGGACACAATATTGGATGAGTTTCAGAAGCGGGTTCGCTCCTGACCGATGCGTTTGGAATGTTTAAAAGTGGAGCATAATGACGAGATCTGTGTGGCGTTTATTGAAAATATACTCTAGAAAAAAAAAAGATGCACAAAGAGTTATCCAAATGTGAAGAAAATTGGTAGTTGTGATGTACATGTGGAGAAAACTAATGATTACTGTTTCAGAAAATTTGGATGTTTTAATCAAGAGAAACGACCTCACAAAGTAAACAGGTCAATAACACATTCTTCCATTTCTCACCTTTATGTAAGCAGTTATTAAGATTTTGGCATTAATTGATGGAGTTGGAAGATGTACTCCTGCGAGATATTCCCAAATTCTGTCCAATTGGTGTGTTAGATTGGTAAAATGCCGAGATGGTTGTAGGACACTTTTCATGATGCTGCAAACGTCCTCAGGGGAAGAGAAATCCAGCAATTTAATGGCCAAAATAATGTTAAACAAGCAGAAAAACAAACAATAGTAACTACCTCTGTGCGCGGGCGGGCATTATCATGCTAAAATATTCGATCAGAATTTTGTGATATGAAGAAAAACACAACGGGATGTAGAATGTCGTCGACGTGCCGCTGTGCTGTAAAAATGCCACGGATGACAACCAAAGGGATCCTGCCATGAAATGAAATGACATTCCAGACCATCACTCCTGGTTGTCGGGCAGTATAGCTGGCGACAGTCAGGTTAGAATCACGCTTTTTTTCGGGGCGTCTCCAGACAATTCTTCGCTGGTCATCGTTGCTCAATTCGGAGTAGGAATCATCACTGAAGACAATTGTACTCTATTCAGTGTCATTCCAGTTTGAACGATCCTGCTATCACTGCAAATGTGCTTGTCGGTATACAAAGCTTAATAGCAGTCCGCGCAAGTGGTTCCATGAGTTTAACACAGTTTCTCTTAGTTACCTATTAATGGTTTTTGAAGTCACTGAAGTACCAGTTGCACGCAGGATCGCATGTAATGATGAATTTGGGCCTTTCGGTTCTGCTCTGACAATTGATCGGTTCTCATGTTCTTTCCATTCTCTAGGCCGACCTCTTTCTACCTCCTGACGCTGTGTTCAGTCGTGGCTCAACCATTCCTTTGAATATCATCTAATAGTGGCATATAACCTATACAATTGCCAAAAAAAACATAGATTAGACCAACCGGCTTCTTTGAACCGAACTACACACATCTCTCAAATGCTGAAATCTGCGTATAATGTTTATGAGCCTGTATTCGAGGCATAGTTACTGTCTATCTGAGTAGACGGAATAAAATTCTGGAAGAATATATGACCTAGAATCAAAATTTCTCATAACTAATATTCTGCCAATTGCGCAGTTAAGATGCGCTGAAACATCACATGCTCATTCGATGGAAGCCAAACTTAAAACTGTCCATTTTTCATCCAAACATGTATGCATGTCGATTGGTGTCCAGTTTACATTACTCTTTCTTGGTTCGTCGATATATATATATATATATACTAGCAGACCCGGCCACGCGTTGCTGTGACTAAGTTATACGTTGAATTATACGGCTGTAAACTATTTAGTACAGTTAAATTATTATTTACGAACAAAGACGAAAACGTTGTAGCCGATGTAAAAACCCACAGGGTTGAGATTTGAAACTTAGGTCAAAATTTGGAAGCGATTGATAAAAATTTTCGTAGTGTTGATATTAAGCACAAATTAATTTTATTGTAGGGTCCTATAAATTTTAATGGAGAAGTGATATATATTATTTCTAATGCTACTTTGGATAAAATTGCTAAAATGACTAATATATAAATTAAATTCTATTAAAATTCTATTAAAATAAAAGTATAAAAGAAACAGACGATTTTAAAATCAATTTTTATGGAGGAGTGAAATATAATATATGCTATAATGGATAATTTTACTATTAAATGACCTCATCATTTTAAATATTTTAAAGAGGGCAACAGCTGTAGTTATAAAAGGGAAAACAATAAGGCTAAACCAGAAAAATAAGTAAATTTGATAAATATTTTAAAACTTTAAAATTGGAAATCTTATGAAATATTGGACATTTAAAGTAAATACATGTATCATTTTAAATACAAAAAGATTTTGGAAAAGTTTAGTGTATTTTAACGAAGTGATGAGAAGTTTTTGAGTATGTTAAAATTTTAATAGTAAATTCAAGTCAATAAAGATGGGAAACATTGAGGTTTAAGATAAGAATAATTATAAGATTTAAAAAAAAAAAAAAAAAAAAAAAAAAACTTTTTATATACCATGCTTTTAAATTTTAATATACTAATAATATACAAATTAAAAGGAAAATGATAAATATTCTATCATAGTTTGAAGTCAAATTTGTTTTCAAATGTCTAAATAAAATATCTGATGTAAGATACTAATATTTTGCAGCGGAATAGATTTCATTTCTGTCATCCTTGGCGAAAAAAAAAGAATATCGCCAAATTATCTGGCGAAAATATTTAATTCCTTTCAAAAATCATGGTTATTTTAACAACTTATATTAAAAGAGTAATGAATAATATGAAACAATATTTCGTACAATACATATTACATGTCATACATACGTACAATGAATAATACATATTACATTTCGTACAATGCATACATCTGGCATGTATATTTTCGTGTTACGCTTTTGATCGCCAAATAATAATAATAATAATAAAAAAAGCCAAGGGCGACAGAGTTTAAAAATTTAAAATTAAAATTTTGTCAATTTGACAGCAAAATAATTCAATCTAACACCCGCGATAACTAATACATATCTATACCCAAATATAAGGATTAAAATCGGGAAATAAATTTCCTCGATTTTTAATAATTTCTTACAAAAAATCCAGTGGGCAATTAACATAGGAAATCTTTTTCTTGGCTGCACAGACGGTCAGTGAGTCACACTTCGCTTGCGTATAGAACTCATAGATATAGTATAGCATATATAGAATAGAGTGATCATTGGGGAGAAAAAAGTTATTCCTTTTCATTTGGGAAAAGACGACGTTTTTACCAAAATATGGCCGTCTTTCCCCGAGTGAATACACACGGGAATACATACTAATATTTTAGCAAATAAAATTTATGAAAAATTTATTTGCTAAAGGGGAATGGAAGACTCCAGATACAGTTTCAAATTCATATTTCTTTCTTTCTTTTCTTTTTCTTTTTCTTTTTCTTTTTTTTTTTTTTTTTTTTTTTCAATACCACTTAATGGCTGTTTCCAAAGCTTTTATTTTTTTATCTTTTTTCGGCATCAAAAATCTTTCTACGATAACATGGGGATGAGAGATCTATATATATTACTCTATCTATGATAGAACTACATTAGCACTTTATCAATGTGTATAAAATCTTTAAATTGATTATGACGTCAATTTTCGTGAGATGCATAATTTAACTTTTTATAATTTTTTAACGTTCACGTTTGATTAAATGTATTTATTTTTATGTCGAAAGAAAATGAACTCGTATTTTTTTTTTTTTTTTTTTTGGCAACAATTAAATTAATGGAACTCACAGATATTTTGGAGCAACTTTAATAAAGGTCTATAATTAACAAATAATTGCAATAAAACAATATTGTGACAATAAATTGAGATAAAAACTATCCAATCTCTCAGGTTGGATCAAACTGCACACAGTGTGCAAAATTTCATCAAAATCAGTTCCTTAGTTTAGGAGTTTACCCCGGACAAACATCGTGACACGTAATTTATATATATATACAGATTAAAATTAAATTATAAAGTTTTGATCAATGAAGCACAAATAAGTAAAAAACAGGATTAATTTCACTGTATTATCTTCATTATAATATGAATTCAATTTACACTTCAGTCTAAGTAACACGTGGCCGGCTATGCTAACACCAAAAATTTAAAAAGTGGAAATAATTGAATTATACGAAATTTATTAATAGGTTAAAAAGTTGAAGATTCTTTGTGTAGATGGCAGCACCAAATATATTTCAGCTTTCATTTCAACCCAGTCGAAAGGTATCGACATCTGTTAGAATCATTTGGAGTTAACAGATAATTGTGACTGTCAAATAATAACAGACAAATAATTAGCAATAAATTAAAATTGCGACTATAATTTGAGATTTAAACTATCCTATCTCTCAAGTTGGATCGAACTGCACATGGTGTGCGAATTTTATTATAATCGGTTAAGTGGTTTAGGAGTCCATTGAGGACAAACATTGTGACACGAGATTTATATATATATATATATATATATATATATATTACCATTAAAGCTCGGAATCCGCTAGTGTGCAGATTACCTAGCTAATCTGCAGAGTAACTAAAATGATCCGTTAAAGTGCGAAATCGAGAGTTTTTCGCATTTTAACAAGGTAATCTGCACATTAGCGTCTTCTGTATCGTTAAAGTTAAAAAGTTTGTTTCTCTCATTTCTTTTCCCCTGTACTTCCCCGTCTCCTTCCACTTTTAGTTTATATTTCGCCCCTCTCATTTAATATCCTTACTGACCGCTGCCCGTTGCTTTCATTTATTATTTCTCATAAGTTGCGTCTGCTGCTTGTGCGTAGCACATTTAAATGTATTTTCAAATTATATTTCTCACTGTTATGGCGTGAATTTCCGTTGTGATTATTTTAAAAGCAGAAAATTTAGCTTGAAGCATGCAAGCAAACACAAACCTCTTAGTGAAACAGATTATGATTTTTATAAACTTGGTACAAATTCGGGTACTTTAAAACAATTGTATGCGAGATCTGAATTCAGTGTTTGTAAAGAGAGATTTTTAATGAAAGAAGATGTCCCTGCTGTAGAAATAAATATCTTTGCGCCAAACAGCAATTAAAGAATCCCTTGGTACAGACCAGGGTTAAAAAAATGTGAATGCAAATCTAAATGCACCACTATGTGTGCTTGTCGCAATATGTGTGCTTGTCGCAAAAGGGAATTGCTACGCAATTCAAAGTACCAACAAGCTTTAGATTGCACTAAGTAAGCAGAATTTTAATATATGTTTCGCAATTTTATTTCCTAATTCTAATAATATGTTAAAGAGTTGGATTATTTGTATTATAGTTTTTTAATTGATTGATGATTGAGTCTATCAACTAATTTGTTGTTTGCTTGATTGTATTAACGTAATTCTTTATATATCAAAAATAAATAAATATAATCTCAATTTACTTAATTGCAATGATATTTTAAACTGTTTCATTCTTTATATTGTAGTTTTTTAGTTGATTCATGATTGATTCTATTAACTAATGTGCTTATTGTTCGATTGTATTGATATAAAAAAAATAAATAAATAAAATATAATTTAAGCAAACAGAAATGTTGCTGTTGTTCCACCAAAGATCTTATTTTCACTTTAACGAGTGTGTGGTTGGTAATGTGCAGAATAAGGTGTGTCTGGTCGGTAATGTGCAGATTAACTAGGTAATTCACAAATTACCTAGGTAATATGAGAAATGAAACAATTTTCCACAATTTAACGGATCACCCTAGTTAATGTGCAGATTACCAAGCTAATCTGCTGATTAACTGATTTCTGCACTTTAGCGGCAATATATATATATATATATACTACTGGCCATTAAAATTGCTACACCAAAAAGGAATGAAAATTACGGAATGAAATTTGTTGGACACATACATTATAACAGAAAGAACAATTGATTAAAATTTCAGGAAATTTCGAGTTATATGTACTGAGAAAACAGTACATAAAACAGCGACCTCGTTGAGCAATAATAGCACTTATTTGCCTAGGCGTTGAATCGAACAGCGATAGGATGACATGTACAGGTAGAGCACTTCATGATGTTTTAACACGATGCCAGAATTCATCGATCAAAGTTACTGGTTAGTGGTGGTGGGCCAGTCGCTTTTCAACGACTAAACAGTCATTTTCATTGGTGCGAGATCAAGAGAACGCGCTTGCCAGAGCAACAGTCGATAACATTCTGTATCAAAGAAAGTCCGAACAATACAAGCAACTTGCGGTCGTGCATTATCTTGCTTAATTTTTGCGCTACGGAGGCTTCGAATACAGGGCAGAGGGGCGGGTGTTAATCCATCAGAAATTTAATGGCCGTTATTCAGAGTGCCAGGAATACGAACAAGAAGTAATCGAGACGTGTATCCAATGGTAACCCATAACAAAATTGGGAATGATGGACAGTATAATGATCTCGAATCCCAGCTAGCAATGTGCATTATTCATAATGCCGTTAAATACGGATAAGGCAATCTTGATGCTGTAAACAGGATTGTGATTTGTCTGAAAGGTGACTTCACGCCATTCCAGCGTCCAGGTTCATCGTTGATCACACATTAATGGCGCCCATATCAATCATGCAGTTTTGAGGGTAATCAGAATTTTGGTAGCCGCATACTGGGTCACCACACGAATTGATGGTATGTGGTAACATTGGATACATGTCCCGATCCCCTTTTGTTTTCATTCTGGCCACTCTAAATACCAGCCATTACATTTCTGACGAGTTAAGGCCTATCGCTCTGCCCTATATTCAAGGCCTCCGAAACGCAACATTTAAGCAAGATAATGCACACCCGCATGTTGTTTGTATTGTTCGGCCCTTCTTTGATACAGAATGTTATCGATTGTTGCTCTGGCAAGCGCGTTCTCCTGATCTCGCACCAATGAAAATGACTGTTTAATCGTTGAAAAGTGACTGGCCGCCCACCACTCACCAGTAACTTTGATCGATGAATTGTGGCATCGTGTTAAAACATCATAAAGTGCTCTATCCGTACATGTCATCCAATCGATTCAATGCCTAGGTAAGTAAGTGCTGTTATTGCTCACAGAGGTCGCTGCTTTATGTACTGTTTTCTCAGTACATATTACTGCAAATTTCCTGAAATTTTAATCAATTGTTCTTCCTACTATAATGTATGTATCCAAAAATTTCATTCCGTAATTATCATTCCTTCTTGGTGTAGCAATTTTAATGGCCAGTAGTGTGTGTATATATATATATATATATATATACAGAGAGAGAGAGAGAGAGAGAGAGAGAGAGAGAGAGATGTTTTGTACTGTCTGACCATTCATTATAACTTATTATTTATGTCTTGGAAATTATAGTTAAAAAGTTTTCTAAATAAAATTATAAGGTCTTATTTCATTTTGATATTTAGGTTTAAAACATTTCTATGCCGAGGTCATCAAAAACTATATTTCAGAAATATATTAATCACTTTATTTATTTCTTTTTTTAAATAAAAACTAAAAACAATTTCATTGAAATCAGGTCGTACTGCCTTCGTCAGCCACGCCTATGCTGTATTGGTTCCGTGCCTTCGCTGCTTCCATTTTCGGATTAACCCGACATTTCAATGTAGGTGCTAAATAGGCAATAAGTGACTCTTGTATTATTCAAGAACTACTTTTTTTGCACAGATTCATCTTCATTCTATGACAATAGATGGCTGCACCAGACAAGCTTTTGAGAGAAAACAATAAATTAATAAAAAAATAAAAAATAAAAATAATTTGTATAAAAAGCAAACAAAACACATGTAAAATTAACTTTGATTTTTATCACGTGCTCTTCTTCTTAGAATACTGTAAAGAGATTGAAAGATTTTCTTTTATCAATAGGCAATATTCTTTTCTTAATTATCTGCACAAAATAACGCTTTGCTCCTTGGAGTATCGAACCCACGATCTAAGCGTTATCAGCCTGATGCTTTAACCAACTTTGCTAAAAGGCAAAGCAGATTTGTTTTAGTTTTACGTTTCTACCATTAGAGATGATTAATTATGAAATTTACAGAATCTAATAAAAAAAAAAAAATAATAATAATATTAAAAAAACAATAATCAAACTATCGGAAACCGGGCTTCGAGGTTCATCAGGTCAATACGGAACTTTATGCAAAATTTTGTAGTTCTTAAATCACCTTTCTCCTTCAAAGCGACGGTTATATAAACGGTTTCGTTTACTATTCCTAGAGATGTAAAACTGAACTTCATTGCTATTCCAAAACGCAATTTTCTTCAAAAGAGCATTTTTGCCCCTATCCTTACTATATCTTACCATGAATGTAACCTGAAGGCCTTTTTATGGTTTATAAATAGGTATTTCAAAGTTTACTATTTTTAATATTATCTAAAACCTAAAAAAACAAAAAATTTCTAATTGTTTGTAAAATGTTTTAATTAAATATTATAATTTTATTAGATGTTAATTCCTTGTGTTATTATCCTTTAAATAAATATATGTGCAAACTTTTAAGACAACAAGTAAATATATTTATATTTCTAATCTTGCAGACTATAGCAACTAAGCACTTTTCAGAAAATAAGCATTAAAGTTTAGAAATTCGATAGATTCTTTCTTGATACCAGTAACAAATATGTTTATAAACTTTAAACAAAGTACGCAAAATCTTAAATGACGCATCAAAACTTTCAAAATTGTTTATATTTTAATATAAAATGTTTTTTGAAGGTTAAGATTTCCTAGCTTTATTGAAGAAATTTTTGTTTCTTCCTTCATATTAACGGCGTTATAAAGGTGTCTTTAATAACATCGAAATTTTTCGTACGCACTTTGTTTATAACATGCGGAGTTTTAAAATCAAAACAATGTCACTTTAACCCTTTGAGTACTGAATTATTTTAAGATTTTTATGCGCATGGGACGGATTTAATTTGTCGCTAACACTTTCCCGACCGCATGATTTTGAATTTTTGACAGTAAGATCTGCCTCTGGGCGTTATTCTCCCATGTTACAATATTTCAGAACAAAATTTTCTGTATTCACATTTATTTATATTAAAAATAGATATACTTTATAATTTTATTCTTTCTAATCAAAGTATTTGTATCCATAGTATATTTCATTGTAAAATTGTGAATATTTATTATATACTTAAGAAAACAATAGCATACAATTTGGAAAACAAACGCCCACTGGTGGAGTTATAGATTTTCAAATGATGTGAATCTACGTCAGCGGTCGCGAAAGTGTTAATAGGTACAGTCGGTAACAAACGTCTCCGAACACTAGCAAAATTCCTATATAAAAAAAGTACACTTAATACATTTTTGTTAAATAAATCCTTGTCGAACCCTGTTCTTAGTCAGTTTAAAAACAGGATTCCACAAGGATTTATTTAACAAAACTGTATTAAGTGTACCTTTTCTACATAGGAATTTTTGCTAGTGTTCGGAGACTTTTGTTACCGACTGTAAAAGTAATACATTTTATTTGGAATATACTTATATTGATGATATAAGTATGGTTGTACGATATCATAAACAAACGCCACGCAATTGTTTGCGATTAACGCCCACTGGCGGGGATGCCTCAAACATCAACGCCTACTTTTAAAATTCACATGACGAGTCAGATTCGTCCACCGTAACTTCGCCCAAGTAAGCAGATGACGAGTCTCACTCGTCAAAGCACCCAAAAGGTTAAAGAAACTTCAAATACCGTATTAGACACAACATACTCCAATCAAAATAAAAAAATCAAATATCTGATAAAATAAAAGCTTTTTTACTAAATACTTTTTAACTGCGTATGCGCAAGCACTAAGAAATTTTATTTTGCATGTCATATGTATAGACTAACTCTAATATATTCCTCAAGCAAATATCTTTAAAACTCAGAAATATATTATCGACAGAAAAGTTCAAAACGTTTAGGAGTCTTACCTATATTTTCATTTTCAATCGTTACATATTCATGGACATAAGTAAAGGTACACTTTCCATTTAAAAAAAAAAAAAAAAAAAAAAAAAAAAAAAAAGATGGAAATATTTCAAAACCATTTTTTTAATAAAACGTATTATTATTATTATTTTTTTATGTAATCTTTAGTACAGCGCCTAGAATATACATACAGTATGGCAAGTGCTTATGATGGACTGCTTAAAAAATTGCTAAAAAAATTAAGCTTCCCAGATGGCGCTGTGATAGAATTTGTTTCTCAGATCGAAGAACTGATTGGCTTTTCCTAGTTTCGTCTGCTCAATCATGTGATCCAAGCACATAATTAACCAATAGGGAGTTTTTTTTTTTAAGGCACAGATTTGCTGGTCGCTTTTTATACTATATATTCTATGCGCTGAATCTTTAGTATCTTATGTACAGTTAATAGTATCAAATATACATTTAATTCTATCTGATTTTACAATTACTATATATATATATATATATATATTGTCAGTTTGTTAATTTTAATATAAATTTAATAATTTGTAGTTATCATTATAGTATTCTAAAGAATATATAAACAATATGTTTCAGTAAAAATAATGTTTTTCATTTTTTTTCTATTTTCGAAGAAAATGCGATATGTGCCTTCACTTATGTCTGTGAATATGCAACGATTCAAAATGAAAATATTGATAAAACCCATCAACGTTTTGCCTCTTTTTGAAAGAACTTCAAAATCAACTCTTCTATCGACGATTTCTTCAAGAATTTTAACGATATTTATTTGAGGATTTTTTCAGAGTTAGCCTATACATTTACTTAATAAATTATAGAAAAAAAAAATATGCTAGCACTTGTGCATGCACATTCATCAAGTATTTCATATTTTTATATTTTTGTTGCATAGTGTTGTGTTTATTGTAGTTTATCAAGTTTCCTAAAAATGATATTGCTTTTGTTTAAAACCTTGCATTTTATAAACGGAAAATATATGAAAGATTGTCGACGTTATTAAAAGAGCCTTTATATCTCCGTTAATATAAGTTCTATTTTCATATAAATGTACACCTGTAATCAAACAACAACAAACAAAAAAATAAGACGCATGATCATATATTATAAGATTAATAAATCGGAATAATTATATTTTACAGGTGGTCAAAGATTATATATTTTTGGTTAATTTGTGCCTAATCTATTTTTAACCTTCGGGACAAATCTTTCACTGAAACATATATGGTATGATATTTTCTTCTTACCCTTAAACATTCAAGAGAATGCATGAAGTATTTCTTTGGATATTCAAAAAACTCCTAGATAGCTTAGCTATCAACATTATGTTAATGATTTATAATAATTACTTTTTTTTCTGATAAAAAATTGAAATGTTTTTGAGTTTCATTTTTATGGGGTATTTACAGAAACTGGCCCATATATAAATATAAAGAAAAAAAATAGCTTTTTTTATTTGACAAAAATTACTTGTGTTTATAAGACAGAGTAATAAGTATATATATATATATATATCCACATTAAAAAATGTTTATATGAACATATAAATATTTTAATGAATAAAACAAGTATAAGGTAAACACACTAGTGTTCGCCACACCTAAAATTTACACCAGTGTTCTACAGTTCTAGCGAATCTAGGTACGGCTTATTCCATTCCATAGGAGTTATTAAAGGCTTATTTTAACATTTCTTTTGTGAAGGTGGCGAACACTGGTGTATTTACCTTAATTTTATTTTGCTAAGTCATATTTTAGTATTTTGTGATTGCTCTGTAATATATCTAGATGTTTTTACTGGACATGAAAAATGGATTTTAGTTTTAAATTAGTCATTTCATTTAAAACCTATTATTTTACAAAAGTTTTCAAAAATATTTTTAAATTATAAATATTTTTTTAGCTATAAAACCTTTATCTATAATATAGTCAACAAAATTGTAAAATGAAAAAACTTCTTTCTCAAATTACTGTGTAAAAGAAAGCTTCAACCAAATATCAAAGAATATTTCTGGTACGTAGCTGTCACAAATGGCATGATATACTTTCTAAGCAGGAATAAATCAGAGCATACTTTGTGATGCCTTTCAGCTATATACAAGTGTTAAGTCTCTTCTATTTTATGTATTTATTTTTTTATGTATAAAACAGATTGATAATGCCGGCGAAAAAACATGTAGATAAAATGTTTTTGTTTACGGATGTGCATATAAAGAGATTAAAATAATATTTATAATTTGATAAAACTTAAATTTCGCTGTTTATTAGCATCACATATCACTCAAAATTAAAAAAAAATTGGTATAAAAAAGTGTATATTTAAGTATACTGGTACATGTAATAATTATATATGTGTTTCTTTTTTTCTTCCTTTCTTTTTTTTTTACTTGGTGCTGATAATTTTTATTATATTTCAGGAAAGTTTTTATTTTATTTTATTTTCTTATAAAAACAGCGTGTTATTCTAAATATTTAAAATCATTTTTTCAAAAATATTTGTGATTAAATTAAATAAAAATATGTTGTATTTTTTAATTCTCTCGCACCAATAATATTTCAAAGTTTTTAAACGCAAAATACATATTGGTAACAATAAAATTCCATATTAATGTCATACCACTATGTAGTACTACACTGCTCAAACCAATTAAATGATATTTTAAGTTTTATATAAAATAATGGTATAGACGAAACTTTTTTACAGAAAAGGGAAGGAGAGAGTCACAAACGCAAATTTTTCTCCGTTTAAAAATTTTCCATGCGATTTTGAGTTTATACACGACGCTTTAGCGGTAGCGAATGAACTTGGACTTTCAACTTAATGAAAGACAAAGCGGAAAAGAGTGATCAAAATTCAGTATAGGCCTTCTGTCGGTGAGTATAATGTCACAGCGAAGTCATTAACCATTACGAAGCTTGGAGAGGTTGGTCGGTTAGAGAGGGGGCAAACACAAACCGAAATCATAAAATTTTAGAAAGTGCAATTTTAAGATCTGGAACTTTTTTTAGAGAAAGGAAATCAAGCTGAAGAACAGGGTAAACTCGTAGACGTACAGCAAAGCCCAAATTTAATTTTTCATATTATTGAACCAAATTAAAGAAATTTTAAAGATTATTATTAGAAAAATATAGATGAAAATACAAGCATTTCGTTTTAAATTGAGTTATCTACAGTGGTCTGATAAAGTATTTTTGCAAAAATATTTTTAGTGACATTTTATGATTATCTATAATTTTTATCGTCAACAAATAACATTTATAGATGGTAAAATGTTCAACCTTTTGTGCGTTAATATATTTACTATCTACCAATTTATTCATCTATATATCTATATATCTATGCATGTATTTATTAATTTACCTGTGTACCTGATTATGTATGAATACGTGACAACCGTATGGTTTGTGATAACCCATTTTTAAATTTTTATAATATACAATGATACTTAGAATAAATCTAATATATATTTACACTGTAAATAGAAGCGTCTTAAATTTAGATAGAAATGCCAATTCAGACACATAAATGCGTAAAACACTTACGCATGCAAAATTTCAGACGCATGTGCTGTCTTAAATTAAGACACGTAAGTGTCTTTTTTATAAATGAGCTAAGTGTCTGAATAAGATTGATATATCTGAAATTTAGACATATTACAGTTTAGACACATAAAATTTCAGACATTTTACAATTTAGGCACTTAAAAATTCAGACATTACAAATTTCGAACACTTAGAAATTCAGACATTTGTATTACTTAACAAGTTTTCCATATGGAATCTACTTTAAGCAGCATGCATATCCTGTTTTAAAATTTTTTCAAACAAATAAATTCGATATTATTTTATATAATATAAGTAGTTAACTTGTTTAAAATGCTTAGACGCGGAACTTATTCTGTTAAAAATTAAAAAAAAAACAAAGTTAATTTTTATTTAAAGTTCTCACATGTAATAAAACAAACAAACAAAAGAACAACAACAACAACAAAAAAAAAAAACATTAAGATAAACGAAGCATGTAACTTGTAGCTAAGAAAGCGAATTCGTAACTAAACAATTTGTGCATAATTGTAATTTTTTCCCGCGTTTTAAAAATTATTTTATGTTTTCCTACATTTCAAAATGTAAAAGAGCATTTGTTTTTTGTTTCATGTACATAGTTTGTTTTCTTGCAAATACCTGTTAAAAAAAGAAAAAAAAAATGTTTCAAATCCATAGTCTACTATTTTTTCATATTTAATACTCATTTTACAAAAAAAAAAAAAAAAAAAAAAAAAACTAAACATTTACACATGAAACTTAAGGTAATACTATGTATTAAGCTTTACTTCTTATGTACGGTTTTATTGCAATGACATAAAACGTCGATTTGTTTTACAGATACAAGAATATATTTTATTATACAAGCAAAGTGTAGCGTGAGTACCGATGGCTTGATTGGGAAAACTCTCGACTTTGAAACCGTTGACTGCCAGTTCGAATCCCGGCGCGGGCAACGGGGGATGTTTTTGTAAAAATTATTAATGCTTTTATTTATGCTCTAGGAGATTCTAAAATCTATTTTTTACAGGTAAACAGTATAAAACGTATCTTTTTTTTTTTTTTTTTTTTTTTATGAAAAATATTCACTGTAGACAGGATCAAAGATGACGGAATTTCAGACACTTCGAGTGTGAAACGATGTGCCTTTTAAGATACTTCAAGTGTCTAAAATAAATAAGACACTTTCTAGCATCTTAAAATTGAGCACCCATTTTAGACACAATTATGTCTGAATTTCAGACACTTGTATTTACAGTGTACAATTGTTATCTTGTAATATTGTGCGTTTTTACGATGAAGAACGCTTCCGTCAAAAATGAATAAAAAACTTCCGATTTAAAGTTAGTAAAAATTGTTAATTTTTTTATTCCATATCTATAAAATTTATACAAATAAATAAATTCTAAGTTAGTATCTCTTAACATAGTTAAATTCAAATTCAAAATCTATTATTTATAAATTTGCTATCTTTAGAAAATCAGTTAAAGAACTTTAACATTTTTGAGAAAATTAAATTCTAATTATAGCTGTAACGACAGTTTTCATAAAAACTGTAATATTTGACATTTGATATTTAATTTATCTAACTGATCTTATTCAAAAATGTTCAATACACACTCATAAAAACATTATCAATAAATGCATTATGGATATTCAATCATTTTCCAACATTTCTATATATTAAGGTGTTTACAGTATGATAATCTTGAATAGAGATGCATCTAAAGAAAATTTAACATTTTGGAGCTGCCAGGAAGATAAATTTATTACTTTGCAGAAGATTAAACACGAATACGTTGTATTATATACATCACATTGAAGTTATAGCAAAATAAACTTTTTTCAAGCTATAAAACTGATGCCTTACAGTAAATTTTCTTTAACGGCATAAATTGCAGTTTTATAAATATGGTTAAGAATATTGAAAGTAAAATGGTTTCCGCAAGAATTATTTTAGATATTCTTTTATAGATATGATATTAAAAAAAAAAAATCCTTAGAAAAGATACTTTTTTAAAGTTTAATATCGATTTAGCTCCTTTATATATATATATATATATATATCACTAGTGAGTTTGCATAACAGTGTTATTTTGCAAATTCAGATCTAAAACGTAAAATTACACGAGAAATATGGACATTAAAGAAAAAAAAAAAAAACTGTTTCAGTTTTCCCATTAGATAAAATTATACAAATTTTCTTTAATAATAAAATACTAAATTTTAATAAGTTCCAGCAGAATATATAATTAATTCAACAGCGTTTTACTTTGATTAATGAAGCTGTATAGTGAATAATAATTATTATCGGATTTACATATTTTCACAAAATTAATAATATACTTATTTGTATTCATATGTATTAATTTTTCTCTAAGTTGTTTATTTATTTATTTATTAAATATATAAATTACTATTTTTATGTCTATTTTTCTAATTTATTCACTATGTATTTTATTAATTACTTGTAAATATATTTCATTATATATTAATGTTTTTGTCTAGATTAAAATAATGATTCTATAGTGCGTAAAATATAAAGAGGAAAATTCTAATAAAAACATGAAATTTTATTACCAAAATTCTATAACGCTAGTTTTAAAATAATTTTATATAAAATTTTTATATCTATTGGTATCGAAATCTACCCTGTAGGAATTTTCTTTGCAAAACTTAATATATATATATATATTTTTTTTTTTAAATTGCTTCTAATGTTCAAAATTACAAACTATGTATTCCCTTAAAAAAAAATAATAATAATAATGTACACATCCGACACATTTTGTTCACAGTTTTAACTCTACGTTGTTGATCACTGTAATTTTTTTTATTGGAAAAAAATGCACATTTCTGAAAATATTCATGATCTCTTAAACTTAAGAAATGAATCAACAATCATACAATAAAAGAAATAATAATTTCATTAAAAAATAAAATTAATTTATTATATTTTGTTATATTTATTATAAAAAGTAAATAAAAAAAAAAGTTAATGGGTATTTGAATTGGAAGTAAAAAATTGGAAGAAGTAAACTTAATTAGTGTGGAAAAGTGGCGAATTACATTTAATTAAATTGATTAATCTTTCATTTAATGTAATAATAATATATATATATATATAAGCAATAAATAGTAAATTTCTTCATATTTTTGTTAAGTATACATAAGCACTTAAAAAATATTTTTGAATTATATTATAATTACGAATAATATTTTCTTAAATTATATTCACAAATAACTTTTATATATTCATTTAAAATGTGAAGAAATAAACACATGTACATCAATCTATCAACTATATAAATATATATATCAAAGCTCCTAATGCCACTTATTTTTAGAAAAAAAATCACAGCTATTTTTAAATGTATAAATTCCTTTATAAATGTAAACTATTATTTCATATTTAAAATTAGCATTTAAAATGACAGTGAAAAATGTCATATATGTACATATATAAGAAATAAGCACCTTATATAAAAGAGACCCCGCGTACAGAATATAAGACTTTTAGAAGAAATGTTTCCATAAAGAAGGTGTTCAGAATATTCACCATGACTTTCGATACATGGGTCAGCAAGCTTTAGTATGTTTAATGTAACTTTTGCCAGATCATGTTGTTTAATTTCACTTTCAAGTCTTCAGTTGTATGCAGGTTGTTTCTGCAGACTTTTACCATTAAAGTTCCACATAAAGAAAAATCGCAAATGGGAAGAACAGAAAATTGGAGAGGCTATAAACCTTTGGAAACGGTATGTTCCACAGAAAGATTCATGTACACAAGCCAATGACAGCCTTAAATTCTTGCCGTTGTGTTGCTAGAAAAATGTATAATTTCGACCTTCCACCTTCTAATGGTTTATGAAAGGTTACAATAATTATGTAAAATAAACCTAAATAATTCACCGTGTTTATACAGGGCGTCGACAGTCGAAAATATTCCCTGTTTATTCCAACAGTATTTTTCTTTCGGAATTTTCAGTAGAAAGTTTGCACAATTAATTAATTAAAAACAAATATATATAAATATACTGGTGCAAGAATCAGTGAAAATATGTTGTCACTTGACACTCTATAATAAAGAAAAAAATATCCTACAATCCATCGTTCTGAATGTGCCCACGAAATGCCAAATTTCTCTTTACACAGGGATGCGTCAAATTGTTCTTGAGAGGACGAATAGCGAGTATTTTGACAGTTTATGCAGCCGCTTAAATGATAAAATGCTTTGTCCGTTATAACGCCAGATGTGGATCATTGTAACCATCAGCGATACCCCTTAGTAACTATCCTCTGGCCGTTATCCGTTTCCTTTAATGCTCTCAAAAACGTTAATTTAAATATTTGCTTTTTAAATGTTTCATCTCCTCTGCATGATGTTCATTTGATACTGAGATTAAAGAATAGATGTCTAGAGAATTTCTAATGACTTCTTGTCATAGTCTATTCAACAGAATCAATATTTTCCTGCGAATAAACTCTCTTCACGGTTACGGTGGGCGTTAGCGACTGAATCCGTCCCGTTATATTTATTTATTTTGAACAGCACTATTTGATAGACCAGCTTTTTAGGGGTATTTTTTCACGAAATTAATATTTAGTGTTTTAGAGGACTGGCATTTAGCATAATTTTGAACATCAAAATTCCTCTAATCGATTATAAACGGGATTCTTGAGTCAAAAGAATGTAAAAACTTCAAGTCAAAAGAATGTCATAAAAACTTCATGCGCAATCTACTATATGAATAGTGTATAACGCTTCTGCTATGACACGAAACACAGTTTTCTTAATTATAAAAAAAAAAAAAAAAAATGTGAACACATTTGAAATAAGGCGAAAAAAACTCATCTTTTACGAAGGCCGCTCCCTGTGTTTGTTTACGTAAGGTTTGTTTTACTTGGACCATATTGTATATATATATATATATATTCAGCTTAGTCCCGAATTAATGTTGCGTAAGTTAGAAGATAATAAAACAAAAATGAACAAGCATAAATCACAATATAACACATGGTCAAAATATGAGCGGAAATTCATAAGATGGAGAGACTTTTTGCTTTCTGAAATTACGTAAAAAAAGACAGAATTGGAATAAAAGGGAATCCTTGAACTGAAAGAAATATTTTATTAAACCTGTTAAATGTAAAGCATAAAGGTTTTCAAAATTTCCTTGTACTATAGTGACGGCACTATCTTGTTCTCGACAAAATGTTTTCTATTTATACACGCATTTTTTTTGCACTTATTTTACACTCACTATTCTCTATGCAACTTTCAAAGAAACCTCTTTTTCATAGTTGTTGATGCTATTGCATAGTGAGTTTTGCATCTAGAAAAAGCTTTTGACAACTCTTAACAATTCTTAACATTTTCGTTTAATGAATCTCAGATTTCTCTTGATTTGTGTATGGATATATGTATTTGTTTATACACAGCACGAATGAAGTTCACAGCGCTTTTATTCCGCCTGCATTTGTCCCTGGGTGGCTTTGTCTGTTCAATGAAGCATACCAATTGTCTGTGAGGATTGTCAGGATTCGAAAGTGGTGAAGCGTGGTGTGAAAAGGAAGGGTGAAAATTTCTTGCTCTTCAAAATCTTTTCCAGCGTCCCTCGGGACATTGACTACCGGAGAGGCAGATCCATCAGCGGAAGGAAATGCATCATCAAAAAGTCAGTGAATAGCAACAACAGAGCAGCAACAATCGAAGTGGACATTCTCTCTATCATGTCGAAGATGATAGAGTAAACGGCCCTTTGATGTTGGTTGTTGACCTCTGTTCTAGCATAATGGTTTAGGCTCCATCGGCTTTAGACCGTTACCTGTCCGACATGTGTTAAGGTCGTTGGCGGCAAGTGTTATACTAGGCTGCCGCATCTGTAAAGTTTTCTCTACCTAGTTTTATCTTTACCGCTTTACTTTCTCTCCGGAGAGAAGTGAGAGTTTAAAGCTAATGGCCATGGAATGCCGGGAAACTGGTCGTACTGGAGTTTCTTAATTGGTAGTGCCAATAAGTCTTTGGGATATCATCGTCATGTAATTATGCAAAAGTGGTGGAAGCTTAAGGAAAAGAACGTATCAACCTGGATATGGGACAAAGCCATCTATTCCATAAAACGTGTTTCAACGATGGTTTCACTGAATAATAATTATATAGATACACACACACACGCACACATATATACAGGATGCTGCAACTAAGATGTTACAAATTTGGAAGGGACGTAGGGTACACTTAGACGACCCGGAATCACATAGAAATGGCGGGTCACCAACGCCTTCCTGACACAGTAAAGGCATTGAAAAGGTTTGTTTGCACAAATCTGATCCTTGGTCCCGGATTTGCGAGAGTGATGCCAGTGGATAAGAACGGTAGGGTTTTTAGCACAGTTTCTAGAGAAAGAGTTAAAGGGGCAATATGCAAATTTCTCGGTGGAGTGTTGAACTAGCCGCCAAAGGGATATCATGATAAGAAGAATTCGCGCTGAGATAAAACTTCAATTCGCACGCCGGCCTAGGGACTGTAGGATAGACTGACCATATGTCCTCGAATCTCGAGTACTGTCCCCGAAAATAACCTTCGTCCCCAAAAAATTACAACACATTTGGGGACGCCGGTTATAAAGTTATTAATGTTTTATTAAATGAATTTATTATATGTATAATAAATATGCTGAAATAAGTTCTTTTAGGTGCTTTATACATAAAAAATAAATTAATTTTTACAATTAAAGATGTTTTAATTTTTTATTTATTTTTTGCCCACGGAATTCGAGGACAATCATATTTGTCCTCGAATTAAATGAAAAAAATATGGTCACTCTACTGTAGGATGGCAGACACTATGTATTTAGAGGAAGCAGATGTGTTTCTGAATATGGGGCTGCAGACTGTAATTATCGAGCGAATCATAGTTTGTACAGTTAAAGGTATCCGTTGAGGCGAACGTCCACCTAAAACACGTTTGGACGTAATTATGTGATTAAAAATTGAAATTGATAAAAATCTTGTTTTAAGCAAATACATGAACTTTTGGAGTTTTTGGTTTCTCTAACATATCACATAATCCAGGTTTATTTTGCCTCCTAAGTACTTTAATCAATTCTATCAGCTTCGAAAGCTAAAATTATTTTCGCCATTTTTTATTATAAAAAATAATATTTTCCGTCAAAATTTCGAGTATATAAAAAAGAAGCATTCAGATAACATTTTATAAAATTTTCATTAAAAAGTGGGGGAAATTCAGCAGGTGGGTTTTAGTTTCCGGAGACCCTTGAGAAAATCGGTGGACGTTATTTAAAAAAAAAAAAAAAAAAAAAAAAAAAAAAAACTAATGGTCATTCTCAAAAACCTATTGAATATTTGCACACCACTTGAAAATAGATATGACTAGTACTGGAACGAATGTTTTTTTTTCTCTCTTCTTTATATTAGAAGGTTATGTGTGGGGTAAAATGTGCCAAAAAAAAAAAAAACGTACACCGAGAAAGAAAAATATATCGCTTTCATCTAGAACGAATATGTGGTCCTTTTCTAAATCCCTAAACTAGAAATGTAGATTTCCGATCTATGAGTATATGGCACGTCAATACACTGAGAATAAATTCTATAACTGACATCTAGAATCTAAATTGTGGCTCTAAAACATAGTTCCATGTCATCCTTATAAATTTCTTATAAAAAATTTTCTAGTCCCCTTCGAAAGCGAATTCTAGAGATCTCTATTAGAATTCCTGAGCGTTTGCCTATACTATCGAGGACAAACCTATTTGAAAATATCTCCAAATAAATGTGAATACAAGAGGCGGGTTTCAGCAGCTATAATCTTGGCTTATGACCCAAATCTAGAAAATTAAGCGAGAAT
This sequence comes from Salticus scenicus, assembly GCA_963930645.1. NCBI lineage: Eukaryota > Metazoa > Arthropoda > Arachnida > Araneae > Salticidae > Salticus > Salticus scenicus. The sequence continues at coordinate 93,500,817 of OZ005649.1, read as the reverse complement.
TTCTCATAATACAATAGATTCAGAATTACCATCTAGAAATGAGTAGACTAGAAATTCTCGACCATTTCATCTATTCAGTTTATTGGCGTGCCTTATGCGTATAGCTCGGAAATCTATATTTCTAGTTTATAGATTTAGAAAATGACCATTTATTCATCCTAGATGAAGGCGGTATATTTTGTTTTCTCAGTGTACTACTTTTGCATACAACTTTACCAAAAATTCAAGTTTCACATTTTTTTTTTTTTTTTTTTTTTTTTTTAGCCAATATTCAAATACTAGTCAATTGTATTTTGGAAAAAAAAATGGGCAAAATTTCATTAAGCCGCGCAATAGTTTTTGAAATATCGTGATTAACGATTTTCTAAAAGGTCTCCGGAAATCGAGATTCTCTGGCTGATTTTTCTAAATTCTTTAATTGTTTAGGGACAATTCCATGAAAAAAGTAACGTCAGTCACACATAGCTATAACTCTGCTTCTTCCAGTATTTTCTAACAGTAATCGCCGTCATATTCAAACATGACAGTAAGTATGCCGTTAAAAATTCTATATGGTGATACTGGTGGCAAAAAAAAAAATCTATCTGGAAATCTATATTTCTAGTTTATAGATTTAGAAAATGACCATTTATTCATTCTTGATGAAGGCGGTATATTTTGTTTTCTCAGTGTACTACTTTTGCGTACAACTTTACCAAAAATTCAAGTTTCACATTTTTTTTTTTTTTTTTTATCCTTCATTCAAACACTAGTCAATTGTATTTTGGAAAAAAAAAAAAAAAAAAAAAAAAATGGGCAACATTTCATTAAGCAGCACAATAGTTTTTGAAATATCGTGATTAACGATTTTCTAAATGGTCTCCGGAAATCGAGATTCTCTGGCTGAATTTTCTAAATTCTTTAATTTTTTATGGACAATTCCATGAAAAAAGTAACGTCAGTCACACATAGCGGTAACTCTGCTTTTTCCAGTATTTTCTAACAGTAATCGCTGTCCTATTCAATCATAAACATGACAGTAAGTATGCCGTTAAAAATTCTGTATGGTGATACTGGTGGCAAAAAAAAAAAAAAAAAAAAGAGGAAATATTGTTCTTTTGTGTGACGGATGTTACACCCTTATTGTTGTTCGTTTACGTACTCGATTTTTTACCAATATATATATTTAGTATATTTTAAACAAAATAGAAAATGTATGCTTTTTTTTTTAAATCTTCGAAACCCATGTACCACTTTGGCAGTTGATATTGCTGTGGGCAGAGATACTTTACAATTACTAGTTCTGCCTCTCTTGTACTCGCTTTAGGATTTATGTTGATGTCTCTTTAAATAATTTAGTTTAAATTATTAACTTGTCAACGTTTCTTATTTTGCATCTTTTGTAATCTTTCTACTCTTTCTGCGCTAAGTGATTCGTGGCACAAACATTCGGTCAGTACATGCAGACTAAAATAAATACAATCGCATTTTTTTTTATTATTATTTTTCTTTTAAGATTTATTGTTTTAAATGAAATCCTGTTCTATAAATGAATATACATATTGTACAAAATCCTAATTTTAAAGCTATGGAATTAGCAAAAACACTGAAATTCGTATTTATATGTAATGAATGCACAGAATAATAATAATAATTATTACGTGTATGTTTTCTTTGGAAATGCTGACATCAGCTGCATGTAAAATTTTAATTTTTATTTATAAAAAAAAAAAAAAAAAAAAGGAAAAAAAAAAAAAAAAAAAAAAAGAAAAAAATTCGATATATACATTGGTATACTTTACATTCTATGAAACATCTAAACATAACATATGATATTTGTTAAATAACGTCATTGGCAGATAGCGTCTTTAAATATATTTGTTGTTTGATTATTTTTATATGTATATATTTTTTCATAAATCTCCAAAATAAAATGCGCTTTGAAGATTTGGAGTAATTGAATTACTTTATAATTTTATTATTATTATTATTATTATTTTTACTTTCACAATTGCTACAAAACGACTGATTGTATTATGGAGTGCCATAATTATCATCAAGAATTAATAAATAAATAAAAAAAGATGTTTGATTAATAAGGAAGCAATATGATTTAATTAGCAATATTTAAATCATAGATCTATGGAATATTTTAAAATTATAATTAACCATATAACTGCGATCTCAAGTTTATTGTATCATCGAATTTAGTCTATTTTTCTTACATTATTATTTCTTTAATTTTCCAAAATAAATATAAAATGTGTTGAAATATCGATTTCTTTATTATAAAGCAGCCGCAAATGAAAAAAGTGCCTGCAGATGAAAAGTTTCAATTACGAAAAACTTAGATTAATTCTCTTACAAAACATCAGGCAATAATTTTTATTGCTAAGTCTTTTTTGTTTTTTACTCTCTAAGCATTTATTTATAGTTAGGACTATAGTGAAAAACATCTCAATAAAGCTGTTTGTTAAAAACTAATCATGTTTTATATCAAAAATTGAACATTATCTTATATTTTATGTTTAATTTAGTTTAGATCATAAAGTCTGATGATAGATATCACGGTTTGAATTTAGTTAGACAAGTTTTATTAGAGGAAATATAGATTTTTAAATGAAAAAAAAAATCCTAGAAGTTTATTATGAAAGTTCTATTTTTAAATTTATTATGAAATACATTTAAACTTTTTTTATTTCAGAAGCACTTTAGTAGGTATGAAATAAGATAAAAGACATAATACATCTGAAAAATCAATAACGATATTACGTGTAATACAGAAGGTGATAAAAATATTATAATTTCTTTCTTTCTTTTTCTTTTCTTTTCTTTCTTTCTTTCTTTCTTTTTTCTTTTTTTTTTTTTTTTTTGATATTTTTTCGATTTTTAAAAAAATAACAGAAAATGGCTTGGAACTTCACACATGCAAAGAATATTTAAAATCTCATTGTCTCCACTCTCGATTTAATTCAAAGTGCAATTAGGGGACCCACCACAAATTGAAGAACAGCGAAAATTCCTTGATTAACCTGTATCATAAAAAGCTACAAATCACTTGTATCATTAATACATTATTGCACATACTATGTACAATATTTGTATGTTTTTGTACAGGAATTGTGGAAATATTTAGCCGAATATATATATATATATATATATATATTTTTTTTTTTCGAAAATTACCTCTTTTTTGACAAGTTTTTTGCTTATAACTAGAACGGATTTTCATGTAATTTCACAAAATTTTCATAAAAATAGACAAAACATTATAGAAACATTATTCGGAAACATAAAAATCATGCGTGTAATATTTGTTGACTTATAGCATTTTTAGTGAATATTATTTTGCTGCGCATGTGTGAAACATAGGGAAGTTTTTATTGCATAGGTTAAAGGCATAGGTTAAGTGATGTTAATCATTTAAATGGAAAAAAATACATGCATAAATATCAATTGCCATTAATAATAATTATTAATATTCTTAAATTATTAAGATTAATATTATAGATTATTAATATAATCTGATTAATATTATCAAGTTTGATGTCCTTTTTGATAATAAGAGCTGTTTAATATAAACCAACTGATTTTCAGAGTCATCGGATACTTTAAAATTTTTATGCATTTTTTTTATTTGTACTCTGTGGGAGGAAATATGAAAATGATCATTTTGAGGATTTTTTGTACAGTTACCAACTAACGATAGGAATGTTGCTTCTGTTTTAAAAAATCAAGTCATCTTTTAAGTATGTCCGCTATTTTTTTCAAGTCAATATTAGTGTAATTTAATTTTTTAAATAAGTTTTAATTTGATGTTCCCAATTGGGAACATTGGCCTGTAAAAGGTTAATTTGAAGATCCGATAATTTCAACCATATTGCAAAACTTCTTTTGGGGGAATAACCCCTTATAGGCTTTTGACGTTAACATATTTTTATTTATTCACTAAGATTTGTAAGTTCATAAGTTTTTTTTTTTTTTTTTTTTTTTACAAAATTTATTTTCGTTCAACAGTTAGTGTTATACATCTCTGAGATGATAATTGAATACATTCATTATGGAAAATAATTTTAGTAATAAACAAAGTTGCCATTCGTCCCAATTTTTAGATACCGATGTATTTTTAGATAAAATTTTACACTATTTAGTTACAGAAAATATCTACTAATGGATTTAAAATTTTTCTATAAAGAAATACCTTTATCCAAAATCAGTAAGATTGACAACTATGAAAAAAAAAATTACTGTGTTAATTTGTATAGAAAAATATAGTATCAAGTTTTGTCGTGGCTAAAATATACCGGTCGTCTTCTTAGATTAGATTTTTACTTGCTTTATAGGGAAAAATAAATATATATTTTTTAATAACAATTTTTAATAAATTCGGTTTTTGCCAAATATTTTACAAAAATAATACAAAAATATTCTGTGCAATGATAATGTAAAAGTTTTGTTTTCTAAGAAAGCATTATAGCTTCTAAAAATATACAATAATTGTATATTTAATCGAAATAATAAAGCACGACTTTTCAGAAATAATTCAGATTTTTTTTTTTTTTTTTTTTTTACTTTTGATTCAAAACAACGTCGTGTTTAAAAAAAAAAAAAAAAGAAAATAAAAAAACTCTACAAGTGAAACTATATATTTAAATTTCCAGATAAGTACTAATGATAATGTAAAGATACAATATTACTTCGTAAACGCGTTGTTAAATTGCACACAGTTTTATTTATTGGAATGTAAGCTTCATGTAATACTGCATGAAAAATAAATTTTAAAACTTTTAAGTATTTATATCTCCGATAGTGTAGGCCAGACATTAAAAAGTTTGCCTTCATATTTTAAGTTTAACATATGTATTTATACTTATTGTAAACTGATCGATTAGCATTAATTTGCAAGCTCATGTATTTTTTTTTTTTTTAATTGTTCAAATAATGTAAAAATTTAAATGTCAGTACTTTGTCTGACATAATAACTTAAAGCACAGATTCTGTTGTTTTCAATTTAAATAAATTAAATTAACTTAAATATACTAATGTCAATTTCTTTTAAAGGACAAATTATCATTATGTGCTCTTTAAAACAAAATTTCGCGTCGGTCGCAGAGTTGCCAAATTTGGCCTTTTTTTAATTCAATAGTCACCAATAATTTTGAGAAGTGACATTTGATATACATAATACGCTATTAATCTTCGAAGTAATTAGTCAAACGTTGCAAATAAAAATTACTGGTGACTTTTGTATAAAAAAAAGGCCAAATTTGGCAACCCTGGTCGGTCGTTACAGATGTATGAATCATACATTGCTTGTGAAATGATTAACGTTATTTGTTTTTTTCATATTTAACGAAAAAAAATATTTATAAGAAATATTTAATATAAAATTCTTATATTTCCTCTAGATATCAATTTGGTTAACAAAGTAAATATTTCACATTTAATAAAAATAATGAATATTCAAACAGAAGAAAAGTTATTACTTTTCCAGTTTTTGTTATATGTAAAAGTAATTTTGGATTATTTTTCTCTTTAATTTCAAATAATAGAGTCTAATCTTTCATTGATAAGAAAATTCTCTTGTCATTATGTTCTTTCAGATTGTATTGTTTTATGTTTATGACAACAATAGACTCTTCTGACAGTTTTCGTAGAGCTTCTAAAGATTTTGTAATGATTAATTATATCTAGCTGTATAAAATATATACATCATTATTTACTTTGAAGTATTTCATTCAAAATAAGCCTGGCTAATGATATGTTTAGATTTAAGCATTTATAAACACTTATAAGATAAAGTATGAATTTCCTCTGTAATATAAATTATGTATTTTTATATATTTCTTATAAAAGGGGAAACAAATTGTTCTCGAGTGGGTGCCCGGCCATTGTGGCCTTTGGGGCAATGAACAAGCGGACTTCCTTGCAAAAAGAGGTGCCACCTTACTACAACATCCCAATACAGCCTGGAGGATTCTTACTGGAGGATTAAACTGTTTTTAAAGAATTTATCTGCATCTAATGCTTTACGAAATCTTGAGAATCGTACAGCTCTAAAGAAATGGAAGAATTTAAGTCCTTCTCTAATTCCTGATAAACCAAGACGTAAGGCAGTTGCGACTTTCCGCCTATCTACAGGACATGACTGCCTTGCCGCTCATTTGAAGCGCATAGGTATCTTAAACGACCCTACTTGCCCACTTTGTGATTCTGGAGAAGTAATGGACCGGGACCATCTGTCCCGTTGTAGGGCTCTTCGATGTTCTACAGAAGAGTCGAGATATTGGTAGGCAAGATCGCTCCTTAGGCAATGACTTCGGTCTTTTTTTCTATGTTATATTGCCTATAATTTGTTTCGTATCTTTATAGTCCTCTGTAACTTTTGCCTAGCCACTGGAAATAAAAAAATATATTTCTCATATCGTTATCTTGCTTTTCATTATTTAATATCGATTGTATAAGTTTACTTAATTGGTGAAGATACTTGTGTAGAAATCACACAATATTAAAAATGAATATGCACTGTGGAGTTTCAATTAAACGTCCTCTATTAGCAACGTATTGCTGATAAATGGAGGTGAGCCGATTTCCTTTAAAATTAGCATGTGGACGATTTATGGGACTCTTTGGAGAAGATTGAAAAGCACTTTTACTCCAGTTCATAAAATTTGGCACTTTCCATTATATATATATATATATATATATATATATATATATATATATATATATATATATATATATATATATATATATATGTATAAAAATCATGTGTTGAACGAATACTTCCCCATTAAAAACTTATTGATAAATAATTATCTTGCTTAAACATTCCAATTTCATTTGATTTTTTTTTTCATTCAATATAAAAGTTTTAAAAGAAAAAGAACTGTTTTTAAGAATTCATGTAAGCATCTCATGAATCGATCATAAAGATTTGACGATAAACTTTTTGAAGTACAGTCGGTAACAAAATTGTCCGAACACTAGCAAAAATTCCTATGTAAAAAAAGTACACTTAATACAGTTTTGTTAAATAAATCCTTGTCGAATCCTGTTCTTAGTCAGTCTAAGACCATGATTCGATAAGGATTTATTCAACAAAACCGTATGAAGTGTACTTTTTTCACATAGGAATTTTTGCTAGTGTTCGGACACTTCTGTTATCGACTGTACATCTATTTTAATGTTTAATAGAAATAGTAAATTTTTCATATTTTTTAACTAAGGCTTTTTATTTAGTCACTTTTTACGCTTAATGTATTTAAAGTAAAATCAGCAATATAAGTACATTTACCAAATACCATGCTAACAGTCGGCAGCAAAAGCATCCGAGCACTAGCAAAAATTCCTATGTAAAAAAAGTGCACTTAATACAGTTTTGTAAATAAATCTTCGTCGATTCTTATTCTTAGTCTGTTTGGATACTTTTGCAGCCGAATTTAGATAAAAATAAAATACAGGTTACCAAATTAAATGTAATAATAATTATAATAAAAAGACTGATTCCTTTATATTTTTCAGTACAAATAAATGCTGTTTGATTTTCTATGCACATTACTATAAAAGATAATGTGACAATTACATTATATTTACAGCAAACCCATATATTGTGCAATGTTTTAAATAAATAATAATAATAAATATTATTATTAAAGTTACAAAAAAAAAAAAAAAAAAAATGCGTATTCTTTTATATATATATATATATATATATATATATATTAAAAAAAAAAAAAAAAAAAAAAAAAAAGGTTAAATTAGGATTAAATTCTGAAAACTCAGATAAAACCATAGACACAGTAATTTGTATACGAAAAGGAAGGGTGACGTCACTGACTGTCGTTGGAGCCATGTAAAAGATTTCCTATGTTAATCGTCCGTTGGATTTTTTGTAAAAAAATATTAAAAACTGAGGAAAATTATTTCCCGATTTTAATCTGATATTTAGGTATACTTACAAGTTAGTTATCATGCACATGTGTCAGATTAAGTTATTTTTCTGTCGAATTGACAAAATTTAAATTTTAAATTTCAAAACTCTGTCGTTCTTGGCGCTTATTGTATTTGGCGATCAAAAACGTAATACGAAAATATACATTCCAGATGTATATTTTCGTAATGTGTATTGTAAGAAATATTGTTTCACATTATTCATTGTTCTCTCAGAAAAAGTTGTTTAAATAAATATGATTTTTGAAAGGAATTAAATATTTTCGCCAGGTGAAATTTGGCGATATTTCATCCCCACCAAGGATGACAGATATAAAATATATCCGTTGCAACATATTAGCTGTCTTATACCAGATACTTTATTTAGACGTTTGAAAATAAATTTGACTTCAAATCATGGTAAAATATTTATCGTTATCCTTTTAATTAGCATATTAGATGTGTATATTTATTGTGTAAATATTACCCTTTGAAAGGAAATGTTTATGTTTTCATTCAAAAATGTAAGTTAATCATTTTTCCCCTAGAGTTTTGAAATTTAAAATTCAAATTTAATCAATTTTACAGGACTTATATATAACTTTACCCAAATATAGGGATTAAATTCAAAAGAGAATTTCCCTTAATTTTTAATAATTTTTTACAAAAAATCCAAAGAACCATTAACGTAAGAAATCTTTTACCTGGTACCATGGTCGGCCAGTGACGTCATCACTTCACTTGTGTATACTTTTGACTACAGGTTTTTTATTCTAAGAGAAAACAGCCATTAGATGATAGAAATTCCAGTGAGTGAGGGGTAGATCGAAAGTTTATACTTATGAAGATATACGCAAGTTAAAAAATGATTTGATTTATGAGAGTTCTAATTTTTATTTTTATTTATTTATATTTTTTTAAGATCTGCTTTCTTTCTTTCGTTCCTTTTTTTAATTTATATCACCTCTAATTTAAAGACATATTTTAAACTAAAGCATAATGCAATACAATTAACTAAAATTGACTACTTATGTAAAAAAAGAAAAAAAAAGAAAAAAAAAGAAAAAAAAAAAAAAAACGCTATATTTTCTGCATATATAAAAAGAAAGTATAAGAATTGGAAAACCTTCTGATTTCCGGTTTTCGATGAATTTACACGTTTTTGAGATTTTCTTGTATTTCAACTAACTGAAATTGACTACTTATTTTTAAAAAAGTGGATTTATTACTAGCTTCTGCATGTGTAATCAGAAAGTAGAAGATACAGAAAAAAATTGGATTTCCGTTTTGAGATGAATTTACACGTTTTGAGATTTCCTTGCATTTTAATTAACTGTAATTCAGTACTTATTTTCAAAAAAGTGTATTTATTACTAGCTTCTGAATGTATAAAAAACAAGTAGAAGATATGGAAATAATTACGATTTCCGGTTTTCAATGAATTTACACGTTCTGAGATTTCCTGGCATCTCAATTAACTGAAATTTACTACTTATTTTTTTTAAAGTGTATTTTTTATTCTATTCTCTACATTAAAAAATATATATGTATATATATATGAGATTCAGAAAAATTTCAGATTTTCTGTTTTCAGTAAAGCTACACGTTTTAAGATTTCCCCAAATCAATTCGACCAGTTTTAGAAAATATCGGTCGTTTTGAATACAAACACTGCACTTTAAGAACCAATGAAATTAATTTAACGGAATATCATATTTGGTTTGACGTGGTGCCGATTAGCTTTTGGGCTATATCACCCAACAAGGGCGCTTCTACCTTGCAATTTCCTTCATTTCAGGAAAGGCTCAGCATCTACAGTGAACCAAACTTACAGAAATATATTAAGTAAAACTCTGCTGTTTCAGTATGAGTGCATATCGACAAACAATTGCCGCAATTTAATTCCGTTCAGGAGAAGTAAATTATTTTGCTTTGCTTTGCAAAAAAGTGGTCAAGTTTCGAGCACTGGACGATACTAGTTACTAAAATTATATAATAGTTATCATTTTTTAATATCATCTTAATAAACTTTCAAAACTTCAGCAAGGATTTCTCCTGAATACAGCTTGAAGCAAGATAGCCACAGTAGGAAATAGAACGTCTGGATTTTCAGATACTAAGATTTTTCCTCTTAACCCACAAGCAATCCCAGATCATGCGTGAACTGCCTCTGTTGGTTCAATCAATGATACAGCTGTAACGTTCACAAACGGCGCATGTGACAATAAGTTTACACCAGCAGTTGCTTACACCAGTAGAGTTAAAGCAGTCGGCTGTCCCCAGCATTTGCCTTCACTAGTACAAAAAAAAAAAAAAAAAAAAAAAAAAAAAAAGTAGCCCCCTCTAGACTTGCACATCAAATGCAAGAAATGGTAGCATGAAGATTAAAATGGTGATTATTTTCCCTAAATAAAATGTTGTGCAGGCTACCATTCAAATTTGTATTTTAATTAGTTTTAGCAAAGTAAATTGATGAAAAATATTTGAATTTACAAATTTGTTTGTTTCTCCATAGTAATTTTCAATTCACATGTATTTTTCCAATATTTGTTTTATTTTTCTTATTTATTGTGGCGTTGCATCTTACCTCATAACCGGTAGCATCTTCCATGAATATATGGGGAAGATACCACAATTACACTAGGTTATTTAACATTAAATTTGTCAATTATGCACACACTGGGGAAGGATTTAGTAAGCATACCTAAATAATTTAACATTAAAGAGCTTGGTATATTTTTTCCATTATGATATCATTTAAATTTTTTGCTGTACTCAGGGAAACATCCTTATATATGACTTCTTCCCGCGATTTACCCTACCTTATTTAATCACAAAATAAATTAATACGATAAGTACTTCTGCATAAAAATAATGGTGGCAAAGAAAGCTAAAAACTCTTAACCTTTTTATATGCAGCAAATTTAAATATAATCTTGACCCAATGTAATGTAAGCTGAATTTTTTAAGATATGGAAAAACAATAGAAAATGAAACCTTTTTCAAACAACATTCAGTTTCTATATTTATTATCCTATTGTGGATTATTAAAATAGTATTCGATATAAGTACAAGAAAAATAATTTTTGCTATTTTCTAATTTTAATTACATGAACGTATGACTTTATTTACATAAACAATATTTTATATTTGATGATGAATGGCACTTAATTATTCGGTTTAATCATTTATTTCATAAGGTACAATAAATCTCTTCATATGCATTTATAAAGTAAAAATGTATTTACCGAAGTCAATAATTTATTCCTTTCATTATGGAATTATTTTCTTAAAATGAAATATTTCTATATTGAAGAAGAAAAATCTTTAAATAAATGAGGGATGAACAAAGTGTAAGCGGACATCTTTCATCTAGATTTAAAATGAGAAAGTGTAGCTTCTTTTATGTTATCTGTAAAATTAAACATTTGCGAAGAAAAACGGTTAGATGTAGTTATATTGCTTCTTAATATACAAATGAAAGGTTTTACGTTAAAACCATTTTAGAAAAACCTTATTGTAATACGTTATAATCTATAATTGCTTTTATCTTGTTGTAGTAAATGAAAACTTATTATAAGTTTTTGCTTGCTTAAATAAATACAATAACAGCATAATACAATTTTCGATTTTGCTATATGGTATCATTAATAAAAACCAAATATGTATGCATTACACATGCTATGCATACACCACTGCATAAAATAAACAAAAAATAAACTTCGATAGGCTAAAAATAAATTGCTTCTACTAAATGTTTTAATTTTTTTTTTTTTTTTTTTTTTTTAAGAAAATGAATAATGTTTCTTGAAGTATAATTTAAATATAATTTAAATATAATTTTGTACGATAAATTTTACGATGATCCATGTATATTTTTTTTTCTTCAAAATATTAAGTATTGACATCAAATATTATTTAATTAACTATTACAGATATTTGGCTTTGTTACTATGCGATGGACAAATTATGCAAAAAAAAAAGTCCTATGTAGTAGTACCATGTACTGTTAGTAATTATAAAATTATCCAAACTTATTTCAGATGTCATAAAATGCTAATAACTATTTGTATACAATTTTAAAAATTTTTAAAAGTGATTTAAATTATGCTATTGATTTATTTATATTAACTTTTATTTTCTGATTAAAGTATTTGTTGAAACATTGGAATATTTAATTTTCAATTGTATATGCTTGATTTATTCGGATTGAAGATGAGATTGGGTGATTTTTTTAACTGGTCCAAAAATTAAAATGTTTTTTTTTTTCTTTTTTTTTTTCCCCTCCAAATTGAAAAGTTTTCCTTGCAAAATAAGAGCAGAAGGGAAAAATAAAAGCGTATTCTAAAATAATTCCTCTTTTGAACCTTTCTGTTGAAATTATAAGGTCTCATGTTTTCTTACAAACAACAAAAATATATAGGGGAGACCCGTGTACCTATGGCCGCTTTTTTTCAATGGCCGAAAATAGAGCCCTTGAGCTGTTTAAAATTATGAAATTGATATTTACATATCTTTAGGAATATTTACTTCCAATTAGGATTAATATAAATACGTAAAATAATAAATCCTGTCAAATAGAAGGTTTTAAAATAAACTTCACTCATGGCCCTAGGTACAACACCCTCATTGTACCTAGGGCCAGACCTCATTTTACCTATGACCGCTTTTTTTCAATTCCAAAAAACAGAGCCCCTGACCTGCTAAAAATCATGAAACTGATATGTACATATCTTTAGAAATAATTTCTTTTAACTGAGATTAATATAAACATTTAAAATAATAAATTCCGACAAACAGAAGGTTTTAAATAAATTTCACACATGGCCCTAGGTGCCTAGGTACAACACGCTTATTGTACCTAGGGTCAGACCACATTGTACCTAGGGCCAGACCTCATTGTACCTAGGGCCTAAGTGTACCTAGGGGCATTCCCTTAAAATTAGATTTCACTTTGTAATGAATAGAAAATAAACATATAAACATATATTTTATAAAAGAAACAATATCAAGTAAGATATTTATTTATCATATGATAATTATCATGATGTTGCCTTAATTTGAAAAACCGAAATTTTCACTCGTTTTTACTTTGGGATATATTCTAATAGCATATTTTTTTCTTCAATTTCTTTTTTTTTTTTTTTTTTCTGGAATGTTTCTTAAATTCCTAGATCTTCCTGGTTTACGGCCACATCTTTTCTTTGAGTAGTTTTTGTACGAGGTTTTGCTTCAGAAAAAGTTGGACCTGTTCAAGCATGACACACGAAAATATGTTAGATGATGAAGCTTTCGAAATTTCAACAGGACATGAAACTGAGACATACCGTTCCATCATTGTTGGTTCACTTGCTTCCTGAAGAAAATCTTTTTTTGGAAATTTATGGAGGGATCTTGTTTCTCAGCCACATTTGAATTTAAATATTCGCTCTCACCAGGAAACCATCATAATAGTGTAAAAATATAAATCAATTAAATTATGTTCATTCGAGAGGGCATAATATAACATGATTTTTGATGCACAAACTGTTACCCATCATAAGTCCGTTCTCGAGAAATCTGTATTCAAGTTTGAGTAAAAATTTAGCAACGATGAAGGAGTGGGAGGAGCCTCATCAAAATCTGCTAGAACCATGACTTTTATCAATATTTAGATTCTATTTTAGCGAATTTTTAGGCATTATATCTCAATTGAATATATCTCAAAGCTAAAATAAGCAACTGTTGAATGCATCAAAGAATAATTTTGTCTATGCTTTTTCAATTTCTGCTTGTTTTGGATTTCATTCATTATTTCAGTAAGGCGTGGTGTTATCGATTTTAACGGGGTTTCACCGATTATTAGCGAAATTTCAGAATTTATAACTCGAAAACGAGCTGACGAGGGTTAACGTTTTATACGTCAAAAAACATATTTATATATGCTTTTTCGATTAATGCTTGTTCGGATTTCTTTTTTTTCATGATTACAGTATGAGATGGTTTCCTGGTCAGTGAATATGTTTTGATTCGCTGTCTATATGCCAGTTACACGAAAACCTGATAGAATGTTCACAGGAGTAAAGACCGACAGATAGGACTTTCCAAAACTTCCACAACGTCATATATAGTGATTGGTTTACCAGGGTTTGTCAGCATCCAATTACTACGGGCTGTACTGTAGTATATCTTATAAGGTCCAAACACACATCTGTCCAACGGTTGAAGCTTATGACTGATGGTGGGTTGAAGCCATGTCCATCATACAACATTATCCTTCATTTAATTATAAAAGTTTTTCAATTAAATTGTAACAACATGAAGAATAAGATTGCAATTGTACCTAGGGCCATGGATGGCCCTAAGTACAATTCAGCTATGTGGCCCTAGGCACAAGTTTCGGTAACTTCATTCAAAATACCTTCCACTAAAAAACCCACACACAAAGAGAGTTAATTAAGTATCTCATTTATTACTCAATATAACAAGAAAAATTATACACTAGAAATAAAAGAAAATTATTTGACTGACTTTTGTGAAGTAGCAAAAGAGCTGTGTTGCAAAATTTTACTTCAAACCATGTAAATTATTTTGTACATCTAATTTCTAAAAACTTTCTCCTGAATAGTTTCAAAGTGATTGTAAATGTAACAACTGCTATTGTTACTCGCCTAACTGAATATTAAAGCTTAAAACTAAATATTATTCAAATAAAGTGGGGTGGACCTAGGTACATGATGGCTCTAGGTACACGGGTCTCCCCTACTAAAATTTTACAAAATTCCACACTTTTTTTTCGTGGAATGCTTGCAACTTGTTATTAAATGTATCTATACCATTGTCTTTAAAAACCTGAGTTTTTGATATTTTTAAAGAGAACTGTTGTTTTGATACATTCCTGTACTCAATAGTAACCAATAATATTGACAATGACTTCAATACAGATAGAATATCTCGTAAAATGAACGGTTAGGAGGATATTTGGCCACATGAAGTAAAACTGATATGACAAAATTCAAAAATCATTTAACATATAAAGCTTTAACTAGACGTAAACTATTGGAAATCCAATGTTCCCAATAATAAAATTACGAATTTTTAGGTTCAGTTTTTCTAAAATCTATACTAATTTTTCTTTTAAATAGGCAATAGTTTTTTAATAAATTCATGGATATTAAACAAAATCAAACTGTTAATGCATTTGCATTTAAATCGTGAAACTAATAAAACAACATTATTTAAACTTAATTGGTGCTGATTTTTCTAGAACATTATTAGAAAAAAATATTAGAATAATTGTGAATGTTTAAAATTTTTGCTTATTATATTTATTTATATTCATGGAATATTTCAAGAAGGTTAATTTCATTTCTTGATGCAATTTGTATTTCATTCTTTAATCACACCCAGGCTTATCCCGAGCTCTGCTCGAGCAGGCGAATAAACGAATGTGCAAGAGTTTCCGTCTGAACCCATACAGCACAGAATGTTTCAGTTATGTTTCAAAAAGCTTACAATATTTCAAAAACGTAACAAATTTAAGTATGCTCTTTGATACCTTTCTGAAACATTCACACTTTTCGTTGTTTCATCAGTTAAGTTATTGAAATATTTCTGTTACGTATCCCATTTTTTGTTACGATCGCGGACATTCTACGTTTTTGAAACTAATCGGAGAGCAAACTGCACGTTTCGAAACATTTCTGAAATATTTCTAATGTTTTGTTGTTATATGACTGTTACATTTCTGGAACATTTCGTGCCGTTAGGGTAAGACGAAACACTCAAACCAGTATACTTTATCAATTATTTCTATCATATTTGTGCAGTAATTGCGATAGAAAATATTGATAAAGAATAATGTTGACAGTGCTCCTTTCTGAGACGTAAACTCTTGCCACACTGCGAATAAATTAAACCGGCAAGGGGTTAATAATAGTTTTTAGTAGGATTTTCTAGCATTTTTATCGAAATTTATTAAAGTTTATATTTTTATTTGGGCTGTCCCACTGTCTGCAATTTCATTCCCGTAAGCATTTTTAGAATTATAAAAAAATAATATATTGTATTCAAGTTTTGGAAAGTTACAGTAGAAAGGTGCCTAGTAAAATTTACTTTTAGCAACACTGATTCGAGCACAAAGATTCATAAAACAATTCTGAGACTTTACGGTCTAAAAGACATTATTTTCCATACGCAGATTAAAACATCATTACACCGCGCTAAATATATGAATTCAACATTACTTTTAAATTAATTAAAGGATTTTATATATAAATGTAAGTAATGCACAATGAAGATTCATTTAAAAGGCTACTAAAATATAACTTTCGGAAACTTTACATGACATTGATGGTAGTAAAACTTTAGTTATGTTATACGTTTTCTACACGTTCCAAGCACGTTTAAAAGTATTTAGGACTTATTTATTTATTTATTTTATGAAGTGTGTGTTAAATACATTTATTTATTTATTTATTAGAATTTCCTGAAAGTATTTATGAAATTCTAAAAGTAAACGCGGTCTGACGGACTAAAAATAAAATCATATACAACAGAAAAAATAGCTACTGATATTCTTAAATGGTGAAAGGTAAATCATATCAAGAATTAATTATTTTAAAGATGATAATTTCACCAAAAAAATCAAATACATTTTAATAATGTTTACTAGTTTGGTCCTGGTAATAATATCTACCTTTTTTATAAAATATATTTATAAATAGACTAAAATATAAATGTAGATGGTTATATTAACCTCTCTATACATATTTACTTCATGTAGAAACTCTCACCTAATTAGTTAAGTTAAAGACTTACATAAAAACATTGTAAGATATACCGTTAATACTGTTCACAATCTGGTTATTCTTACTGATAATTCGAACTCGACCAAAAAAGGCTTATTGGTAGATGATCGTATCAAGAATCAGTGTTAGCAAAGTATAGGACTAGCATTGTTAGTATAAATTTTCTTGTGTTCTAGAGCATAACACTAAACATATTTATGTCTGTTTTTTTTTTTTTTCTTTGTTTTTTTCAACTAATAAATTACTTTAATGTAAGTCATTTATTAAACACCTAAAAACTTTTAAATATGCAAAATTAACCGTTTAGTAAATTTTTTAAATTTTCCTGTTTTACTATTATGTTAAGTGAAATAATTATGTTATTATGTAATAACATACTAACCTAATTATTTCATTTTATCGAAATATAAATTAAAGTTTTTGATTTTGATTGTTAATTCTATATATGAATACAACTCCTACATTTTATTTAAAAATTTCAATGTCTTGTTTTATTAATTTTCATTTTTAAGGAAATAAAACCTGAACATATAAATCCGATAATATTTATGATTTTAAATATAAATTCTGCCCCAACTTCCATACAAAAATTATTGCAAATGTCAATAAATCGTATATCCATAGCGTTATATAATTCAAAAATATATAAATAATTAGTAACTGCTAAAAAAATCAGAATACTTTCATAACTGTTTGTATCTCTTTCCTTTTATATATTTTTTTACCTATTTATTTAGGCAAAGCACACAATATAACGACAGCAAACTGGACAATTTAAAATACAACAATATTGTATAAGAATATTTTTACATTTATCTGCAGTCACTAAAAGATTAGACTTTGACTAATTTCGCCACAAATATATATATATATATATATATATATATATGTGTGTGTGTGTGTGTGTGTGTGTGTGTGTGTGTGTGTGCAGAGCCTGATTAAGGGGGAAGCACACATTATTTATACTTACACCGTTATTTTTTAACAGATACTTTCCTCCTAAAAGAAACAGAAAATTTTCATTAAAAATTATTTTAAAAGAATTCTGGTGTCTAATAACGGTGAGTAAATTGGATTGTTTTACACCGTTCATTTTTTATAAAAAATATTTCCTCGTCAAAGCGTGGAATTTCTATGACATGAAGTAAAAAATAATTGTAAAAATATTCCGGTGAGAGCGGAGATAATGTGTGCTTCCCCCTTAATCAGGTTGTGTGTGTGTGTGTGTGTGTGCGCGCGCGCCTGTCTGAAGACATTTTAAAAATTCATAACTATAGAAGAAATTGGTAGATTTGAAAGCGGTTTTCAGGAAATTTATTCTCTTATGGACAATTAAATCCTATTCTATGCGTTCGCCACCCCTACAAATTACACTCTGAAAACGAGCTACAACACTGCTAATTATCGCTTCAGTCGGTGGTTATTCGCTCAATGAAAAAATCTTACACCAAGTCAGAATCGGAATTAAAATTCATGTATGCACAAGTAGGAAGTAAAATAGGAAATATGATATGTATCGTAAAACCATTAAATTTATAGAACGCTGATTTGCATATTCCTTTTTACTAGTCCATCCAGTGCCCTCTATCGACGAAAAATTTAACTATTTTTTTTTTTTTTTTAAATTCCTGTACAAAAAAAAAAAAAAAAAAAAAAAAAAAAAAAAAAAACCTTCGCGAGAATATTTTTTTTTGCAAAAAAGGTGAAGTTTGCATATTTTCCTTAAATTGTCATACAGTTATAGGTCAGGAAATGTTTAAGAAGCTAATGTTAAATACATGTAACTATCTTTAATTTCTATCTTCCCAAATATTGGATAAATTCATTTTTTTTTTAAATCGTTAGACTGAAATAGCCGAAACACATTACATGCATATGCTTAATAACAAAATATAAATTTAGTTATGATTATTATTAATTAATTCCTATTCTAAAAAATTACGAATTATGATCAATATTATTTTTTTCATGAAAAAATAAATAAATAAACTAAGCATAATGAAAAACAGGAGTTTAAAAAAATAAATCATTCCTGTATTTAGTTTTGTAGTTATAGTAATATTTTACTTCATATAGATGTTAGAGGGCCATCACCTGCTATCATCGTTATCCTATAAAACAAAATGTCAAAAAACTACCGAAATGTTTTTTATTTCTTTTAAAATACATTTCAAATACCATGGTGATTCCTGTTATTTTTTAAGTAAGTTTCGATGTTTCTATAGCAATAAATTATTTTTGAAATAATTATGCATTGCATGCAATATATTGCGATCGCTTCCAAAAGAAAAACAAGTCCTGTCTTAGACATATTTTTAAAACAACAGTTTACAGACTAAATGCGTTCTTCAATTTACTTCATTTTATCCCCCATTAATTTTGTATAGCAATTAAAAAAAATAAAGAGGTGTGACAACTATAAATTTAAAGAAGAAATTTATTTTCAAAAATACTGATAGAAAAATCCTAGAAAAATAGCGGATCCGTATGAACACTGTTTTATTTTATAGAAAGAAGTAAAAGTTTGGTAAACCAATTCCATAATATAATAAGATGAAGATTTTCATTTAAAAATACATATATGTTTATCCAAAATAGAGAACACTCCACAGCTGTTATTTAATTATAATATTATTATCTTAAAACTTTGTAGAGAATCAGAGTGGGCCATGATTCTCTATTTTAGATCTAATCCCTAGATCTTAAAGACTAACTTAGATTAACTTAATTACGTAATGAGGAGAGCTCGAGACAAACTTAACAAATAAATACACAAAGTTTATTTAGCAATCTATAGTAAGGAGGGCGTTGAGCTAACTCTATTATAACTTTTAATAAACCCCAGAAAATAACTTTAACAAAGCATAACTTAAAAGTGTCTCACCAATACTGATCTTGTCGATGGTAGCTCTCTGTTATCACTACTCTTCTCACACCAGGATATC
Source organism: Salticus scenicus (assembly GCA_963930645.1). Taxonomy (NCBI): domain Eukaryota; kingdom Metazoa; phylum Arthropoda; class Arachnida; order Araneae; family Salticidae; genus Salticus; species Salticus scenicus. The sequence continues at coordinate 93,481,172 of OZ005649.1, read as the reverse complement.
GGCCGGATTCCCTAAAGCACGATTGATTCTTTTAACTTAGGCCACACTACTACACCTCTCTACCCTCATACGCATAAAGCTATCACCATCACCATCACCATCAACATTACCCTTAACTCCACACTAATCAGCTACCAACTCATTACCATTCCACTACATCACATCCTATATCTATCTCCTAGCAATTCACTATCCTTCCTTTTATACTACATCCTAACAAACATCCTTTCCCTTCATTTCAGTTAAAACTTACAATCACTTCCCATTCATCAAACATACAGATCCTAATTATTTCACAGCAGCACTATGCCGACATAAAACTCACTCGACCCCAACCGTCGCCGAGTTACTGGCGACGAAGTAATTTGACCGTCCCAACTTTAGATTGCTGGATTCAGCTGAAATTCAAACGGACTGTGGAGACGTTCTATAGTCTCGACCTTACAGTCCCCCTCCAAGAAAAAAAGAAATTAGTCGGGAAAATCCCCAACGAGTTTTATCGAATAATTTTAAACACTAATCTCATAGGAGTGAGTGGAGCCACAACTTAGTTTCTGAAAATTTAAAATAAGTCAGAAAAAAAAAAAAAAAGTTTAATTTTCTGAGCAATGAACTGCTTACAGCTTCAAATATAATGGCGATTAAAAAAAATTCCTAAGAGAAAAACAGGACCAACCTCGAAAAAGAAATTTAAATTTTAAATTAAAAAGAGGACCTTTTATGGCCTAAAACTCTGGAAAAAAAACGCCTCAAATATGTTAGCTCAACTATACAATGGAGCTTACAATCATCTTTCTGTTATTCCAGAAAAGGGAAAAAAAACTGAATTTTAAAGTTAAGTTGAAGGAGGATTAAGTACAGGGGGTTGCTTTAACATACCAGCAACATGAAGAAAATTTTTATTGAGATTAAAAAAAACTTGAAATTCTATCCGAAGCAAGCCATCCTTCGAAACTTATGATGTGGAATTTCTTCATCCATCAGAGCCAGTCTAGGCTTAACCACATCAGCTCGTAAAAGTAACTTTAGAGTGCAGATTGAAGAACAATTCGGTCAGAGAAAACATCAGGCATCAGAATAACACTTTCGACATCAGATTAGAGCATCAAAGATATTTCTAAAACGGAAACATTTTTTTCTAAGTATAAATCAAAAAATAGACTTAAACTACAATTTGCAGATAGATCAACGAGACAAATTGTCTCTGAATACATAAAATAGTTTATATATAATAATTATTTTCCCCTTGGGCTGTAGCATGCGAAAAGACAAAAAATTAATTTGTTAGTGATTTTAGTTTAAAGTTACGCGTGATTTACGCATATAGCCAAAAAAACAAAAAAATATTTCGCCACTCAAACACACACATTATATATATTATATATATAGATATATAGATAACTTTTAGTGGAATACAAAAGTTTTAACAATAAAATATATTCATTTTATACACTTATCAAAGTTCATTTTAGTTATATATACAAATACAATATGTATAGAAATACGAAAAGGGGGGGGGGGGGATATTTACAAAGGTTAAAAAAAATTTATATTACCCTTCTGCAGGTGATGGCTAAAAAATAAAAGAAATTAGTATACATACATAAAATATATTAAGAGAGAACAAAAATGTTGACATGGAAGCAGAAACATGATTTTCGAAATGAAAGTTCATGTACTAATTTAAATTTTACAGTTTTTAGTTTGAGAAAGTTCATTTCTTTCAGAAGAGGTTCACAAGTCCAAACGGTTTCAATATATGTCGCACATTTTGGTACAACTCTGATAAACAAATACTTGAGAAAAAGTAAAATAGGAAACGATACAACCTGACCCAGGGTTTCCGCTATAAGAAAATTAGCATTAAATATGAGAGTCCTGCTGGTCATTGCACTGGCCGCAGAAATCACAAGGCTGGAAGCTTGCAGCAGGAGGTCAGGCGTTGCGAGGGCACATTCCTGGGCTGTGATCGAACCCGGCACGCTGTCGCTGTCCGTAGCATCAGAGGACGATTCCGCTCGCTCTCTACTCATGAGTGTTGAGGTCTTGGAGGGCTTACGAGCTTGAAAACAGTTCAAAGAAGTAATGGAAATCACATCATTTACAGTCGGTAGTGTCCGAACACTAGCAAAAATTCCTATGTAAAAAACGTACACATAACACTGCTTTGTTAAATAAATCCTTATCGAATCATGTTCTTAGACTGACCAAGAACAGGATTCGACAAGGATTTATTTAACAAAGCCGTATGAAGTGTACTTTTTTTACATAGGAATTTTTGCTAGTGTTCGGACACATTTGTTACCGACTGTACTTTTAACTTTGTAAAGAAATTTTTAGAAGCAGCGTCACTTAATATATCATTGTCATTTACAGGATTTTCAGTTATTTTTTTTGTTTAAACTAGTGGATTGTGTCGGCTTGACATGTAGAAAACTTAAATGTCCTTTTTCACTACTTTCATTTAAATTAGCTACTCGCTTATGAGAAGCATCGTTGTTTAAACCGCTATTTTCCGTTACCTGTACCACAACATTTTCATTTTGACTAAAAATTAAATCATGTGGCTGACCAGTTGTAAAACATAAATTTAACTTATTTGCTGAAGGTTGAGTACCAACATTAATGTTAACATTTTCTGCGACCATTTTTCCTGTTTCATGAGATAAATTTCCGGACTCGACCGGTTTAGCATTTGCATACGATTTATCAATAAAAATAGCAGAATCTGCCGATTTGATAGTTTTAGAATTAAACTGTAATTTATCATGCGGTGAATTTAAACTACTAGAAAAGTCTGTTGGCTGAATAGTTTCAAAACATGCAATTGAGCTATTGACGGAAGGATTAGCCGCTACGTTTAAAAGGCTTTCATTCTCCTCTAAATTTGAAGGTAACGGAGAGTTTAAATTGGAAACGCATTGAGAAGAATTTAAATGTGGCAAGTTGACTGAAGAAATAGAAAGAGAATTTAAACATATAGATTGAACTTCGGTATTATGAGAGTGTGTTTGATATCCTGCAACAGTTTCTGGTTGATTTAAATGACTGTTTCTCCGCTGCGAAAAGTTAGCTTGTTGCGGTCGGTAGAAATTGAGGGGGGGGCGAAATTTTCTCGCTGTTCATTTTGAATATTTACGGGTTCTTGCCAGCGATTAGACTTATCCGCCGGTTTAATAGCGTGACGTGCTTGATATTTATCGAGAACTTGAAAAAGAGTTTCAATAGATGCGGTTGGCTTTAAATCGAGGTAATCTTGAATTGGCACCGTGAACAGCGGATTTATAATATCAAATATTTCTAAGAAGGATAAATTTAGTTTCAGTTGTTTAATTAAATCGAGCTTACGCAGGAAAAAGGTCGTCGGTTTATCAAATACAGACATTTTAGTAGTATACAGTTCCTGCATCAATCCTCTATCAGCACTCGAGGAAAATGTGCTTATAATTTTGATTTTTAACACTTCATAGGTTGGATTTCGTCCCAGTGAATGGCAGGCGATTAATTTATGCCACTGCCTCGGTTCTCCTTTTAAGGAATATGCTAACCAAGCATATTTTTTGGATAGATCAATGTTATAAAAGTTAAAAAAATATTCAAGCTCCTCAAAAAATTGAAGCACGCTAGTGCTGCCGTCAAAAATTTTTTGCTCGGGGGGGGGGGGGGGGGGGTCGATTTTATTTGGGCGCCACTGTAGAGAATCTAGGTGAGCCATGAATGATTCTCTATTTTAGATCTTAAATCCTTAAAGATTAACTTAATTACGTAATGAGGAGAGCTCGAGACAAACTTAACAAATAAATACACAAAGTTTATTTAGCAATCTATAGTAAGGAGGGCGTTGAGCTAACTCTATTATAACTTTTAATAAACCCCAGAAAATAAAATAACTTTAACAAAGCATAACTTAAAAGTGTCTCACCAATACTGATCTTGTCGATGGTAGCTCTCTGTTATCACTACTGTTCTCACACCAGGATATCGGCCGGATTCCCAAAAGCACGATTGATCCTTTTAACTTAGGCCACACTACTACACCTCTCTACCCTCATACGCATAAAGCTATCACCATCACAATCACCATCAACATTACCCTTTAACTCCACACTAATCAGCTACCAACTCATTACCATTCGATTACATCACATCCTATATCTATCTCCTAGCAATTCACTATCCTTCCTTTTATACTACATCCTAACAAACATCCTTTCCCTTCATTTCAGTTAAAACTTACAATCACTTCCCATTCATCAAACATTCAGATCCTAATTATTTCACAGCAGCACTATGCCGACATAAAACTCACTCGACCCCAACCGTCGCCGAGTTACTGGCGACGAAGTAATTTGACCGTCCCAACTTTAGATCGCTGGATTCAGCTGAAATTCAAACGGACTGTGGAGACGTTCTATAGTCTCGACCTTACAACTTGAAACTTTCCTGATAACTTTTATATTGAATTATAATAGAAGTATTAATAATGAAGTTTTCAAAATGCTTATATGAAAGTTCTTATAGCTCAGATCACAATCAAGGAGGAAAGTGTTACATTTTATTTATTTATTTATTTACTACCAGTATTTTCCTACAAAATTTTCTACACTATAAAATCGCAAAAATGACTATAGAAATCTGATAAAAATTTCTGTAAAGAAATACCGGTGGTAGAAAAAGCGCAACACTTTCATCCCTGATCGCAGTAAAGGAAAAAAAAAAATATTTCCTTGTAAGAATTGCCTATGCGAAAGATAAATTGAAATAATACACATGAGTTTAATTTCAATTTTTTCCCCCTACATTAACAACTCTTATGTAACTTATGTGCGTGTGTTTATATAAAAAGTAAACGAATAACGTAATAGATTTTTAAGTTGAAATTTTATTGCATCATTTGATAGAAATTTCATTCTTAAAAGCATATATATATATATATATATATATATATTGTTGTTGTTGTTGTTTTTTTTTACTAAAAAATAAATTAACGTTATTACACTGAGTTACATAAATAGGAATATATTACAAAGCTATATTACATAATCATTCGAATGCAGCTACATGTAATGTTACTCAAGCATTTCACAACCAGTTAAGAGTAATTGATTGCTTCCTAACGTTGCCCACCAATTCCAAGATATCTGTGAATTCAAATCCATTTCAGAATTTATTAGTATATCGTTACAATTATAATAAGGGTTTCACAGAAATTCCCAATACATGGATATGATAATAAAATGCATACATAAATAGAAAAAAGATATTTAAGAAATGATATGTTTTAAAATTTCTATTAATTAAATATTATGTTAATAAGTCCAAAAAATATAGTATTTCTGAAATATAACTAAAATGTTCATCTTATGGCTATAAATTCCATCGGTATATCTTATTTCATTCAACACTTTTAAATGTGTATGTAAGGTTCGGCAGAAAAAGCATTCTTATTGCTACGTATTCACCATTCTTGACAAACTTTTTCAGCAGCAAAAGCAGGATGATCTCCGCTCCACGTCATGGTGAAAACTAACTTATTGCTACGTTATTAATAAAGTTAAAGCAGTGGTCACGTTCTCTATTGATTTATTTGGCCATGGCATTTTTAGTTATCACCATGACGTGGAGCGGAGATCATCCTGCTTTTGCTGCTGAAAAAGTTTGTCAAGAATGGTGAATTTCTAATAGCGACACAGTGGGCTTTCTGAATACGCTTTCATCTCTGGTGTAATGGTTTTTTGTAGGGCTATCTCAATTCAAGATTGAACCAACATCGACCTGTAAATTTCCAAGCACTCAAGGCAGCAATTTTGCAAGCACGGCGACTCGGCTGGACATTATCCGCACTTGTCAGAACAATGGAAAATTTCCGGAAGAGACATTAAAATTGCATCGACACTGACGGTCGTCGTTTCACTGATATACTCTTGTAAACTTAATGTTTTACGATGGCATACTATGTACTTCTTAGGCGGAATGCAACTAAATATCATAAATAGACTATACACGAGATGCGCTCACGGAATTTCGAAAAAAAAAACTTAACTTTAAAATGTTCACCAAAGGGCGTCTTTTTCAAAAAAAAAAAAAAAAAAAAAAAAAAACATTAAATTTAACACAATAAACTACCAATACGGAATACAGAAATAATATTAAAAATCCAGAACAAGAAAAGAGTAATAAAATGTAAAACCGGGAAAAGCTGTCAATTATAGTAGAAAAATGTGGAGAGTTATAGTAGAAAAATTTGTGCTTGCGAAGAAGAGGAGCAGTCGGTAACAAAAGTGTCCGAACACTAGCGAAAATTCCTATGTAAAAAAAGTACACTTCATACGGTTTTGTTAAATAAATCCTTGTCTAATCATGTTCTTACACTGACTAAGAACAGGATTCCACAAGGATTTATTTAACAAAACCGTATGAAGTGTACTTTTTTTACATAGGAATTTTCGCTAGTGTTCGGACAGTATTGTTACCGACTGAACCTTTATGCAAAACAAGTCAGGGTATAAAACATTTGCAGACGTTGTCATGTTTCATGTTGTTTATGGTTAATATTAATTCTGTATTCTGTTTTGGTCGTTTATGGTGTTAAAATTACTTTTTTTCCGGAAAAGGCGCCCTCTGGTGGAAATTTTGGAATTATTATTATTTTTTTTTTCGAAATTCTGTAAACGCATCTCGTGTATAGCCTACATACCATCTTTCGTTGCATTCTACTCACCCGTTTGCGCTGTAGGATTCTGTTTATAGGGGAAGTTTAATTATAACCATTCTGTATATATATATATATTTGTATGTATGCAAATGTTATTCACGTTCCAAGTCGCTACACTCTTTTTGCCACGCCCTATACATGGTCCACAAAATGTTACACCATAAACGCTTAATCTTGGGAGACCATTTGGATTTTTATGAGTTTGAGATGATTACATACACTTATTTTTTATTTATTTATTTTTTTTTTTTTTCTAGTTGAAATGACGGAAAGGTAGAGAAGCAAACTTTAACATTTCAAAATAATAAGGATATATATTGTTGATTATATGAAAACTTATACACAAGACAAATGTTTTGACAAAGGATGTTTTACACGTCTGTTTTTTTTTTTTTTTTTTTTTTTTTTTTTTTTTTTAGGAAGTTAATTCTCCATCCACCTTTTCAATGAATATCTAGAACAGCTTGGAAAGTCTGAAAAATGAAAAAAAAAAAATTCTTAATATGTTTAGAAAGAATTTTTTGAGTTTAAAAAATCTGCAATTTTGGGGAAAAGGGAGGATTCCAAGGGGCAAATTAAATATTTAAATCGGGAAGACTTTCTTTGTTAGGTCGTTGGTAAGGTCTTCCCGGAACAAACAAACGAAAAAAAAGTATGGTCTTGTTTATAATTTCAAGGAGATTTTTATAGAAGAAACACACTCGTTGTTTATACTGAAATTACAGGCATAGGGATTGGTACATTCTCTGCTACGTTATTCACGAGGAAGAAAAAAAAAAAAAAATCTCCCTCCTTTTTTTTTTTTTTTTTTTTATGTAACAGCAAATGGATAATTTTTTATTAATTTTAGTTATTTGCCACTGCCTGAAACATAATTTACCGTAAATTTGACTTATAGGCTTTATCACGGTGTATTAGTTTACTTCCGCAAATTTATTTCGACTAACGTCTTTAGGATGTTTTAAAATATACATTTTCATGAAACATGTAAAATCAGAAATTCTTCGATTTTTAAAAGATTCAGTCATTAAACAAATAAATAAATAAATAATAATAATAATAAATAAAAATAAACACTGAACACACTTAATGTAACTAACTAATAATTCATTTTGTAAATATAATTTATATAAAATGTGTACAAAGTTTTGAAAATTTTATGAAAATATTTTTTTTCTTTTAATCTAATGGGTAGAGCTGAGAAAAAAAAAATCGGAGAAATAAGCATTACAGTTTAGAAATAGAAATAAAGTTGGTCTTGATACCTCTTACAATTTCCCTCATAAATGCATGAATTAAACATCCAAATATTTAAAATTGTTCCCCTATACACTTCTTATGTGCATACTTAATTTTTCATAAATTCAATTACTCTAATGTGTAAAACCCCTATATCTCTTTAATTTTTTTTTTTTTTTTGCTCTGTAAATTGTACATATTTTAAACATATATGCAGTAATAAATGCATTAATAAACATTAAAATTAAAATTAGAATTTTAAATTTTAAATTTTAAATATTTTTTTTAATAATTTTTATCGGGGAATGATGTTAAAAATATGACTGTTTGAGTTGATTATGATTGATATTGGGTTGACTGTTGCGAAAAAGAATAATTGGGTTTATGTCATTAATTCATTCGAATACTATTTTCTGAATATATTATGTCGACTATAAAACAAAAGTATAAAAATGTTTTGAAATATTCATTAAAGGTAAAACTTTTGTTTTCGATCTACGTTAAAAATTATAGATGAATAAATGCAAAAACTTTGGAATCCGGAGGTGAAAATGGCATAATAAGTGAAATATATTTATGTTTACAATGATTTTAACTTATTCGTTACTGCGTCCCTTTTCCTTGAAAAGATTCGTGTTTTGTTTTATTTTTGACTTTGTAAGAAAAGAGTCTCCAGTACAAAAGATTTTTTATAATTTAACTCTCTGTTTGTTAAAAACAATAATAATAAATTAAATTAAAATTAAGGATATTTTAGTTATATTTATTATTTTAATTTTTGTAAATAATAATAAGTCTGTTGATTTGAATAGTTCCGAATTTATACTATATTATTTTTTCTAACTAAAAGTAAATAAATAAACAAATAAAGATATATTAATATTATAAATTCCATTCTACAATTATTATAAATTAAAGGGATTCACCAAAAATGTATTTTTAAGAATCACATAATATAATTTTCTTCGAAAGAATAATTGATACCGCTGATATATTACTGGTTATGAATACACAATTGTTTTTCGCAATTGTATACAAATTTGAAGATAAGCGTATTAAATTCCTAAAACAATACTGCAGTGTTAAAAATGAGATTATTTATCTTAATAAAAAAATGTAATTTAAAGTAAGCGATAATATACTCAAAGACAAATATATTACACAATGTTACGAGAATTAAATAAAGAAGAAATGAAAGAAATTGCATTTTTTTTTTTTTTTTTAAACAACAGTACATAAAAAAAAAAAAAATCCTAGGTATTTGATTTTAGTTTATAAGAATGCAATAAATGTTACAAAAAGGTAAAAAATTCCTTTTTGTTACATATATTTTCTATTGTGACATACAATGCTTTGACACTTTTTTCATTATAGATCTAAAAGAACTCAAATGATTAATTGATTTGAAAAGAAAAATAACTATCCAGTAAAGTATTTTCTGAAATCCTACTATGAAGAATTGTTTTCAAAATTAACATTCTTTAGAAAATTATAGTACAAATGATGTTAAAAAATTTTTATTGTTTAAAGAATGAAATAAACTATTTTAAAATTTATTTTATTATGTATATTTACGTCAGTATATAATGTAAATAAGAACTTAAGAAAGACAAAAAAAAAAAAAAAAAAAAAAAAAAAATTTCGAATACCGAAATAATTCTACAGGAAAAAAAAATAATTCATTTCAAATTATATATAATTTGAAATTATTTTTATTATTTTAAGTGCTTGAATATGTTTTAGCATATAGCGTGAAAAACAACTTATAATTTTAATAATGTAATAGAACAGTTTTAAATTGAACACTACTTTTCGCGCACTAAATACATTTTTACTTCCATTACCCTACTACCGTAGGTAAGTATTGTATTCAGTCTGAAAATTCGATATCGGGTTTTCACCTGATTTACACGTTTTAAGGTCCCCTGAGTCCCAAAAAGTGGTTTTTGGCAATTGGTTAGTGTGTATGTATGTGTGTGTGCGTGTGTGTATGTATGTATGTATGTATGTATGTGGAGAATCTTCTGGCTATTATAGCTCAGAAACTAATAAAGATAGAGCTACGAAGCTTTAGAATTGAAATACGTCTGGTGTACAGGTGAAATTTCCAAATTTTGGTGAAAATTGAAAAACCGGAAGTGGGACATCGGAAACTGGAAGTGGGAACGTAAGTTCGTATCTCAAAAACGGCTCTAACAATTTTCTTCAAACTTGCTATATAAACACTCTATTAGATGTCCTTTCGAATGATATAGTTGGTTAGTTCAGGAAAATTGATAGGCGTCCTGTATAAATAGCTCAATTTTAGGCCTCGCAAAGGCGTTCCTTTAAAAGCGGTTGTACGGATTTTTTTTTCTCTTATTTTTTACCTCGCTATATGTAAGCTTCGTTTTATTATGTCTTTATAAGTTTCTCTTACCGGAAAAATTTTATGTTTCTACTTCTTTAGGTCACTTTTATGTTTTCTGATTACATTATCTCTCGAAAATGTATATAATACGTGTGATAGTGGGTAATGGAAGTCGTGTGTTTGTTTCACACCAGATTTTTTTTTTTTCTTAATGCGTTATTTTTATATTCTTTGCTAAGGGAAATTTTTAAATATTCATCTTCAGTGTCACCTTTTATAAGCAATAAAAACGGTGATGTGGAAAATATTCTTGCAGAACTGACTATTAAGCAACATACTTTATCAAATATTTATATAAGAAAGTCCCCTACACTGCAAATAAAAGGGTCTTAAAGTAAGACATAAAAACAACTGAAACGGCATTTAAGACGCGTAAATGTCTTAAAATGTACCTTAGACGTTATAGATATTTTAATTTAAGACAGAAATATGTCTGAAATATCAATTCAGACACAAAAATGTCTGAAACACGTAAATACGCGAATTTTCAGACAGTAAAACGCGTTTGAATTTTAAGACACTTTAGAAATTCAGACACTAGCATTACTTAGAAATTTTTTCATACGGAATCTACTTTAAGAAAAATGCTTACCCTACTTCTTTCCACATTCAATAAATATATTATTATTTTATATAATAAGCAGTTAAACTACTTAAATTATGGTAGCTCTATGAAATTATATTTTTATGGAATAATACTCTAGGGAGGTGAATGATATTTGCATGCTATTATCTTTAACACAATTCATAAACAACATATTTAGACACAAAGCATATTTTGTTGAAAAAAAAAAAAAAAAAACTTTGTCTTTAAAGCTTTCTTATTCTAAAAGAAAAAGTGTGAAAACGGATGTAGCAAGTAATTTGTATTATAGAGAAGAAAGCGAATTTATAAGTGAACAATCATGAATAATTTGTGCATTTTTGCTTTTTGCTTTTTGCTTTTTGCTTTTTTTTTTTTTTTTTTTTTTTTTTTTTCTGTCTTCTTATTATTATTCATTTAAAAACATTTTTCTTTCACAAATTCACCTACATCTAAGTGTAAAACTACAAATTTTCCTGTATTTATGATTACAGTTCGTTTTTATTTAAATATCACTTTAAGGAAAGAAATCGTTATCACTGAGGGATGAAACCTTCACATACTTGTTATGCATTATTAAAAAATTCTGGTCCTCTAAATATGAAATTTAAATAATATTTATTAAGTTTAAGATAGCGTACTACCAATAGTTTTATGGTAAAAAATTAGAAATAAAACGTAACACTGCGATTAGTTTCACGAATACTGCAGTATATTATATCATAAAAACAGGCTTTGCTGTATTCGACGGTAGCATGATTGGTAAATGCATCACTCCGACGATGCTCGGCTCGAGGTTTGGGTTTGCTTAGCCAGTGTGAGTTCGAATCCCAAAGCCGGAAAATGTTTTTTTTTTTCCTTTCTTTCTTTTTTTATATAAATATTTTATTAATGCTCTAAACAATTCTAAAATATATTTTTAACAGAAAAACATAATCGCATGCCATATTTATTTATTTATTTATTTATTAAAAAGCCTTAAAAATGGTAGTATTTTTAAGCCTAACATGGCGGTGTTTTTAAGCCTAAAACATGGCGGCGTTTTAAGACACTTGCAATATCTTAATTTCTGATGCAAAAAGGTGTCTTAAAAAGTAAGACATTTTATTTTCGCTTAAAAAATGACCATCCATTTAAGACACTTTTTAAACTGAATTTAAGACATTTACGTTTACAGTGTATATCTATCTATCTATCTATCTACCTATATCCATCTATCTCTTCAGCGACTCCAAAGCCCTTCAGGCAATTCAAAAAGGTGACTCAGGACTTGTGTTGAACATACATAATATACTACAAAGAATCTTCAGCTTAAATAAAAAATGCATCATCCTATGGGTGCCAGCACATGTTGGGATTGATGAAAATGAGACTTTGTAACACTTAAGTATATTAAATCAGTGGCAAAGTCAAGATTAAATTATAAGAGAGTGACACTTAAACATCAAATCTGTAAACTAGACACAAGCAAGACCCTGGCGAACTCCCTTACCAGACTCAGAACACGCCACCTGAGAGGGCTGAAAATCCAAAAAGATGGAACTACAAACTACATGCACTGCAGAAACTGTGGCCCTGACACAGAACTGTCCCCTGAACATCTCTTCTCCTGTCATGACATCTTGGCCACTTTACAACAGATTAGTGACTGTCCACAAGAAGATCTATACTCGGACATTTGCCTTGATATAGCTGAAGCTGTGCTTAAAACCTTCGACCCTATATAGTGTCCTATATTTCCCCCCATGTCCGTAACACAACAACCAACCAACCAAACATCTCTCTCTCTCTCTCTCTCTCTCTCTGTGTGTATCTATCTATCTATCTGTCTATCTATCTATCTATATAATTGAATCCCCCTGCCTTCGGCTGCATTAATGTTGCTATTTAATAGGAAATAAGAACAATAAATATCAACAAAAATATTTAACAGCAGCTAAAATAACATTGCTGCCTGTGTAAATAAGAAAACAGTCTGGAGAGATTGCAAAGATTTCTCGAGCATTTAATACTTACCAGAAATCTAGTCAAATTTAAGTCAGTGAATATTTCATTAAATATGTAAAATGCAAAATAATAACAGGCTGATTGAATATCTCTGTTCAAGTTTATATATTTTTAACATTGGATCATTATGCATTATTTTATTCGTTCCCATGAAAAAAATATAGCTGAATTTGCTTGTTCTCTATTCACGATATTTAAATGAATTATCAAATTTCATGTCACTTAATATACAAATCTCAAGAATAAAAAAAAAAAAAAAAAGAAAGAAAGAAATTAGTCAAAACATCAATTTGCATTCCCACTGCCTTTTATTAGCAGATTTCATGCCATGACATCACGAGTCAGAGTCACCTCTAGCTTAAAAAAATACAAATAAAAAAATAAAAAAGATAAAAAAAATCTGACCTAATTTAATAGCCAAAGTTATTGAGATACTTATACGAAATAAATAAATAAATAAATAAAAAATATCGTGTAAATAAGTTATGAGAGACAGAATGAACAAAATTTCAGTTCTCTCAAAATAAAAGTAAAGCTATAAGAGTTTTCACTCGCATTTTTATTTTAATTCAATCAATGATGATACAGTGTTCGCCGATTTTAAATAAATATTGATAAAACCCCATATTATTATTATTTTTTTCAAAGGTTGCGTATGTTTAATTTAGAAATTTATTTAACAACCTCGAAAATTCATTTTTGATAGAATGGAGTAGAAGGCTGATTTTTTACCAACTATGTGAAAAATACCAGATCCGAGAATCGTACCTTGGGCCTTCTGCTTAACGTGCGGATGCTCTAACTTCTGAACTACCCTGGTTGATAACCAGATCAGCACTTCTCACATAATATATACGTTGGCAAGGTCACCGAGTCTGCATTAAAGCAGCTATATCAAGAGACAAATTTAAACATGGCACAACTCCAAAAGGCCACGAAATTTCAATTTAGAAATTCATTAAACAACCTCGAAATTCCTATTTGATAAAATTGAGTAGGAGGCTAATTTTTTACCAACTATGTTTCAATTTACAAATTTACTTAACAACCTCGAAAATTCATTTTTGATATAATGGAGTGAAGGCTGATTTTTTACCAACAATGTTTCAATTTAGAAATTTATTTAACAACCTCGAAAATTCATTTTTGATAGAATGGAGTAGAAGGCTGATTTTTTACCAACTACGACCTATTGGATTTGTGCCATGTTTAAATTTGCCACTTAATATAGCTGCTCTAATGCAGACTCGGTGACCTTGCCAACGTATATTATGTGAGAAGTGCCGAGCTGGTTATCCACCAGGGTAGCTCAGTAATTAGAGCATCCGCGCGTTAAGCGAAAGGCCCAGGGTTTGATTCCCGAACTTGTATTTTTCACATAGTTGGTAAAAATTCAGCCTTCTACTCCATTCCATCAAAAATGCGTATGTTTAGTTAAAAATTATCTAGTAAAAAGTCTCATACTTTGTAAGACACTTTTTTTTTTTTTTTTTTTTTTTTTCTGATTGCAATATGCTGTATCTAATATACTATACCAAGTTTCCTAAAAATAATGGCTTTGCCCTGGATCTAATACCTTACTTGCTATTATATATATATATATATATATATACGTAGAAAACTATTGATATGAATTTATAAATATATAAGTTTCACAGATTAGAAAAACCAAAAGGATATATAAGGATTGCTAAAATTTATAGTAATTTTATTAATTCTTTTAATTTTATACAAGGATTATATTAATTTTATATAAGAATTGCTAATAGTTATGATAAAACTTTAAGAAATCTAATTTGCAATTATAATCAGTATAGTAAATGTATTAGTTTAATTAAACAAGATGAATGTTACTGCAATTCAAATAGTTTCAAAGATTTTATTGATCCTTATTATGGTAATATTGTCTTAATAAATTTAAATATAATTGAAGATGATCATTTAAAAAGTATTATGAATTTGGGATCAAGCTTTAGGATGAATTTTAATTATAGCCATAAAAAAATTATTGATTTTATAGAAAAAGATTTAGACATTTTTATTTTAAAAAATTCCTATAAATATAGCTGGCCTTTTGAAGATTTTAGACAATGGAAATTTAAATTTTTGTACTTTTTTGAGAAACAATTGCTTTTCCTCAGAAATTACTATAGTAAATTTAACCTTGATGAGTTTGAGTATATTGCTGAACTTAAAAAAAGTATTTAAAGTTTAAAAGATAAATTTATTATTGCTACAGTAGATAAAGCAAATAATAATTTTGCTATTATTTGTAAAGTTTTTTATAAAAATCTTCTTTTAAAGGAATATTCAAGGAATAGTTCTTTCAAAAAGTTAACTGACCACCCCTCTATTATCAAAAAACGCATATTGGCCTTTGATAAAAAACTAAATTTAAGCAGAAATTGTTATAATTTTCCATGTCTATTCGTTACTGTAAAATTTCATAAAAATCCAGTTAAATTTCGTTTTGTTATCTGTGGTACTAATAGCTATAATGATAATGCCGGTAAAATCTTATTTAAATATTTAAATTCAGTTTTAAAAGTTTTTAATTCTGCTAATGATTGTAATATTATAAACAATAATCAGAAAGTTTTAGAATATTTCAAGATCAATTCAGAAAGCATTACTTCCGTTAATACCTATGATTTTGAAAATTTGTTTGGCAGTATTCCGCACAACTTGGTAATAGAAGTTTTTGAAAGCATTTATGATGAAACTTAAATTGTGATAAAAATTATTGGATTAATCTTATCAGGTTTTGTATTTTTGAAAACGTTTTGCTTAACGGGAAAGATTACTTTTTACAGCGGAGGGGGATCCCATTGGGAACGAATTTTTCGACTGCTTTCGCAAATTTATTTTTATATTTCTTCGAAATTTTTTTTATAAATATTACTTTCTTTAGATATATTGATGATTTAATTGTTTTTAACTGTAATTGTTTCGAAAATATTTCTGGAAAAATATATCCTAAAGAATTAATTTTAAACCTTACAGATACTGATAAAATTTCTTTCCTAGATTTAAATATAAGGAGAAATGAAGATAAATGGCTCATTGGATTATATGATAAAAGAAAAGATTTTAATTTTAAAGTTAATAGACTTACTAATTGGTTTTCAAATATCAGTAGAAAAGTTTTAAAAAATATTATGTTCGCACAGCTTAAAAGAATTCGTACTATTTGCAATAATGATGATGATTTAAAATATGCTCTTGAAGACTTAAAATGTACCTTGCAAATTAACTGTTACCCGTCCCAATTTTTAACTGTGAGTTTCCAGAGTTTTCCTATCTCGGTTTGTTCTACATTCAAGGACGATATTTAAATACCGACGAGTAGCCCCGTCGGTCGAAGATAGTTTGTTTTCCAAATGAAGGGTTGTATTTTATTTCATTTTATACTTTCTTGTTTACCTTCAGTAATTCTTTATTGTATTGTACATTTTTTAAATGAATTGATGTAATTTTGTAACTTTTACAATTTGATAATTTTATAAATTTTTTTAGTAGTTTTATACATTATATATATGTTTGATTTCTCTTCAGTTATTGGTGGTTTTCTGTTTGGTGAGAAGTTGGGGGCTAAGGATAGTTATTAGCTTACAGCAACTGTCCTTTCGGAAACTTCTCGTTCACCCCTACACTGAGGGGTCTCCTTGATGAAGATCTCAGTGTTTTTTGTGGTTTAATTTCATTCATTTGTTTATATATATATATATATATATATATTACTACACTGAATATACGTGGTAGCCTCATAAAAATTTATACAGATAATTAGAAGTTTCTTCATGATCACATACTGCAGCGAAAACGCATTTTAAACATGACTTTCTACAATGTGATCCAAAATATTTCGATTTTCGAGTAATTTTTTACAGGTGCCCTTTTTCTAGTTAGGACAAAACTTTTTCTGAAATACATGAGGTATAACATGCTCCTTATACGTCCAAAGTTTCGAGATGATTTCTGAAGAATTTTTCAAGGCATTTGACGAAACATTTAAATTCAAAAATGTCGAAATACTTATTGAGAGATAGTATATTTTAATTTCCAATAATACAATAATAATTTTGAAGTTTAATTTTCACATTCATTTTTATAACAAAAATTAAGCCAATTAGTTTAACATGTATATGTATTAACTGTATGTAAATCATACTGATTTGTGAAAAAAAAAAAAAAAAAAAAAACTTTTTCCGGACTACTAATTTAACAAATTAAAGATTGTACACAATTAAAAAAAAAAAAAAAAATACTTATTTCACCAAATTTTAACCCATCGCCTTTTAAAGAAAAATCAGCAGTTCTAAAATCGATGGAAATAGGGATAACATATTAACACATTACAATTATGAAAAACAGATATAATACATTACAATTATCAAAACACACACATTAACACTTTACTATATAACACATTACAATTATCAAAAAAGGAGATAAAAAATTTATAGCTTTAGAATACGTACATACATATATATATATAATTTATTCAAATTTAAAATAGCATTAATCACGAGAATAGAAAGTTCAATAAGAAATAGGGTTCTTGATTGTTTTCGAACATAATACAAATTGTCTAAGGAATGAATGTAAAACGTATCATTTTGTGCATAAGAACGATACTGTGCAAAAACTGGCTGTTTGAGCGAGCAAAACTCTCTGATTTTTCCTAACAATCATCTTGATTACGACCGGAAACATAACCCAATATTTTTATTTTATATTTTTTTATACAAACTTTTACCATGCTGTCATAAAACAAGTTGTTTCTCTTTGCTCGATTGCCGGTTTTCATACTTGAAGAACGTTTCATCTACGGTGTCGTTTATTTATTTATTTATTTTCTTCCCCTAGAAACTCAAAATTGTCGTTAATTTCTACCCCAATATCATTTTAAAAAATCAAATACTCTGTAATACGTCGTGCACATAATACGCTTTCTTTCTTTGTACGTAAATATAATTTATGAATGTTATGCTATTTTAGTATACTACTGGCCATTAAAATTGCTACACCAAAAAGGAATGAAAATTACGGAATGAAATTTGTTGGACACATACATTATAACAGAAAGAACAATTGATTAAAATTTCAGGAAGTTTCGAGTTATATGTACTGAGAAAACAGTACATAAAACAGCGACCTCGTTGAGCAATAATAGCACTTATTTGCCTAGGCGTTGAATCGAACAGCGATAGGATGACATGTACAGGTAGAGCACTTCATGATGTTTTAACACGATGCCAGAATTCATCGATCAAAGTTACTGGTTAGTGGTGGTGGGCCAGTCGCTTTTCAACGACTAAACAGTCATTTTCATTGGTGCGAGATCAGGAGAACGCGCTTGCCAGAGCAACAGTAGATAACATTCTGTATCAAAGAAAGTCCGAACAATACAAACAACTTGCGGTCGTGCATTATCTTGCTTAATTTTTGCGCTACGGAGGCTTCGAATACAGGGCAGAGGGGCGGGTGTTAATCCATCAGAAATTTAATGGCCGCTATTCAGAGTGCCAGGAATACGAACAAGAAGTAATCGAGACATGTGTCCAATGGGAACCCATAACAAAATTGGGAATGATGGACAGTATAATGATCTCGAATCCCAGCTAGCAATGTGCATTATTCATAATGCCGTTAAATACGGATAAGGCAATCTTGATGCTGTAAACAGGATTGTGATTTGTCTGAAAGGTGACTTCACGCCATTCCAGCGTCCAGGTTCATCGTTGATCACACATTAATGGCGCCCATATCAATGATGCAGTTTTGAGGGTAATCAGAATTTTGGTAGCCGCATACTGGGTCACCACCTGAATTGATGGTATGTGGTAACATTGGATACATGTCCCGATCCCCTCTTGTTTTCATTCTGGCCACTCTAAATACCAGACATTACATTTCTGACGAGTTAAGGCCTATCGCTCTGCCCTATATTCAAGGCCTCCGAAACGCAACATTTAAGCAAGATAATGCACGACCGCATGTTGTTTGTATTGTTTGGCCCTTCTTTGATACAGAATGTTATCGATTGTTGCTCTGGCAAGCGCGTTCTCCTGATCTCGCACCAATGAAAATGACTGTTTAATCGTTGAAAAGTGACTGGCCCCCCACCACTCACCAGTAACTTCGATCGATGAATTGTGGCATCGTGTTAAAACATCATGAAGTGCTCTATTCGTACATGTCATCCAATCGCTGTTCGATTGAATGCCTAGGCAAATAAGTGCTGTTATTGCTCACAGAGTTCGCTGCTTTATGTACTGTTTTCTCAGTACATATTACTGCAAATTTCCTGAAATTTTAATCAATTGTTCTTCCTACTATAATGTATGTGTCCAACAAATTTCATTCCCTAATTATCATTCCTTCTTGGTGTAGCAATTTTAATGACCAGTAGTGTAGTTTGAAAATAGATAAAAGGTTTTTTCAAGAAGGTTACCTAAGTTTAGCTCTAACTCATAATTTTGTATGCATTAAATTAAACTGTAATTCAGAATATTGTTTGCCAACCTAGGATACTGAGTGTTTCACTGTACCCATGGGTTGAGGACATACAGTTTATTCCTCCGGCTGAATCTCTTATAATTAATTTTCACCATTGGTCTGTTGGCAACGGTAGTGTGAAAAGGTTCGTTACAATATTTCGGCGGCAGATCGATTTTAGAAAATGGCTTTGGTGATATATCGAAATGAAAGAGGATTTATATCCGAATGCATTTATGTAAAATGAAAAATGGTAATTTTAAATAGCATAATTTAAAGTTTAATTTATTTGGAAGGAGTTTCAAAACGATAAAACGACTTAAACCACTGCCGAAAAAGGATTTATCACCGTCATGGAATACTCCAGGAACAATCGTAATCTGTTTGAGATTGAAGTTCTAAAAGATTTGCTAAAACGATTCAGGTGGGCTATAACCGTATGAAAAACAGACATGCATGAAATTTGTTCCAAAATATTTGGAAATTTTCGATGCCTGTGAATTAATTTTGCATTTTTAAAAGCTCTAAAGCATTTGGTGAACCCAGCTACATACTTCCACATGTACTTAAAACAGACTTGTGTGAAATATGTGCCAGAAGATTCTTAAAATTCTTGATACATGTGAATATGTATGTTAGTTCTAAAGGTTTTACCGAAAAATGAAGATTGGATATTCATCCACACACTCACTCGGAAGAAAAGCCGTACGTTTGTGGCGATGTTCTGAAGGATTTTTCTAAAAAAGAAATTTAAAATTCACAAACGCATCCATAGAAAAAAAAAGCCATACCTGTGTGAAGCATGTTCTAAAACATTTTCTCTAAAGAGTTAATTGAATTTTCACCAGAACATCTATACAGAACTAGAGCCATACTTGTGAGAAGTATGTTCTAAACGATTTTCCCGAAAATATCTAAATATTCACCAACGAATTCACACAGGAGAAAAACCATACGTGTGTGAAATACGTTCTAAAAGGTTTTCCGTAAAGAGTAGCCTGTACACATATCTACGCATACACGCAGGAGAAAAACCATATGTGTGTGAGATTTTTCAGTTGCAAACCCATAATGCTAAAATGTCATATGTTCAAAAGGATTTTTCCCATAAAGTAAATCTGAAAACACATCTCCGCATCCATACAGTGGAAAAGCCATACGTGTGCGAAATATGTTTTAAAGGATTTTCTAAGAAAGAGTGTCTAAGGAGTCTTCTGCGCACCTATACAAAAGAAAAGCCGTATGTGTGTAAAGTATGTTCTAAAGAATTTTCTCAAAAGAGAGATCTAAATATGCACAAACGAATCTACACTGAGGAAAAAAGGCCACACGTGTGTGAAGTATGTTCTAAAAATTTTCTGTAATGAATAGGTTGAACAGTCATCATAGCACACATACAAAAAGGTAAATTAATGCACGTGTGAAATATATTCTAAAAGATTTTATATAAATAAAAATCTGAGAAAAACCTTTACGCATCAATACAGAGGAAAAGTCCTACATTTTGAGATGGAGTAATTGAAATTAACGGACTCGTAATGTTAAAAAGCCAACTGTTTGTGAAATATGCTCTAAAAGGTTTTCAAAATACGGTGATCTAAATAATCATTTACTCAGTCACTGAGTATACGTCATTGGTGTTTATACATATATATAACCCCCCCCCCCCGAAAAAAAAATATATATATATATATTTATTTATATATATGATTTTTTTTTTTTTTGTGTGTGTGTGTGTGGTTCCAAAGGGTTTTTCCATGAAAAAAAATTTAATAACTATCCCTATATCCAAGTGTCAAGTTTTGTCACCCAGAATTGTGCGAATATAATGGAAATGTTTGTGGGTCCTATATTAATTCAGAAATATTACGTTGTTGATTTTTATAGTTTTGCGAAATGGCCACTCTTAATTATAGGGAGGAAATTTAAAAGAGAATATCCAATGTTAAGTTCTATATTCCTTTTAGTGTGGTTTATTTTATTTTATTTATTTATTTATTTTTTAATACTTAAAAAATATTGAATCAGATGCATTCAACATGACCCATAAAGGCTGGTGGGTAAGTCAATATTTACTTTACAAGTTTTTAAATATTTATTTATAAATATATCTACATAATGTTAAGAATGTTTATTTATTTATTTATTTATTTATTTATTTTTTTGTATTAACGAATCAGTAGTAGTCAGTGCATTTTTATATGTATTTTTTAGTAATTGATATAATTCAGAATAAATGTATTTCTCATACTATTTTGTCGTTACCTGTGGTTATTTTGCGGTTAGATTATTATTTAAATTGTAAGATAGCTACTTTGCTATAAACAACGCAACTCTGAAATTTATATGCGATCAGTTGATTGGGTATAATGAAATAGAACAGTTAAAAAGTAAATGAAAAATAAAACCCAACTTGATTACATGTATTACGAAGCACTTAGTTTTATAGAATGCTAGCAAAAGAACCAAGTTTTTCATTGTCGTATTACATGAGTAGATGTATATTTTAAAATATAAACTATACATTAATTCTTGGTAGAATTACAATCATGAAAAATATTATGTAGTTCATTAAGTTATTTTAAACAACCTTTTAAAAAGATTGTTAAAATCATTGCCTTACAGAAACAATTTTCTAAATTTCAATGTACGCCAAAGTTTAGCTTATATGCTTCTGTAAATGCTTATATTCTTCCTATATGTCGCTACCTAAATTACTGAATCTTCCAGTATAGTTTTAAAAAGGGTACAATTTAAATACAATTTAAAATCCATACAACATTATAGAATTCGATGCATAAAAATTCTTACCTAATTGCATTAATTTATTTTAACATTATTTTTAAAAAGTTAATCAAAAAATTTTCTTTGTGGAAAACTATTTACAATATTGAAAAATGCAAACATTTACCTTACATGCTTCTATAAATAATAATATACATAAATTAATAAATAAATAAAAAATACACAAATTCTTGTTTCGCATATATTCTTATAATCTTTATTTTTAGTTTGATTAAAAAAGTTTTCTTAAATCAAATGCGAACAAGGAGAATCAAGATTTCGTTTTAAAAATCAAACATAAGAAGAAATGGGAGGACACTGATTATAACAAATTAAAGTATAACAAATTAAAGTATTCAGTTTACAATCATAATAAAACTATTTGTTAATTTGTAACAAGTTTCATCTAATAAAAATACGTATATATGAAAAAACAACTTATATTGGAACTATTTAAAATTTAGTATAAGACAAATCCATCAAAGTTGATTGTATATAAAGATTTTTTAAGCATATATTTTCTGTATGAAATCATATGTTTTACGCTTTGAAAAAATAAGAATAATTACAAAAATAGGAAGTGATGTGTTTTGAATGTAAAAGAATATAAAACAAAAACTGAAGATAAGTACAATTTTCATAATCAAACCAGCTACATCATATTAATAATATATATATATATATATATATATATATATATATATATATATATTATGAAACAGTATACAATAAATATAATTCTGTATAGATTTCTTTCTAAATAACAACTCAAATAACTACACGTGAAAGTCAAATTTAATTTGTATTTAAAACATACAGTGAACATAATAGAGTCTTCTATTAAATTGTATCTGAAATCTTTCAAAATTGATGTAAAATGCGCTGAAATATCATATTTTTAATACTCATCTACCGCAGATATAAAAAAAAAGCCGAAAAATGAAAAGTTTTCATTTACTAATATCTTAGATGAATTATCTAAGAAAATATAAATTAAAGAACTAGTGTACAACCAATAATTAAACTTGAAAACTTCTTCACACACCATAAAATTAAAGAAAACACTACCGATATCGGAAGAAGGCAGCCTTTCTTCTTTAGGTGCATGATACGTGATACTGGCCTGAAGGCAAAAGCAAGATTGAAAGCAGGGCAAAATTCAAAGAGGGAGGAGCAACACAACCAACCAATAGAAAACAGCCTGTAAATCTAATCAGAGAGGAACGCAATTCAAAAACAGAAAACAAGAAAAACAAACACAAAAAATGGAGGGAAGATATTTTTAAATAATTTATTTATATAGGGGAAATGTTTCCGTTGATTTTGGCATATAACTTTTGATAGAGTACATAGTATGCAAAAATATGAATACCAATGGGAAGCTAGAAGCCTTAGCTAACGTTGGATGAAGTAACCGTATAAATTCCGTCAACCAAAAAAATATTATCAACAATTTTATGAAGTGGTCATTTTGGGCCCAAAAAAATTGTGTACCCGGTTATGGGAAAATGCGCAAAGTTTGCTAAAATTGGGAAAATCATAAGAAAATTCACCACAAATACGTATTTAACAATTTATTTATTTTGTAAGGATTCAGTGGCCAAAATATGAACAGAAAATGACATTTTCCCAAATTTATTCGTCCTCCAAATCAGAAGTGGAATGCTCGTAAATAAAATAAATTGCGTGTATATTAGCACATTTTAATTGCACCAGGCGATCATACTTGTTGCATTTCATAGAGTTGGATCTTGTTAGGCATAGTAGCAGGTGCTCCAAACAGATGATACACAAGTCGACATCATCATCAGATTGTGGATTTATCTTACGTAAGTAAAAAAAAAAAAAAGTAAGAAAGAAATCTTGAATGCCGTTTACGTGAACATTCGCGGTAGATTACTAAACAAGAAATCTCTAAACCTTTTATTTGGAAGCATAGTTGGAAATCTGACCAAAGTTGTAATTTTCAGCAAGCCAAAATTATCTTTTACGCCAAACACATTACCGAGTTGGATTTTTTCTAAAATTTAGCTATCTATCTTAATTGCGATAAAATTGTTAATGGAAAATCTCATTCCAGTTTGCTGTCTACACCTTGGAAAAAAAATATTTAATTCTATTAAATAATTTCCTTCATTTTGTAAAATAAAATTATATATATATATATATATATATATAAATTAAAATTAAATATATCAGTACAAAAACAATAAAATTAAATATATATAAATAAAATAATTGAAAATCCCTGTCCTTCTTTTTTTTTTTTTTTTGTTTATTTTTCTTGTTTTGTGTTTTTCAGCGTTATTCTATCTCCGTGGTTGGTTTTACAGGATGCTTCCTATTGATTGGTTGTGTTGCTCCTCCCCTTTGGATTTTACCATATTTTCACATTTTCAGTCTTCCTTCAAGGAAGTAACACGTACATTACATCTGAAAAAGAAAGGCTACGTACTTTCAAAACTGGTAGTGCTTTCTTTAATTTTATGGTGCGTGAAGAAGTTTTCAATTTTAAATATCTTCCAAAACACCAGACAATAGTTTTTAATTACTAATAATACGTTATTTTATCGTTCTTACCCTATATGTGTTTATCAAGTTCTATTGAAAAAGCGTAAAACAACCTAATAGAGTTGTTTTGTTAACAACTAATCTTGTTTCACATCAAAAATTTAATTTTATCATTTATTACATATTTAATTAATTTATATCATATAGTCTGATAAAAAGTATCTCTGACCCGAATTTAGTTAGAGAGGTTTTATAGTAAGGAATATAGTTTTTTAAAGGTTGAACCTTTCTTTTCAAGGAATTTTTATGGAATTAATTACAACGTTTTAATTTAAATGAAATAA
The DNA here is from genome assembly GCA_963930645.1 of Salticus scenicus. NCBI lineage: Eukaryota > Metazoa > Arthropoda > Arachnida > Araneae > Salticidae > Salticus > Salticus scenicus. Next base: position 93,456,078 of record OZ005649.1, on the reverse strand, counting down.
GTACGGTTATTTCAGAAGTATTTTATATTATAAATAGTAAAATACTATTTCCTCAAAAATATCATAAAATAATACAATACATCTCAAATTGTTTTTCGAAATATCACGTAATAAATAAGTGTTATAAAAAATGTATAAATAAATAAAAGAATGCGGCTTAGACACATTTTTGTTTTACATTTTATAAAATCTTCAAAAAACACTTCACAGTACATAATTTTATATAAGTTATAGTTTAACGTGTTAATATAATAGTTGTGTCAAAATATTTTCAAGTATAATATTTAAAACGAATGTACTGCCGAGCATAAAAAAAAAAAAAAAAAAAAAAAAAAAAAAAAACAGCAATTTTTCCTGTCGTAATACAGTAACTGTACCTATTTAAATACTTTACAGGCAATACTAGGACTACCAAATTTCACTTGAAATCTTTGTAAAAATCATTGCAAAGTAAAAAAAGTGATTTCGTTTAGGAAATCATTATTATGGAGAAATACATTTATTGATTAAATTTTTATCATTATGTTGTCATATATTAACGAATAATATCTATTGCCTAATTTTTAACTGTTACTTGCATGTGATTTACTTTGCATATGCATGTGATTTACTATGCAGTGATCACATAGTAAACAGACAGGATTTCAGAAAGACAGACAGATAGACTAAATGGTTTTATAATATATCTTAAATATTGCCGGAAAGTGTTAAAAACTCTAAAAGAAACGAAAATGGAAATACAGCAATATAAAATTGTAGTCTTTAATGTATCTGCACTGTAAATCTTAATACTATTATTTTATAACTTTTTTTGTATAGGCGTGTGCTTGTGTGTGTATGAATAATAAATGTCAATTTCCTTTTGATTTGTGCAAAAAACAGGTATTAATATCTAGTTTATAGAAATGCTCTCATAGAACTCAATTCGTTTAATTTATTTGGATATTCCTGGGCACAAAACAGTGGAAGTATTTATTCAAATTTTAATAGGGGACAATCCATTGCGAAATTGAACAGCATATAACATTTTTAATAAATATTTTGAAAATATTTACGGGCGCTAGAGGTCATGCAGACAACCAGAAGGGGAGAAACAGATAGATTAATTCAAACCATAATCATTATTAAACATTGTTAGAAAATATTAACGAAATTTAAGTTAGATAACCTATAGTGAAAATGAAATTGCAATCACAATAATTTTCAATTGCAATCCTTAATACACCTAAGTATTTTTGTGTGTCCTTCTAAAATTAATGCTAATTGCACTTTATTTAAAAGAAAACTTGTTTTTTTTTTTTTTTTTTTTTTTTTTTGTGTGTGTGTGTGTGTATTAATATTAAATGTTATTTTTTTATGATTTGTACAAAATAAAGTTATTAAAATCTTTTTTTATGTATACTTCTCATAGAAATCAACGTTTTGGAGTTTTTTTGGGGGGTGTGGGGTGTGGATTGGGAAATATCCTTGTACACAAATCAAAGAAGGTATTTGCTGCATTTTCAGTTGGAACATCCTATAGTGAAATTGAATCACATGTATAATTTTCAAGTTAGATTGAGGACAGACAGACGGACACACGAACGCATAAACAGACACCGAAGTCATAAACACATATTTGCTTTCTATAAATTTATTATAAATGTAAATTTCTTTTGAAAATTATTTAAAAAATTTATAAAATAGTGTAAATATGATTTTTTTTTACGTCAGATGACGAAAGAAAATTATTAGAATATATACTGTTGTCCCAGTTAGCGACATATCATTAGAACTTGTTCAATTGTAAGCTGAACAGAAACACATTTTAATTATTACATTTCTTTTTTCATTTAATAAAATTTACTTGCTTTCTTCAAAAAGTTTTAAGGGCTATAAAAGGATTACCACTAAATCCTTGTTAGTGGCTTTATATTAAAAAAAAAAATCATACCGATTTCAAATTAAAAAAAAAAAACCTTTTTCGTTCATTAAAAAAAAATTAAAATTAATTAATTAATTAAAAATTTAAAAAAAATAAATAAATAAATAAATGCTAACTTTTGGTACGGGTTATTCAGAAGGATTTTGTGACATAATTCATTTTAACCTGGAAACATAATAGAATTTGCGAAAAAATCCTTTATCGCAACGGATGGATATTTGGATGGTTGGGTTTTACGTCGCACCAGTTCTGCGCAGATGGGCAATTGGCGACGGTCTGGGACACACCCCTAAAGGTGGTCCGGAGACATGCCATCACAATTTTGATCCTTCACGGAAGGGATGGCTCTCCCTCTTCGGTGACCCCCAGAGGTATAATTTTTGATGGGAACATGGAGGACATTGCGGCCACGACAGATCTTACGTGCACCAGCCACCATTAGTGTACACGACGGTCTTTGGCCGGCTCGAGTACCGAACCCGCAATCTTCCAATTACGAGGCCGGCGCTCTACCGACTGGGCTACCGCTGCCTTATCGTAATGGTGTAACGATAACCTTTAGAAGACTGAGGCAACAAATCTCATATATCAAAAGGAATTTTCCCAAAAGGCGTAACAACGTTAAAGCGCTGCAAAATCTCTTTAATTCAAGTTTTTAATCCTTATCGTAATCCACATGCCTATTTATAAACATTTTTTTTTCTTCACTTCGAAGTCGATCCGAAAGGTATTCTTTAGTTATTCCTAAGGTTTTCAAAACTTCAACGTGTCCACTATTTGGGCAGATCAAGTATTTTTTTCGAGAGATATATAACGCTGCATTTAGGGAGATTTAAATACAACTGCTGCATTTTATTGCGATATCCTCCCACTTGCGGTATCGCATTCCATCTGTCTGATGTAAGGAATCCTAAAACACCCAATATCGCTTTGTATTTTTTAAAAAGTTATTTGTCTTGTACAGCTTAGTTTCATCTCAAAAATGGTTTTCATATCTGGATCATATAACTGTGCTTTTTGGAGCCCGTCCAAAGATCAAGGGTCTATAGGGATAGATGGAGTGGTGTCAAAAATAACTTAGATTCATGTGCCATATTTAAAATCCGCATTTATAAAATATTTACATATCTCATAACATCGTTTTCTAAAAATCTCATCTGCGATTTCATCAGATGAGCTTTTTTTATGAAATATCTCGAAGACATACCCCTGAAATACCTTTATACAATGCTCCACATGGTCTTGAAGATTTTTGAAGTTAGCAATATCTTTAGGAAACATGTCCGGTTTAAAAAAAGAAACGTCCAGCAATAAAGGTAAATATGTAAACTTCTGTTCGCTTATTAAAGCAAAAAATTCTTTACTTGTGACATAATAGTTTCTATCTTGTTCAAACACTTGTTGAAATAAGCTATTACACGTTACACATTTCCGAACTTCTGGGAAAATATTTATCTATATTCCTCTTTATTGGCATTGATAACGATAACAATATGCATTTCATCCAGTAAGCGAAAATCTCCAAGCCAGTTTAAAATTATCATGAGCCACACATACAAAAACAAAGTTATTAATACAGATTTATTTATATATTTATATAAGCAGAGAGAGAAAAGTAGAGAGAGAGAGAGATAGAGAGAGATTTTACTTTATTTATATTACTTATGCTGACAAAAATAAATTCAAACAAAAATAAATTATGCGTTAAGTGTTTAGAAACAATCATAAAATCTAATTAAAAAAAAGTTTTACAAATAAGAATACAAAAAATTATATTCATATTTTCACAGTAAATCGTGTGTACCAGGTAATGAAAAATAATCGCCTCTTATTTTTCTTATTCTTAATAATAATAATAAAAAAAATAATAATAAAAAATAATAAAAAACAAGCTGCGTTTATTTATTTTATCTTTCAAACGGAAAGATACCATATCTAAATGTGGCTTCTTGGAAATAATAGCTTTTATTCTTCCAGAATATATGTTTCTTAATAACAGTATTCGTTGATCTATTACTTGATACAGAATTTAGAACGAACAAGTTTGTTGTCGCCACCCCGTAATTCGAAAAAGGAAAAATGTTTTCTTTATTCTGCAAAACGTATATTTTATTTTGACATGAAGTTTCATTGCGTTTCTTGGTTAACTCTGATAAGTCTATCATATAGTGCATTACTTTAAAACTGATTTCGATATTATGTTTCTATTGTACGTGAAAACGTATATTGCTTTAAAAATAAGAATAAATATGTTCTTTACTATGCATTTTAATAATAGTGTCTTAAAAGTATTTTCAGTTTCACCATTTAACGGTTTGGAAATTACCTTTTATAAGTTAAATACAAAAATATGGCCTTAATAATATTTTCTCATTCTTTCAAACTCTACATATATATATTTATAAATGTATATATTATATAAAGAGAGAGATACATACAGATAGATAAATGAGAGATACTGTGTTGGAATACTTGTAAAGTACATGGAAATTGTTTGAAATTTGTTTTAAAAACGGGTTTTTTCGACGTGAATTGCTGTGTCAAGAGATTACAACTTTCCCTATTTCGATGGATGAATATTATAGCCTACATACCGAAACCATTCACACAGTTTTATTATTTAATTCTTTTTAAATTATTTAGTGAATATTTGTTCAGAAATTTTCAAAACTTATTCGTCTAATTTTCGTTGCTTTAATTTTGGAAACCGACATTGAAATATTAATGTCGAACGATCTATTGCTTTTAACCCTCATTTAGAAATTCATTTAATATAGTGCACTCAGCCCTGTAAAAAATAAATAAATAAAATTTCAGAAACGTTGCACCATAAGATGAGGAAGCAAAGGTAATATAAAATATGTAAAATGTTCCTGTCTTTTGCGAAAGAATATTAAAAAATGCTTCTGCACATTTCGGAAAGGTATTCAAAAACCTTTCCGTTTACGATACATCCCGTAACGGTTTTTGAAATTAATTTGTAACGTGTTTGTACATGTACATTTAAGGAAAATATTCAGAAACATTCTTGTTTATGTTACCAATTTTTTTGTACTAATTTGTAACGTTTTTAAATATATCGGAAGGATATTCAGAAAAATTACTTTTTATGCTACAAATATTTTCCTAATAATGTGTAACGTTGCACATATGGTACCTTTCGGTATAAGACCGAACACTTTCAATTTATGACTTTTAGTCCAATGTCTAAAAAAATACTTCACGATTTATCCTGAAAATTCTGACCAGTAAAACCATGCTATAGCTCATACATTTCAGCAAAGGTTTTGGTCAAAGACAAAAAGGGGACTAGCAATAAATTAAAGAAAATGTAATATTTAGCATCACCGTGTAAAAAGTAATTTCAAGTATTACTTTTTACGGAGGGATCCAAATATTGTTTTTTTATTTGATTTCTTACTGCTCCATGCTTTTTTGCCATCAGGACAAAGCTTTTGAGGAAATATATGAAGTATACTATTTTTACACCTCTGAAGTTTTAGGATAATTCTTCACTTTTTTTTTTCTAGATATTGTAAAACGTTTAAATGTAAAATGTACGGTCATTTATGACAAAATAGACTCGTTTAATATCTACATGTAAATTTTATTTCAAAAAACAAATATTAAGGTTATAGAATTTGTTACCATCATTTATAGCCAGCGCAGAGCATCTAGCACACCTTCCTAAAAACATAGGGACTTTAGGGACCAAAACTGAAAAAAAAATAAAAAAGAGACTTAAGGGATTTATTTATTTTAAGCATAAATATAAATAATATAGGTACATACCCCATTTTTTTAAGTAATCCCCTACCACGTGTAAAACTAGTTGGCATAGGTGGACTCTGCTCAGTTCCTCATCATATTTATTTTCTCATAAATTTCTAGTGCGAGACATATTATAATCATGTTAAGAGAAATGGATTTCACCAAAGCTTGACACAATGACAGAATTAAATCCCCGCCTAATAGGCTATCCACCGTTCACTTCAATACATTTATCTTATTCTAATCTATTAATTTATTTTATCAGGGTCAATCCCTTGTTTAGTTTTCATGCTACCATTTACAATGCAATAATCCTCAAAATTCCTATTTATATGAAAATTTTTCAATTTCGCTCTATGTTGATAAAATCTTAAATTACAAATAACTTACGAAATTTTCCTATTAGAATATTGGTAGTCAATCATGTTCAAACAGGTATCATAAATGCTATTTTGAAGTTGCCTGATATATTTATGATTCACAAAATAGACGTTTATGTTCAATTTTGTACAATTCTGCCATGTTATGCAAATCGTAAATTCCAAATTACTTACGAATTTTATACAATGAAAAAATCATAGTCTATAATATTCATGCCAGTATCCTAAATAATATTTCAAAAGTGGTTTGACATCTTTACAATGAAAATATCCCTCAAAATTGAAAATATGTGAAATTTTGCTCTATTTTGCCATGTTAAAAAATTCGTAAATTTCCAATACATTACGAAATTTTTATATTGGAAAATTTATGGTTAATAATATTCATGCCAGTGTCCTAAATAATATTTAAAAAGTGGTCTGACATCTTTACGATGAGCATATCCCTCAAAATTGACGTTTATGTTAAATTTTGCCCTATTCTGCCATGTTAAGGAATTCGTAAATTCCAAATAACTAGCGAAACTTTCAAAGTAGCATGTTTATAGTTAATGATGTTCATTTCGAATTCAAAACTGATATTTTAAAACTGTTCTGACATCTTTACATTAAACATTTTCTATTTAATGGACGTTTAAGTGAAATTTTGCCCTATTCTCCCATGTTAAGAAAATTGTAAATTTGTAATAACTTATGAAGTTTTTTAATTCGAATGTTGCAAATGAACAGAGTTTTTGCCAGTGTCCAAAGTAATATTTTAAAACTGATCTGACTTCTCTGCGGCTATTTGTTCGTGAGATATCGCGTACACCGACTAACAAACTGACTAACGGACTAACAAACTAACAGACACACTACAGACCGACACCATACAAATTTTGTCCTTTTCGGATTCCTCACACCTGAAAGCGTGTGAAAAAGTCAAAAAACCGAGGTCGAAAATTTTCACGATTACCTAAGTTCCTCATACCTATAATATGATGGGGAACTAAAAGTGTAATACCCAAATTCAAGTAAAATATATACAGCCAGTTCAAAGAAATTCATACTCTTTTGGTTTTACTGAATACCTTAAGACATTGGCATAGTGTTAAATCGGCCAATGGGGCTCAGGCACCTCCAATGATATCTAAGAATAGCTTACTCTTTATCATGCACAATTAAAAGTTTCATATTTTTTTATATTTAAAGCTGTATTCGACATTTTGAATATATAAATCTTTTTTCCCAGCAATTTAATCGTCCTGGAAATTTATATTTCTATGTGTGGGTAGGTGGAATGTACTATCGACTTTTTAATCAAGGGATCTAGAGTGTTTTGCCCTTACGGGGTTTTTTTTTAGGGATTTTAGCCAGTGTATTCATATGAGTTTTGAGAAAAAGACACATAAACTTTCGAAGAGCTAGGCAAGATCCACAATGGGGCCTGAGTTTAATTGACATTTTCCGTCAAGCAGTTTTCAGAAGAAAACCTATAAGCCATTGGTGTCGCTTGCCACTTTAAATTTTTTTTTATAAATAACCTAAGAAAAGTCATACTAACTATAAAAGGATATAACTCTAAGGTCAATTTTGCCGAATAGGGCAAGTTAAAACAGAGTCTACGATGGTGTGCAAAAAAAATTGCACCACATCATGCTGCAATTGTAGTCTGTGTTTTGTACAAAAAACAATAACTATACTGCATGCAATTGTCATGAACTGCTGCAAATAATAGAAATTACATCTACAAGAGTTTTAATGTCAAATATATTCAATACATTTCATGGCGTGAAGTAAAAAAAATAAATAAAAAAGAAAAAAAAGAAATCAAGACATTGTAGCTAAAAGGTACAAACCCACTTCTTCCGTGTTATTAACAAAGCTGGAGGATATTAAACAAAATAATGCAGTTGAATTGCTACAAATGAAAATAAGAATTGTACTAACATTGTACCACTACATAGTTTAACCGTCTGTGTAGGGATTGATTTTGATAAACCCGGGGCTTTTTTTTTTTTCTTTTAGTCTCCTTTATCTACATATATTGTTATTCACACACATATATATATAAGTTAAAATCATGTCAGTGTGTTTTCATTTTAAATTCATATGTTTATTAAATGAATATAGCATATTTGAAAGCTTTGGGCATCCATATGAAATATAATAATAGTAAGCATGCAATTTTAGAAATGATCATGCTATAGGAAAATTCTAAAACATACAGTACCTGGCCAAATTATTAGACCATTGGCAAAATATACATTTTTTCATGTTTACAACCTTATTAATGAAGTATTTTATTAAAAAAGATATTTTCTTCATTCATATTTCGAAAACATATACATTGAGGAATAAAATGACAAAAAAAAAGTTACAATACAATACTTATTGAAGAAAGAAAAATTGATAAATTAAATTTAACAGAAAAATCAATATTTCGTATGGCCACCTTTGGCAACTAAAAGGGCTTTAACACGACAAGGCATACTTTCTATGCATTCTTGGATGGTTTCTTGAAGATGCTTATTATGATTCCACTCGTATATTAAAGATTCCAGCAACTCTACCTTGTTTGTTATATTTTTCTTATGCATTTCTTTTTTCAGCAACTCCCAACCATATTCAATAGGATTCATATCAGGCGAGTATGCCTGGCCAATCAAGAACTTTGATTTTTTTATCGCTCTAAATACTTCGATACACTTTTAGCTTTATGGCAGAGAGCACCATCATGCATGAAGACTGGTTCCTCATCTCCAGGGAACCATTCTTGCATTTGTAGCATGAGCCTGGTTTGTAAGACTTTCAGGTATTGATCTTGTTTCATTGTATTATTGACCACATATAGCAGACCAGAAACTTTTCCTGATATGACAGACCACATCATGACTGATGGAGGATGTTTGATGGTGGGAACAATACAATCTGATTTGTATTTCTCGTTTGGACGCCACCGAACAAATTTGGTTTTTCGGTTAAAACATGAAAAACCGATTCATCAGAGAAGCAAACCTGAAAATTAATCAAAATTGATTTTTATTTAATTTCTTTACATTCATTATTAATGCCAATATATTGTTGATCAAATTAAATAGCTATACACCTTTTTCCAGTCTTCTATTGTCCACATTTTGTACTTTTTTGCCCACTCCAAGCGTTTTTTCATCATTTTTGATTTAAGCCTTGGCTTGCGAGACAGTTTCATGGCAATGAGTTTATTTTCTGCCAAGCAACGTCTCAACGTTCTTTCTGATATATTAATGCCTTCATTTTGAACTTCTTTCAACAACATGCGTAGCGGTTTCTTTCTGTTATTTATACAAATATCTCGTATTTTTCGATCCGTCCTCGGCATCGTAATGCGAGCTCGTCCACTATTACTCTTCCGTGATGGATCCAAACTTATGTTTAAGACCATTTTCTTTTTAATATTTTTTACTGAGCTTTTGGATACTCCTACCTTTGCTGCAATTTGATTTTGGGTCAGTTTAGTAGCTTTCTTGCCCTACTCTCTTTGGTGAATGGTCAGCCTTTCTTCCCATCTAAAATAAAGTAGCAAAAACTTTTTATGATAATAAATGAATAAAAATGTTAAATATCCCACACGATATTAATAACAATTCAAAACTTACTTTTTGCAGCATAATATTCGCTTCAATCTAAAATAAACAAGCAGAGCAAATTTTACGTTATAATGCAAGTTTACACCTATGCCGCTGTATCACAGAATAATAACTAACTGTCTTGTGTTGAGAGCTTGAAAATGCTTCTGTAATAAAGGTACTGAAATAAACTTAAGGTAACACTAATTAAATAATAATAATCTTGAGCAGGTCAGGTATAAATAAACTTCTAATTTCAAAAAAACTTTAAATATTTTCTTTGGTCTAATAATTTGGCCAGGTACTGTATATTAAATTTGTTTCACTCCGAAATTAATTTAATGAATTTAAGAAAATTAGTCATCTTTTAAGCTTCTCTGCGTGAAAGAACTATGCATGATATGCCAATCCTTTCATATAATGATCATACATTAGTAAAACAATGCAATGTATACCAGTTTTTACTTTTTATTCTGTGTTAAACAATTAAATAAATCATTTTCGTAATTATTATTATTATTATTATTATTATTATTATTATTTTAACTTTTCGACTAGCAGTGTTCAATAAAATTTATTAGCAAAAAAGCGAAAATCTCTTGCTTTTTCACATTCTGTATGTATGTTAGGCTTTTTTTTTTTGTATAAATGTTATGCATTATGGTCGTATTTTACAAAAAATGCGTCTGTAGTGAAAACTGTATGCCACTAATACTTAGTGGGACCAATCCTGGCCTTGATGACTGCACAACAACTGGGTATTGACAATATAAATTTGTGATATGTTCAAGGAATATTTTTCATTGTACAAAGCTTGGATAAGTGCTGTCTTAACTGCGTTAGAGGTATCAGGTTTACATTCAGATCTAGATCCAGACTACTGCAAAGTAGTAATGTTACGGTACTGCAGCATTTTATTATTTTTTTTTATTTTATTATTTTTATTATTATTATTATTATTTTTTACCTAGATATGAAAAAAGAAAAAAAAATATATGATGGATGCAGTAAAATTGAATATAAAAAAAAAGTTGTGTGAAGAATAGTTCGGTTCTAACAATATTATGTTACAAATTAAAAATGTGCCATCTTTGAGTCAAGGGAACATCTCACTACTATCCTGGATGTTTACAGATGCATCTTTACTGGTCATCACAGCTGAATTTGTAGCTAGGTTCGTTGCAGAAAATAATTCGGTTCCTGATTAAATCATCCAATACAACTACAAATTTAATAATGCTGTCCAATGGCGAGAAGACAGTCGGGGTCGGTGCAATGAGTTTTTTAAATCTTAGCCCCCTCAACCCTTCCACAGGGGCCAGTCACTGAGTTATCCATGAATTTTAGTATCCCTGTTATGTTACACATCAGATTAACGACTGCCAAAAGTTATTCCTTTCAATATTCTAAATCTATTGCAAGGTACGTGGTTAAGCAATTTTATCGCATTCGAATAATATTTTTTCGGCATATTTAAAAATCTTTCAATTTTTTGATAGGGAAAGAGAAAAAAAATGGGACTTAGGGACCATTTTGCCAAACTAAGGGACTTTTAGGGAACCTAAAATAAATGAAGGGACTTTTAGGGACCACACTAAATGCCCTGCCAGCGTTAATCACAATAAAAGTTTTAGAATTTTTTTTTTTAAGACATTATGTAAATAAAGTTTGTGTGTTGCATTTCAAAAGGTCGTAATATGTATTTGTATGGTAAAAAAAAAAAAAAAAAAAAAAAAAAAAAAAAAAAAGTCGTTCAACGACGTTGGAGGGCAAAAAAAAGATACGCGTTCCGTAAGCTTTTGTTGAACGATTTTTCACATTTTATTTTAACGTTTACATTCGATCCACGTAATTTCTGATACCGAAATTCGTGTTTGAAAAAAGTAATATTAATCCCAGACATTGGAATTAAAAAAATGCATTTTTTTTTAAACAATGGATTAAATACTTTATAAACAGATAGCATGAAATATTCTTAACATATAATTAAAAAAATAAATATCTGTAAAATTTACATTTCATAATTTTGGTTAAGGTGTAAGTTTTTCGGTGCGCTGAAACAGAAATTGTAACCAGTTTTTTTTTTTTTTTTTCTCCATTACAAATTCATGTTTGTCTATACAGGGTGTCAACCAACACAATTTTTTTTCGTGATTCTTTAACCAATTCAACCATTATGTTAACTTTTAAAATGTAATTCCATGATTAATTGTAATTAATCATTGAAATGTTGGAAACTAACGAAAATGACGATATTGTGTCGTCTGACACCTTGTATTTACAAAACTCTATAGGTGGAAAAAAAAAAAAAAAAGCTGTCTGCATTTTCGGTTTCAGCAAACCGAAAAACATATGTATCAGCTATAATTATCAAATTAAATTTTGCCAACATTATTTTTGTAGACATCATTCATTTAAAATTTTAAGCGTACTACTTCACCTTTTCTGTAACAACTATATAAACGAAATTATACATTTAAATTTCTAAATAAATGTAAAAGCTCATGTAAGGTTAAATAATTTTTTCTTTAAATCTATTTTTAATATACGCAAAATTTTATTTTACAGTTTTGTAGGGCTTTAGAAATTTTGTTTTAAAGTTCTTAGCTTAACACGTACTTTTTTTTCTTTTATTTTTGTTCTCTTTTTTTTCTTTTACGTGTGTGTGTGTGTAACATAAACAATTATCACCCGATTAGAAGCTTACGTTAATTAAATAAACAAATAAATTTATTCATTCAAATGTTCGCACATTTCGTATACGAATATAAAAATAGTTTATCTGATCTAATAACTATAAGAGCATACTGTTTTGGTATCAACATAAAGAATTTTAACTGTCCAAATTATGACAGTGGCATTTGATTTAAAAGAGAACGTTATAAATATATTACTATCTAAACAATTGTTCAATACGATCGTTCTTTATGATAAATGCCTTTCATGCTGCTTTTAAGAAATTTCTAAATTAAGCTATAATAAATATTTCATTATAAAATCCTTATACTGCATCTTGATTTGAATTTTAGATAATGTAACTGATAGTTTATTCTGAAATAAGATAATTAATGAGCACTTTAAACACATAAGAATACTTAATTTTTAAATATCTGGTATTTGTTGAAATTATCTTTTATTATTTGTATATTTAAAGTTGAAATAAAGAATTTTTAATCCTTTTATTAAAAATAAAGTCCTTTTTAATTATATTCTTTTTGTTCGCCTTATTTTATCCTTTATGGCGAACAAAAAAGCAGTTACAGTCTTCGTAAAATTTCTAATGATCTTAATGATTAATTACTTCTGGTTTAAGAAAATATAGGTATCATTATTTTCTGTTAAACATTTCATTGAGAAGAGGCTTTGCTTATAAAATATTTCATTTTAAGAACATATAAACCACAGCTAAAATAAGATTGTATTTTAAGCAAAGTATATATATAATTTAAATATTTAAAAGTCATTACTTCTTGTATATGCATTTAATTTCAGCCATATCAAAAACCGAGACAATATACATTTAAAAATATACAATTTAAAACATTAAAACACACACACACACACACACACAAAAAAAAAAAAAAAAAAAAAAACATAAATTTAAACGCTTCGACAGTCTCCTCATCAGTAAAAACACCAAAAAAGTAATCGCTGAGAAGAACAAGAGATCTTCTTTAAGAGAGTACATCGTATTCTGAGGGGACTGCGCATATTTCATTAAGCTGTGAAAAATCCTGTTTCGTATACCAGCATTCGAGGATAATTATTGAATAATATTTTGAACAGTTAGATATGTTTATTTTAGTATTGTTAAAATCAGGTCGATGGTCGGTTTCTATGGCATGCTGCACTATTTTAGAACGTATATCACGGATTTTAACACTTTCCAACAAGGTTGAAAAGTGTTTATGACTTCTGTTTGTCTGTCTGTCTGTCTGTCTGTCCGTCTGTCTATCTGTCTGTCTGTCCGTCTGACCGTCTGTCTGTCTGTCTGTCCACGCTCTAACTCCCGTAAATATTTATGGAATTTTTTGAAACTGATATATGTTATTCAAGTTCAATATCGGACGGTCCCTATTGAAAATGGAGTTTATACCTCTACTGGTTTGTGTACAGGGACATCCAAAAGTATTCGAAAGCATTGTGTTCTATGGGAGGAGTTTTTATAAACCATATTTTCATACCTTTATTCTAGACATATCTTAGTGAAATTGAAATATGTTATTCAAGTTCACTATCGTACGTTTCCTATTGAAAATGGAGTTTGTACCTCTACTGGTTTGTGTACAGGGACACCCGAAAGTATTTCAAAGCATTGTGTTCTATGGGAGGTATTTCTAAAAACCATATTTTCATACCTTTACTCTAGACATATCTTAATGAAATTGAAATATGTTATTCAAGTTCACTATCGGATGTTTCCTATTGAAAATGGAGTTTGTACCTCTACTGGTTTGTGTACAGGGACACCCGAAAGTATTTCAAAGCATTGTGTTCTATGGGAGGTATTTCTAAAAACCATATTTTCATACCTTTACTCTAGACATATCTTAATGTAATTGAAATATGTTATTCAAGTTCACTATCGCACGTTCCCTATTGAAAATGGAGTTTGTAGATCTACTGGTTTGTGTACAGGGATACCCGAAAGTATTTCAAAACATTGTGTTCCATGAGAGGTATTTCTATGAATCATATTTTAATAACTTCACTGTAGACATATCTTAATGAAATTGAAATATGTTATTCAAGTTCACTATTGAATGTTTCCTGTATAAAATGGAGGGAATACCACCATCGGGTTATAGACAGGGACACTCAAAAGTATTCCAAAGCATTGCGTTCTATGAGAGATATTTCTATAAATCAAATTTTAATAACTTTAGTTTCCACAAATTTTAAGGAATTTAAATATGTTATTTATACGCACAAAAGAATGCTTTGCACAGAATATAGCATGATTAGCATTAGATTTACAGGGAGGCACAAAAATATCCAGTTACATTAAGAGATATTAATAAACAATTGCTAGAATTGTACTTTCGTTTACGTTAAGCGTTTTTAACACTTTCTAACATTTTTTAAGTGTGAATATGATTTCTGTTTTGTGTATCTGCCTGTCCGTCTGTCTGTCCGAGCTCTAACTCCCGTAAATATTTATGGAATTTCTTGAAACTGATATTTGTTATTCAAGTATACGTTCTGATGTTCCCTATTGAAAATGGAGTTTGTACCTCTACTGGTTTGTGTACAGGTACACCCGAAAGTATTTCAAAGCATTATGTCCTATGAGAGATATTTCGATAAACCATATTTTCTTACCTTTACTGTAGACATATCTCAATTAAATTGAAATATGTTATTCAGATTCCCTATTGGATGTTTCCTGTATAAAATGGAGGAAATACCACTACTGATTTATGTACAGGGACACTTAAAAGTATTCCAAAGCATTGCGTTCTATGAGAGTTATTTCTATAAATCAAATTTAAATATCTTTACTTTCTGCGAAGTTTTAGGAAATTGAAATATGTCATTTATATGCACAAAAGAATGCTTTGATAGAATATAGCATGGTTATCATTAGATTTACAGGGTGACACAAAAATATTCAGTTATATTAAAAGCTATTATTAAAAAATATCTAGAATTGTACTCTCGTTTACTTTACGCGTTTTTGAAACTTTCTATCATTTTTTTTGTGTGAATATAATTTCAATCTCTGTATCTATCTGACTGTTCTTCTTTCTGTCTGTCTGTCTCTCTGTCTGATTTACTGCGCTCTAATTCCCGTAAATATTCATGGAATTTCTTTAAACCGATATATTTTATTCAAATTGACTATCGGATGTTCCCTATTGAAAATGGAGTGAATACCTATTCTGGTTTGTGTACAGGGACATCCAAAAGTATTCGAAAGCATTGTGTTCTATGGGAGGAGTTTCTATAAACCATATTTTAATACCTTTAATTTAAAGAAACTTCAATGAAATTTTAACATGTTATTCAATTCCCTATCGGATGTTTCCTATGTAAAGTAGAGTACATTTCTAACTGGTTTGTGTACAGGAGCACTTGAAAGTATTCCAAATCATTGTGTTGTATGAGAGTTATTCTTATAAACCGAATTTTAATAATTTTATTCTCCACAAAGCTTAATGCAATTGAAATACATTATTCGTATACACAAAAGAGTGCCTTCTATGTAATATATTAGATTTACAGGGCCACACAAAAATAGTCAGTTACATTAAGAGCTGTAAATAAAAATTTGCTGGAATTGCACTTGTGTTTACATGAGCGTTTTAAAACTTTCGTATAATTTTAGTGGGAATACGATTTCAATTTGTGCATCTGTCTGTCCAATTGTCTACCTTTCTATCTGTTTGTCTCCATCTCCTATCATCCGCGAATATTTTGAGAATTTTTTAAAAATGATACGCCCAAGTTCCCTATGGAATGTTCCCTATTTAAAATGCCATTAATTGGTCCTGTACAACTAGTTTGTTTACAGGGACAACAAAACAACAATAAAAAAAAAACAATGTATTACGTTTTAGGACAGAATTTTTTAGAAGTTATATTTAAAAATCTTTCTGCTATAAAAATCATAGAAACATTGACATGCATTATTAATATTCTAAAATGATGTTGTGTATAGAACATGATATGATTAACTTTCAGATTTACAGGGCTACACTAAAATATTCAGATAGATTAAAAGCTGTAATTATAATCTGACGGCTGCGTTTTCTTTTGCGTTAAGCCTTTTTAACACTTTCCAAAATGCCTAAGAGTAATTTTAAAATCAATTAGTCTATCTGCATGTTTTTCAGTTGTTCTGTCTGTTGTGTGATAATGTTGGCAAAGAATATTAAAAGTTATTCGATACAAATGCGTACAGTTGGAAAGTGTTTCTAATCAATGCGTACTGCATTATTTTTCTTTCTTGTTGAAATTTCTTTTATGTTCGAGAATTCGAGTATGGAGGGGACGGCCAGTTTCACCAACATAAATCGAACGTGTAAGATTTGCAAGGAATATTATAAATAACACCTGTACGTGACAAGTGGGGGGATGACAGGTTTAAAATTAGAAAGGATATTACGAATTAGAAATTGGGGTTTTTAGGATGCAGATATATTACCAGTGCGTAAACCTTTGGCAGTAGATTCAGATATTTTTTTTTTATTTATAATGAGGAATAGTAACGAAAGATTTAGGTGACTTGGAGGAATTGGTTCCATGATTATAAATATTAAAGTCATACTCGTGTAATTTTCCTTTAATCCATCGAGAGGGATAATTATTAAGTTTTAAGTCCGAAAAAATTCTTTTTAATTATAACTGGAAAAGCTCATCAGTACTGCAATATGATTTAGCGCAGTGAAGTAAAGCATGAAAAAAAGCAGACTTACGTATAATATTAAACTTTTACTTCATGTATGTATTATAAATTTTAATATATTCATTTTGAAATTTTATCAGTTAATGTGCAATAAGTGTACTTAATTAATGATGATACTTGTGAATAAAACATATAAAATGCCTAGATATAAAAATGCCTAGGTACAGAGTATTTAAAATTAATGTAGCTCTATAAACTGTATACTACATCTATAAGTAAGGGGCAGACGCTCTTGAAATTTAGAATACTGGAGATTCATATTATTCGTTAGAGGAAAAATATATAAATAAAAGTTCAGAAAATTTCACTGGTTGACACTTTTTATTGAAACCTGTTGCATTTAAGAACTGCAATGACCCATGTATAAGGAAAAACGGATCAATAAATTTATTATTATTTTTTATATGTTTATTAATTTTTTTCAAGCATCTCAATTCAAAATGAGACATTTGCTTTATTTTATTTTACTTTATTTATTTATTTTTTTTTTTTTAATCGTGAAAAAGGCTTATCTAGAGAGCATATCCCAGGAATAAAACATGTTGCTTTTTAATACATGAGCGTGTTTCATATATCTATCATAAGAAAATTGGTAGCCATAACAACAAAAATGCCTGCGTACAAAATAATTAAACTTGCTTATAAACTGCGTACTACAGCAAATGTAAGTGGTGGATGTCATTTATATTTTGCATATATGTGATTCATATTATTCGTTATAAAAAAAAAAAAAAAAATGAATAATAGCTCATAAAATGCTCACCAGTTAACACGTTTGATGGAAAACTCTCAAATATGACAAATGGAACGACCCACACGTAATCAAACGCGGATCAATAAATGTTCAATTTCAGGCATTCTTATTCCAAATGAGACATTTTTTATTTGGTATTTTTTACCCGGGAAAAGGTTTATTTAGCGAACATTTTCAAAGAAAAAACATTTTATTATTATTATTATTAATATTATTTTTTAATACTTGAGCGTATTTCATAAATAAATCATAAGAAATTTGATAGTCATAACAATAAAAATACCTATTATAGAGTATTTAAAATTAACTTCGTTCTATAAACAGCGTATTACAGCTAAATGTAGGGAGTAGATGCCCTTCATATTTTGCAAACAGATGATTCTTATTATTCATTAGAGAATATAAAATAAATAAAAGATTTAAAAAAGGTTCACCAGATGACACTATGGGTGGATGACTGTTAAATTTGATAAATGAACTCATGCGCATGGATTATTTAAAACTGGTGGACATTCTCAACAATATCTTTCTTAACAAATACTTTCGTCTTTTAATAAAAAGAAGTTTCTCGTTAAAATAAGAAGATAATTATTTTTTAGAAAGTATTGTCTAACTTGCGATGCGTAAATTTGATTCTTTTACACCGTTCATTTCTTATAAAAACAATTCCTTAATAAAATCGTGGAATTTCAATTAAAAAAAGGGGAGAATATTTGTCAAAAATCCAATTTTAATCAAAAACTTTTAAAAAATATATTTATTTATTTATTCTTACTTAAATTTTTATTTTGTGCTTTTAAGTAACCAGATAAAAAGCTACTTAAAAAATTCAGCAACTGAAACATTAAGAAATACAAAAGACTCCTTACATTTTTTTTCTTTTCTTTTTTCTTTTTTCTTTTTTCTTTTTTTTTTTTTTTTTAAGTGGGAGCGTCTTGTTTTTATCGTGACAGAAAACGCGATGACGAATTCAATTTTATATAATTATATACAATATATATAAATAAAGTTTCTGAAAATATTTATTTATGTATTTTTTACTTTTTTTTTTTTTTTTTTTTTGAACTTTTTTAATAACTAAAATATATTTGTTTTCCAATATCTAAACAAAGAATAAACTTCTTAAAAAAAAACTCTTCAAAAATTCTTAAAATATTGTGTAGTCAACGAAAAATTTTCTGTTACCAATTGACACCTTTTCTACAAATTATCTGCAAAAAATAACACACCGGACTTACGGGTATCGAACACTCACCCACTACGTTATTAACGTGACGTTTTAACCAACTAAGCTATAAAAAACAATCTCATCAGATTATATTTACGTTACAATGTAGGCGCCTTTTTTATCGACGTGACACGAAGACACGATGACAAAGTCAGTTTCATATAAAAACCTTCTAAAAACGGAAAAAAAATGTAGTGAAGGTATTTTTTAAATAATTTATTTATATAGGTTAATATATTTCCGGTTGTGGGCACGGTTTTGATTTTGGCATATAACTTTTGATAGAGTAGATAGTATGCAAACATATGCAAACCAATGGAAAGCTAGAACCCTTAGCTATCGTTTCATAACGTAACTGCATTAATTCCTTCAACCAGAAAAATATCATCACCAATTTTTTGAAGTGGTCATTTTTGGCCAAAACAAATTGTGTACCCGGTTATAGGCACATGTGAAGAATCCGCTAAAAATGGAAAAATTATAAGATAATCCACCACAAATACAGAAATAACAAAATTCATTCATTTTTTAAGTATTCAGTGGCCAAAATAACAACAGAATATGGCATTTTTCGAATTTTATTCGTCCTCTTCTTCGTCTTCCAAATCAGAAGTGGAATTCTTGCAAATAAAATAATTTGCATGTATATTAGCACACTTTATATGTACCGGACGATCACACTCGCTACATTTGATCGAGTTGGCTCTTGTTAGGCATGGTAGCAGGTGCTCCAAAAAGATGATACAGAAGTCGATATCACCATAAAATTATGGATTTATCTTACGTAGGTCAAACAAAAAGAAATCTTGAATGCCGTTTGCGTCAACATTCTCGGTAGGTTACTAAACAGGAAATCTCTCTATCTTCTATTTAAGCACAGTTGGGAATCTGACCACAGTTGTAATTTTCAGAAATCCAAAATTATCTATTATGCCATCGATTATTCCATCATCTTTTATGCCAAAATTTTCTTTATCCAATGCTCCATATAGTCTTGAAGATTTCTGAAGCTTAACAATCGCTTTAGGAAACATGCACGGGTTGAAAAAAGAAATTTCCAGCTATAAAGTTAAAGATGGAAATGTTGTGTTGCTTATTAAGGTTCCTTACTCGTGACATAATAGTTTCTATCTTGTTCAAACTCTTGTTGAAATAAGCTATTACACGTTACACATTTCGAATTTTTGAGAAAATATTCATCTAAATTCCTCTTTACTGTCATTGGTAACGTTAATAATATGCATTTCATTGAGTAAGCGAAAATTTCCGAGCTGGTTTTAAATTATCATAAGCCACACATACAAAATTACAAAAAGTTATTAATACAGATTATTTTATATATTTATATAAGCAGAGAGAGATAAGTAGAGAGAGAGAGAATTTTCTTTATTTATATTACTTATGCTGACAAAGATAAATTCAAACAATAATAAATTGTGCGTTAAGTGTTCAGAAACAATCATAAAATCTAATTAAAAAAATGTTTTACAAGTAAGAATACAAAAAATTATATTCATATTTTCACAGTAAACTGTGTACCCGGTAATAAAAAAGAAATGTCTTTTGTTTTTCTTATTCTAAAAAAAAAAAAAAAAAAAAAAGAAGAAGAAGAAGCTGCGTTTACTTATATTATCTTTCAAACGGAAAGTTACTATATCTAAATGTGGCTTCTTGGAAATAATAGCTTTTATTCTACCAGAATATATGTTTCTTAATAACAGTATTCGTTGATCTATTACTTGATACAGAATTTCAAACAAACAAGTTTGTTGTCTCCACCCCATAATTCGGAAAAAGGAAAAATGTTTTCTTTATTCTGCAAAGCGTATATTTTATTTTGACATAAAGTTTCATTGCATTTCTTGTTTAACTGAAATAAATCTATCATATAGTATATTACTTTAAAATTGCTTTCGATATAATGTTTCTATTGTACGTGAAAACTTATATTCTTTTAAAAATAAGAATATATATGATCTTTTCTATGCATTTTAATAATAGTATCGTAACAGTTAATGTTTAAACGTATTTTCAGTTGCACGATTTAACGATTTGAAAATTACTTTTAACATTAAATACTCAAATATGACATTCGTAATATTTTCTCATTCTTTCAGACTCTACATATATATTACTTACAAACTTTGAATAAACACCATAAAATGCAATAAACTCGCAACAATTGTTTCGGGTCGAAAATAAATATGTATATATATGTTTATAAATACATATATATGTTTCTACGTCTACTTATGTTCTTATACATATATATGTTTCTACGTCTACGTTTCTACGTCTACGTTTCTACGTCTACGTTAATACAGCTACATATACATGTTTATAAATATATATAGAGAGAGAGAGACAGACAGATAGACAGGTTACAACCATCCCTATCCCTTTGGATAAATATTATAGCCTACATACATTCAAACTGTTTTATTAATTATTTCTTTTTAAATTATTTGGTTCGAAAATTAACCATTTTTAAGTTAAATACTCTAATGGCATTAACAATACTTTCTCATTTTTTCAAACTCTGCATATATATATTTATAAATATATACAGAGAGAAACAGATCGATAGATAGATATAGGAGAGATACTGTGTTTGAATATTTGTAAAGTACGTAAAAAATATTTGAAATTTGTTTTAAAAACGGGTTTTTTCGGCTGAATTGCTGTGTCAAGCGATTACAATTTTCCCTATTTCAATGGATGAATATTATAGCCTACATACCGAAACCATTCACACAGTTTTATTAATTAATTCTTTTAAAATTCTTTATTGAATATTTGTTCAGAAATTTTCAAAACTCATTCGGCTAATTTTCGTTGCTTTAATTTTGGAAACCGACATTGAAATAACTATCAATGCCGAACAATCTCTATCTTTTAACACTCATTTAGAAATTTATTTAATATAATGCACTCAACACTGTAATAAATAGATAAATAAATAAATAATTTAGAAACGTTACACTAAATGATATGGCATCAAATGTAATATAAAATCTCAGAAATCTTTCTGCATTTTACAAAAGAATATTCAAAAGTGCTTCTGCACATTTCGGAAAGGTATTCAAAATCCTTTCTGTTTACGACACCAAATATTTTGAAATTAATTTGTAACGTGTTTGTACATTCAAGGAAAATGTTCAGAAACTTTCTTGTTTATGTTACCAAATTTTCTGTTACTAATTTGTAACGTTTCTGAGTATATCGAAAGAATATTCAGAAACATTACTTTTTATGGCACCAAGTTTTTTCGAATAATCCGTAACGTTGCCACGTATGGTACCTTCCATATATGATCGAAACATTTTCAATTTCAGAATTTTTGTCAAATATCTAGAAAAATCTTTGATGAATTTTCCTGAAAATTCTGGCCATTAAAAAAAACATGTTATACCTCCTACATTTCAGCAAAGGTTTTGTTTAAAGACAGAAAGTGGACTAGCAATAAATTAAAGAAAATGTAATGTTTAGCATTACCATGTAAAAAATAATTCCAAGTATTACTTTTTGCGGAGTGATCCAAATATTGTTTTTTTTTTTTTTTTTCTTTAATTTCTTACTGCTCCATGCTTTTCTGTCATCAGGACAAAGCTTTTGCAGAAATATATGAAGTATATTATTTTTAGTATACCCCTGAAGTTTCAAGATAATTCGTCACTTTTTTTTTTTTTTTTTTTTTTTTTTAGATATTTGAAAAATTGTTTAAAAGGTAAAATGTATGGTCATTTTGGGAAAAATAACATAGTTTAATATTTCTATGTAAATTTTATTTCAAAAGCCAGCATTAAGGTTACTGAATTTGTTACCATCATTTCTAGCCAGCGTTAATCACAACAAAATTTTTAGGAATCTTTTTAAGATATTATGTAAATAATGTTTATTTGTTGCATTTCAAAAGATAGTAATTTTTATTTGTCTGGAGCAAAAAAAAGACGTTCAATGACGTTGGAGGGAAAAAAAAAATTTGAAACGCGTTCCGCAAGTTCTTTTTATATAATGTGTTTAACGATTTTTTACATTTTATTGTGACGTTTACATTCGATTCACAAGTTTGGACTCATCCTCACTGCTAGTTTTAGGAAACGTGGCTACAGTATAATTTATTTTATAAACAAATAGCATAAAATATTCTTAACATATAATTAAAAAAAATAAATATATGTAAAATTTTCCAAATGTTTTGCACATTCCAACCTGTCTGTTAAGTTGGCGACCCTCCAACGTTTTGGACTCATCGTCACTGCTAGTTTTAGGAAACGTGGCCACACTATACTTTATTTTTTAAACAGATATCATCAAATATTATTAACACATAATTAAAAAATAAATATGTATAACAATTTCAAATTTTTAAAAAAATGCATTTTTTTTTTTTTTTTTTTTTTTTTTTTTTTTTTTTTTTTGCATTAATCGCACAGGTCTACATCTATAATTTAAATTTGATAATTTTGGTTGATCTGTATGTTTTTTAGTGTTCTGAAACCGAAACTGAATCCAGTGTTTCTCCATCAGGTATGAATGTTTGCCTATACAGGGCGCCAACTAACACATTTTTTTTTTCGTGATTCTGTGACCATACTTGCCAACCATCTCATTAATAACCGTACAATTGTTAACGCCCCCTGAAAAAACGTCCCTTTTCTCACACCACTACATGTTTAGAGTAATTCTCTTCAAATGTTGTTACGATTAAATAAGACTAAAATTATTCTAAAAAATTATTGGTGTGAATAAAAAGGCGGGTACTAAAAATTGTACGGTTTATAATGAGATGGTTGGCAAGTATGTGTGACCAATATAACTATTATTTTAATTTTTATAATATAATTCCATAATTAATTGTAATTGATCATTGAGATATTGGAAACTAACAAAAATGTCAAAATTGTGCCTGTTGACACATTGTGTTTACAAAAATCTATATGTGATACAAAAAAACTGGCTTCAGTTTCGGTTTCAGCACACCAAAAAACATATGTATCAGCAATAATTATCAAATCAAATTTTGCCAACATTATTTTTGTAGACATCATTTATTTAAAATTTCAAGCAAACCATTTCACCTTTTCTGTAACAATTATATCAACGAAATTATGTATTTAAATTTCTAAACAAATGCAAAAGCTCATGTAAGGTTACAGAATTATTTCTTTAAATCTATTTTTAATATACTGAAAATTTTATTTTCCAGAGTTGTAGGGCAATAAAAATTTTGTTTTAAATTTCTTAGCTTAAGATGTACTTTTTCTTTCTTTCCTTTTTTTTTTTTTTTTTGTGCGTGTGCGTGTGTGTGTCTGTAAACTAAACAAATATCACCCGATTAGAAGTCTAAATTTATAAAATAAATAAATAAATTTGTTCATCTTAAATGTTCGCATATTTCGTACACTAATATAAAATTATTTTATCTGATTTAATAACTAATAAAGCATACTGTTTTGTTTTCAACATAAAGAATTTAAACTGTCCGCAATATGACAATGGCCTATGATTTAAAAGAACACGTTATAAATATATTACCATTTAAGCAATTGTTCAATACTATCGTTCTTTATGATAAATGCTCTTCCTGCTGCTTTTAAGAAACTTCTAAATTCGTTTATTTGTATCACAGTAATCGAAAAATAATTTGGAAATTTTAACTATCTGAAATATTTCATTTTAAAATCCTTATACTGCATCTTGATCTGAATTTTAGATAATGTAACTGATAGTTTATTCTGAAATAAAATAAATAATGAGCACTTTAAACACATAAGAATACTTAATTTGTAAATATCTGGTATTTGTTGAAATTATCTTTTATTATTTGTATATTTAAAGTTGAAATAAAGCATTTTTAACTCCCTTATTAAAAATAAAGCCCTTTGTAATTATATTTTTTTCTGTTCGCTTTATTCTTTATGGCGAACAAAAACAGCAGTGGCAGTGTTCGTAAAATTTCTAAAGATGTTCAATGATTAATTCCGTCTGGTTTAATAAAAGATAGATATCATTACTTTCTATTAAACATTTCATCAGGAAGATGCTTTGCTTATAAAAAATTTCATATTAAGAAAATATGAACTGTAGCTAAAATAAAGTTGTTTCTTATGAGAAGTATAAACTTTTACTTCATATATATTTTATATTTTATAATGTTTAATATATTTATTTTGAAATTTTAAGCGTTAATGTGTAATAAGTGTAATTAATTAAGGATGATTCTTGTGAATAAGATATATAACGATAAAAATGCCTAGGTAAAGAGCATTTAAAATTCATATAGCTTTATAAACTACATACTAAAGGGCAGACGCTCTTTAAATTTAGCATACAGGAGATTCATATTATTTGTTAGAGGAAAAAATATAGATGAAAGAATAGAATAAATTTCACTGGTTGACAATTTTCATTGAAGACTGTCACATTTGAGAAATTCAATGACCCGCTTATAAAGAAAAACGGACCAATACATTTATTATTATTATTATTATTGTTATTATTAATTTTTTTTCAAGCATCGCAATTCAAAATGAGACATTTTCTATATTTTATATTTTTTTACCATGAAACAGGCTTGTCTAGAGGACATTTCCAAGAAAAAAAAAAAAAACGTTTTTTTTTTTTTTTTTTTTTTTTTTTTTTTTTTTTTTTGATACTTGAACGTATTTTATCTATCGATCATAAGAACTTTGATAGCCATAACAATAAATATGACTGTGTACGGAGTCATTAAACTTGGTCTATAAATAGCGTACTACAACAAAATATAACGGGTAGATGACATTTACATTTTGAATGCAGGTGATTCATATTATTCGTTATAGAAAATAAAAATAAATAAAAGTTCAGAAAATACTCACCAGTTGACACGGAAAACTCTCAAATTTGACAAATGGGATGACCCATACGTAATTAATGGCGGACCAATAAATGTTCTGTATCAGACATTCTTTTTCCAAATGAGACATTTCTTTGATACTTATTTTTTACCATGAAAAAGGTTTACTTAACGAACATTTCCAAAGAGAAAAAAATTTTATTTATTCATTTATTTATTTATTAATACTTGAGCGTATTTTATAAATAAATCACAAGAAATTTGATAGCCACATAACAATAAAAATTCCTATATAGAGAGTTAATAAAATTAATAAAATAAAGGCCCCAACAGAACTGGCGTTTAAAATAATTACTTACAAAACTGGTGTTTATTTAAAGTTTTGTAAGTAACTATATAGAGAGTATATAAAATTAATTTCGCTCTATAAACAGATTATTACAGTTAAATTTAGGGATTGGTTGCCCTTTAAAATTTCCACACAGATGATTCGTATTACTCATTAGAGAATATAAAATAAATAAAAGTTTAAAAAAAGGTTCACCAGATGGCACTATGGATGGATGACTGTTAAATTTGATAAATGAACTCATGCGCATGGCTTAATTAAAACCGGTGGACACTCTCACCAATGTATTTTTTAACAAATAATTCCGTCTTTTAATAAACGGGAGTTTCTCGTTAAAATAATGATATAATTATTTTTAAGGAAATATTGTCTAACTAGAGATGCGTAAATTTGATTCTTTTACACCGTTCATTTCTTATAAATATAATTCCTTAATAAAATCGTGTAATTTCTGTTATAAATAAGTGGAGAATAATTGTCAAAAATTTCTGTTTAGAGAGCGTTCCGTTATGAATCAAAGATGGATCATTAATTATTGAATTTTTTGTGCATTTCCCAATGTGTCATTTCCTTTAAACTAATTTTTACCGTGCAAAATGTTACCAAGAGAACATTTCCATAGAAGAAAACATGTTTTTTGAAAACATAAAATAAAAATGAACGCATTACATGATTTTATTTATAACAAATATGATTACCAACCATTTGAAAAATTCTTATGCCATACTGTCAAAAATTTAATTTTGTTTCAAATTTACTCGTCTTTTCAATATAAGAAAACAATGCTAGAAATACATTTGAAAAATAATGCACTTTCATGAAAAAAATATTTAAGTTATGACAGAAGTTAGATAAAACAAAATCATTAATTAGTTAATATTTTTTGTCCCTGAAAAACAAATACGTGCAGTTCTTTTTGATTTTCCAAGTATATACATGGTGGTGACAGCATTTATCCCTGATTCTTCCACAAGTATTTTCTTTAGGAATTTTTAATGGTAAGTTAATAATATTAATTAAGTTAACAACTATCACATCAATATACTGAATGAAGAATCAGAGATATAAGGCGGGTCTGAAACCAACCTGGCATAAAAACAAAAAGAGGATCATAAGGAATCATAAAAAAAGGAGCCCTGATACCATTCTTGCTGGTTCTTATGTAAAATGACTTTATGAATCCGAATATATTTCGCTTGATCACCCACCGTTTTTTCGGGAAACCACCCTTTCCACAATTTTTATCACTGTTTAGTAATTTTATGGCCATGAATTTGACTTGGAGAATGAAAAAGAATTAGTTTAACAGTTTTAAAAAAATTTAATGTTTAAAAAATAACGTTAATTGGAAATTTAAAAAATATAAGAAATGTAACACATAATTTCAGTCGTAAATCCCCCCCCCCTAAATTTTCCCCTTCCTGCAAATGTTGTTGTTTTAGAATTTTCCAACTCTGAAGCCCCCCTCAGAAGTTATTTAACAGTTAAAATAATCCACCTCACCTAAAAATCAAATTTGCAGCCACAAAATTACCGAAAAGTTATAAAAATAGGGGGTTGGTGATAGGGCAAAATGGACATCATATTCGGATTCAGAAGGTCCTTCTCCATAAGAATTTGCTAAAATGGTGTTGGGGCAATTTTCATACCAAGCAGTGTATTTAGAGTGTTTAAGGTTTTTTTTTTTTTTTTTTTTTTTTTTTTTTTTAAATAAAATGGCATAATTATTTTTTTAATAGATATACCTATATAAAAATCAAACAAACTGTAATCCAAAATACTTACTAATAAAATCAGTTATTAATTGAAACAGAAAATTTAAAATGTGATTTGGGCACTAACAAACTTAGTAGGGAAATAACTCATGATGACTTTCTAGTAAAAGTCTAAAGCAGATAATCCTTAAATGTTAATGAGAATAGTTATTTTTAATTTTATATATGCCATTTCTAACTCCATTTTTATTGAAATAAAAACGCAAATATTTTATGGTCAAGTAAAACGTTAAATTTGTTTGTTGTTAACAGAAACACAAGACATGTATGCTTGAATGGAGGTCCACTTGTAAATTTTCGCCGAAATGTTAATAACGTAGATGTAAAGGAGTTATATTCTTGTGGCTCTTCATTTAAAACCGTGTCTTGTTTTTCCTCATCAGACACAAATATTCATTAGTTATAGCCGTAGATCTTTAGAATATAGAAAGAAGAAAAACTCTTGAGCGTCCTCAAGAAATGAAACAAGTTTTAATCGAATCTATTAATTACATTTTTTAAAAACATGTTTGAGTAAAATGTGGCAGTTAATCCGATATACCATATAAGTGGAGGAGCTAGCACAAGATGCACGTTCTCTTACCACAAACTTTAATGGAAAGGTGATTTCAAAATTGAAAAAAAAAAAAAAAGTTATTTGTCAACTTTTATTTTGCGGAGTGATAAATCTTCTTCGCCAAGTTTTCTCCACGATGGCTGGTGTGAAAGAGAAAATATATTTCCCAGCCTTGAATAAATACATGCAAATACTCGACAAATTTATGTGGGTAGCCTTACTTTTTGCAAGGAAATAAATTCCGTTATTTAAAAATTAAGCGATTAGCGTCAATGTTAAACTCTCATGAGAATTAAAAAAAAAAAAAAAAAAAAAAAAAAAAATCTGATATTTGCTGATATAGCAGTTATGAATAAAACTAAATACAACTTGTATGACCAAATAAGAACGAATTTAATTATTCTTCACCTAGACCAGTGCAGCTCAAACTAACAGAAAGTTTTTATTGCCGTTTACACGCCTAGATCGACTTTTAATTAAGAAATCTTTTAATAAAAGTAGGAATAAAATAAATGTTGCAGTATTTAAAAATTGGGAAAATATATTAATCCGAAAAGATAAATTTAAGTGCAATTAGAAATTTGAATAAATAGTAAAGAATTTGCTGCATTTATTTGAAAGTTTGAATATGAAAAAATTTTTATATAGGAAGTTAAAACATCTTACTTTTAATCTTTCAAACACTTAAATAATAATAATAATAATAATAAATCTTTTAACATTATTTTAATTAATTTTAAATTTATATATATATATATGATAATTAAATATCACAACAGGTCACAATCTGAATCTTCGATTTGATAGTTACGACTGATCTTTATATTTTTTAGTGTGCTGAAACCAAAAGAAAAAAATCCCGTTTCTTCTGCCACGTATAGATTTTTGTCAATACAGTGTGTATATCGACACAATTTCTTTAGTGACTCTTACACGAATATAATTATATGGCAACTTTTACAGTATGTTCCCATAATTATTTATAATTAATAATGGAAGAAAACTATAAAACACACTATATATATTATTGGAAATGTTACGGAAAAAATTTTGTCGGTAAACACCAGGCATTGACAAGAATCTATACGTGATAGAGAAAAATCGGCGTCATTTTCGCTTTCAGCACACCAAAAAATAAATGTATAAACTAAAATTATCAAATCAAATTTTTCCAAAAAAAAAAATGCATTATTTTTGTAGATATGTGTATTTAAAAAGGACATTTATGTGAATCACATAAATTATTTTCTTTTCTAATTTTAAAATGCATAAACATATGCTTCTCTTTAGTCAACTTTTTTTTTTTTTTTTTTTTTTAAACGAATGGTATACACCTATACATTTTAATCATCTATTTTTATATTGTTCAAGAAAATTATCCGCATATATTTATAAAATAAAAATATATTTAACGAAGTGAAACATTTGCTTTTTCATTACAGCTTTTTATATTATTATTATTATTAAATGAAGTTTTTTCTGTTCACTGAAAGAGAAAAATATGTAAATAAATTAAGGATAGGTCAAGTATGAACGGATTTCTTTTATCTAAATTTAAAATGAGAAAATGTAGTTTATTTTTCGTTATCTGTAAAATTGAACATTTGTGAAAAAATAACAGCTGTAGGCGCAATGCTTTTTATTGTAGAAAGAAATATTTTACACTAGCAGGCTACGCCCGCTTCGCTGGTCACTATATTTAAATGAATTTTCGAAAGAATCGAATTAATATTTATTGTTTTTACACCGCATTATAGACAAAAATTAAAAAAATAAAATAAAAATAAAATAAAATAAAATAAACTGAAATTGCTCCAAACCTCGCTTTGGGTACCCGCTGTCTACGGCATCTCTTTTCCCGCCCGCATTGCATCAGGTCTAGGTTTCCCATGCCTGCAGGAAGATCTTTCCCGGGCACTTCAATCTGGATATTTATCGACGACAGGTGGGATCTGCTATTATTTAAGAACTACGATTTTAAAGATAACTATATCTCAGAATCTATTAAATATTTTAGTTTTGAACCATGTACTTTATAGCCCATTCTATTTACACTATATTACGATTTGATTCCGACCAATGTAATAAAATAAAATAAAATAAAAAGTAGATTAAATAAATAAATATATATAAACAAACAAATTTTAATAAACTTAATCCTTTTTACTATGTATATACTACCATTTTTCCCGATAAATACAGTAAATAAAAAAAAATGAATAAATAAAAGTTTTTTCTTTTAAAGGAATTTACTAAAAAATTAAAAATAAGAAGTTGTTCTACTATAAAATATTAAGCATAACTGTTATAAATACGTTTTTAAATTTAAAACTAATTATACTTAATTTTTTCTTCTGCATTACGATTTTATTTTCAATAAATATAACAAAAGAAAAAAAAAAAAAAAAAAAAAAAAAAAAAAATCGCCTTCAAATGAATGAATTAAATAAAAATAAGTTGCGTAATAGCCGTTGCTAAGATACGCAGACGATTGAAGCAAAATAATTAAATTTATGAAAAATGAAGCATTAAAGGCAATATTTAAAATCGAAAAAACATTAATTTAAAAAATTCAAATTCGAAATTCGAAAAAATCTCGATGAGGTGCACACATGCATGGTCCCAGGTACCTATATGCCAAATTTGGAAGCTCTGCGATCAATAGTGTGAGCACCACAGCGCAGATACACACACAGACACACACACAGACACTTCTCTTTATTTATATAGATTAGATTAGTTACAAACTTCAAAGTATTATTATCATTTTACATTATAAACTGTAATTACTTTTTTTTTTTTTTTTTTTTTTTTTTTTATCTTGCCGCAATAAATGAAAATTTATTATTAGTTTTCGGTTACTTAAACAAATGCAACCGCAATCAAATAATATTTTCAAATACGGTATGTAGTCTAATTAATAAACAAGTATGCGTGCGTAACAGACATGCTGCATAAAGGACTGCATAAACTAAAAAAAAAAAAAAAAAAAAAAAAAAAACTTGTTAATAGGTAAATTTGTATTGAAGTTTCAAATAAATTCCTTCTGCAAATTTTTCAAAATTGGTTAAACAAGCAATAATTCCTGAAATAATTTCTAATTATTTTTTTTACGGTTGATTCTATTATTCTTTATACGTTTGGAGGTATCTAAGTATGTATTTGGTGACATACTTCATAAAAACTTATTTTGATTTTGAGTGGTTTAACTTATTTATGGCTAGTGTATACAGGTTGAGCTAATAAGATAGCCATTAGCTCAAATAAATAGCTAGTATAAATAAATAACAGGCAGCTAGTTGCCACATTCGGCAGCTAGTTGGCTCGTGTATTTTGAAAAATCTAATTAGCAATCAACCACTCGACAGTGCTTACAATGCCTTCCACCAGTTACAGACCCCCTATAATAATCTGTTCACTCACCGTACAAATGTTTCCAAAAAGGAAGACTTGTCACTTCCAATTTTAACCACGTACAACAACGTATTCACTCCCTTCATAAACTCTGACTATATTCTTGATCTTTTAAAAATCAAATCTGACTGTACGAATTCCCGGCGCATGTGGCATACCTTGTAGATTGCCCCCCAAAACCAATTTATGTTTTACGAGCCAATATTACCTTACAAAAGACAGGCAGGATTCGATTGGTTTTGAAAAAAAAAAAAGAAAAAAAAAAACGAAAATATCGATCTACTCCATTTTAAAATCACAATTTCTGTATTTTGCGAAATTTTAATTGCAACATGCGCACCCTCAAGTGATATTTTGTAGAATAGCAACCGCGGACCACTGCCCTAGCTGGAATAAATGTACCGGGTGATCCAAAAGTCAGGACAAAATTTAAAAATAAATAATTCGAAAGCAAATCAAGATACAAAGATACGGTTTGCACCAAACGAATGGAAAAGAAGCCGGATTTTGTGTGGCAAAGAAAAAAAATAGTTCTGTTGGCGACCAACAGATGGCGCTCTCGTATTTCTGATGTAGGATTATGCAAAGCAACAAACGATATAAAAAGGAACAACTACAGCAGGTAATGGTAGTCGAAGCTTATATGCATCGAAATATCGCATTCTCAGTCGCTACTTTAATCACGCATGACCTCCAAGATCTCCCAATCTGACACCCTGTGACTTTTGGCTGTGGGGATTCTTGGAAGTCAAAAGTGTACCGCGACCAACCGGCATCACTAGCAGCACTGAAATATATCATCCGCCAAAATGTGTCTGCCATAACGCAAGAAATGCTACTAAATGTTGTGAACGATGTGGTGAATCATTTCACAGCTGTACTTCTGAATGATGGACATTGAACAGTTACTGTAGTAGTACAAATTAACTGTAATTAAGCTGACTTGTGAGTTGTCAAAATTTTTTTTCATTTGAAAAACACTTTTTGGTGAAATAAAACACTATAGCGCCATCTGTTGGTCGGCAACAGAACTATTTTTTTTCCTTTGCCACACAAAACCCGGTTTCTTTTTCATCCGTTTGGTGCAAACCGTATCTTTGTATCTTCATTCGTTTTCAAATTATTCATTTTTAAAGCTTGTCCTGACTTTTGGATCACCCGGTATTTTAGCTAGAAATCGTCAGCCTGACAGATGTTAAAAAAAAATATATATATATATATATATATATTCGAATTTGAAAAATGAATCTTCTATGACATTAAAAGCGTTGTCAGCGCACTCGATCACAACACACATAAGAAGAGTTTTAGCACAATTCAACAGAGCGATATAAAAAATCCAAACATTAAGTTTTTACTAAACTATTGTTTCTTAATTTTGAAATGATTCTTCTTATATGCATTTCAATTACTATTTTGCTGTAGTTTAAAACAACTTCTGTAATAAAACCAATATAGCTATTTTGGGCAATCTCTCTTATAAGGTAGTAGTGATTGTGCACATGGGTAGATTGCGCTTAATTATAACTGTAATTACATTATCAGTAATAAGAATTGCATTTAAATGGCATTGCTGTAAGTTAATTGTAAACAAATATTTTTGCATTGGGAGTGGCTATTTCAATCCGATAATTACAAAAGAGAAAAAAAAAATAAGAAACATAAAATGAACTACAAAAAAATATTTATTGAAAAAAAAAAAAAAATTAAAAAAACAGAAAAAAGGAACCACCAGTTAAAAATTGCAAGATAACATTAAGTTTCTAGGTAACACGTTTAACTTAAAATTAGTATATTTCCCTATTAAGTTTGAATGTTTCTTGTTTGCTGACCGAATCTTTCGTTGTCCACAATCGTTACACTTTTTAAAAATGATGAAGTTATCGTGGTATCACCTGCCACAAATGAACCTCTTCGGGAAGGATTTCACACCATGTGTAGAATGCATTTCCTAATAAAACAAAGTGACATACCGTGTAAGTCATGTGTGTTAAGTATACCGTACCAGCTAAAAACCCCGTAGAAATAGCATGGGAAGAAAAGCAAAAAAAAAACTCACAATGTCAGGTGTGTTTAAAAAAAAAAAAAAAAAAAAAACACGCTCACGCCGGAAGTAATAAGAAGACAAAATTGACTAGAAAAAGACATCGAAGAGCGGGAATCGGGCGGGCTAGGGAATGATATATGACTAGTCCCGTTCACTTTTAAGCCCAAAATCCGTCCACAGTTTCCTATTTATTTTTATTTATTTATTTCAAAATCGTCGTACAAAAATATTCAAAACACAAAAAAGAAATTTCACTTGGTTTGAAATCTTCTCTTTATAAATTTAAAATCCTTTACTTTTATTATTATTATTATTTATTTTATTTAAATTCACGCGATTATGGTTCTTGAAAAGTGGTTTGAGTAGACTAATACTTTTTGCTTTCATTTAATTTTGTAGCTTCTATTTAGGCCACCGACAACTGCACAAAATTTGAACATCATGCTTGTAAATATTGAAAAAACTAAACAAGCATACAATAACATATAAATATTTTGTGATAAATCTTTCATAAAGTAACAAGCTGCCTAAAAGATGGAATCGAATGGTTGCAAATAATGCATATTATATTTTTGATTAAAATATATATAAACGTTATTAAAACTGATTCAGATGTTTTATTTTATATACGACGGAACTCTCCCGCCAATCTAATAAATCTTGTTAGTTTAGGGATACAAATGTTACAGAATAATACGAGAGTAAGATTAAAACATCTTTAAAAAGTGTATGTAATTTTAAATAACGGTGCCTACAATCTACTTCGGAGGCTTTAATATAAGTTTACAGATTGCGTCAATAATTATATAAAAGAACAGAAAATCTTTTATTTTGTCCTTTTTACCTTTACACATGCGATATATTTTTATTGCAACAAAAATTGCTTTGCGAGTTTATCATTATAGTTCTGAAAGAACTCAAATGATTAATTGTGGTGAAAAGACAACTACTATCCAAAAAAAGTTTTTTTTTATTTATTTTTATTATTATTATTATTATTTCTGAAGTTCTTCAAATAAGGATTATTTTCAAAGTAAAAATTTATGTAAATATATATACAGGGTGTCCAAAAAATTCTCATACAGTATTTTGAATGGGGTCTTATTAAAACTATTAATTCTAGGCTATCAAAAGTTTTTTAACATTGTTTTACAATGTGTCTTTAAAGAATATATGTAATAGAACCAACTGTAATATTTTTTATTTTGTTTCAGAAACAATGAAAGGATATAGAAGGGTAATCGTGAAAAAATATTTAGAAGGACAGAAAGCAGGCAAAATCTTCAGAGACCTGAAAAACTTAGGTGTCAAACGTGATTTTGTTTATAGGACGATACGAAGGTATAATGAAACTTCATCTGTGCAGGAGAGGTATAGATCCGGCAGACCTCGCACTGCACGGACTGAAAGAGTCATCAAAGCAGTAAGAGAGCGCATCCGGAGAAATGGATAGACCTCTCCTAGAAAGTTATCATGAGGTTACAAGATTTCAAAATCATCTGTCCACAATCTTCTAAAAAATGATCTAAGGTATAAAGCTTACAAAAAAACAAGAACATTTGGAATTTCAAAGGCCTCAAAAGCAAAGAGGTGTGAAAGAGTTAACACCTTGCTCTCTTGGCACGCAAGTGATGAATTTATCTTCTCCGATGAGAAACTTTTCGTTCTACAACAATACCATAATCCCCAGAATGATCGAGTATGGTCGGCATCCATTCAAGATATCCCTGACAATGAAGTTACTGTGCCAAGATTTCAAAATGCTTCATCATTAATGGTATGGGGGGCTTTTTCGAAAAGGGGGAAACTTTCTTTGGTTTTTATTGAAAAGGGAGTAAAGATTAATGCAGAAATGTATCAGAAGGAAGTTTTGGAGAAAGTTTTATCACGAAATCTTCAAAACATGTTTGGAGACGATTATTATTGATTCCAGCAAGTCGGTGCGCCATTCCATACAGCTAATAAGGTGCAACAATGGTGCCGAGGAAATTTGACCGACTTTTTGCCAAATGAAGAATGGCCTCCCAGCTCCCCCGACCTAAACCCCTTAGATTATTTTGCATGGGATTATATGTTGTCGAAGCTTAAAGATGTGAAATGCAGCAATTTAACACAATTCAAAAATTCTATACTTAAAATATGGGATGAAATCTCAATGCAAGCCATACGGGCCGCATGTAATAGCTTCGAGAAAATACTACAGCTGGTAAAAAATCAAAAAGGTGGAAGTATCCCTAAATATTTGTTATGATGATTTTCTGAATGTTTGTTTTGTAATTTGCTTTAAATAAAAGTCTTTTATTTTCTTTAACTTTTGTGTATTTTAAGTTTTAAATTGTATGAGAACTTATTGGGCACCCTGTATATTGCATATATATTATTTAAGTTTTATTTAGTAATCCAGTTTGCATTTTTTATAAAACAAAAGAAAACGATATATAACTTGGATAAAAAATGATAATAATAATAAATTTCTTGTTATTACGAAAATGTAAGTATTAATACTGGTATAAATTTGCCCATCTAACTAATATTAGATGATTAAAGGCTGGAAAAAAAAATGAAATATGTATGTTTATATATAGACATTTATTTTTTCCCTTTCATAAAATTAATTTAAGGAGCGACTGCATTTTCATTGCTTTATATCATTTTTAATTTTTAGGGACCGATGTGTTAGATAGAAACCATTAAACAGTATAAACCACTTTAGCAAATAAAAGAAAAATATTGAATGTCTCTTAAACGGATAAGAACAATGACATTTTTAATTTAAACTCATTGTTTTGTTTGCATCGAAACAACGGTCTTTTTAAAAAGTTATTAATTAGTTTGTAAAATTCACAGTGAACGAGTTTCGAAACATTAAATTAGAAAAAATGTTCTATTGCAAAAAATACACGTTATAAATCAATTTTATTAGAATATTTTAATGTCCAATAATTTTTCTGTAAGCAAGAACGAATAATCTTCCCGAAAAAATTAAGTAATCAAAAGAAACAAGTAACAATAGTATGATAGAATCTTACCATATATCATACATATAACATACTTTGCCACCATAAAACTGCATATGATATTTTATTGTTAATTATGCATTTTTATTCACTAAAACCATCGGAAAGAGGGGAAAAAAATCCATCGCGTAATTTTATTTTCAAACTGCTTTTATTTAACATTCCACAAAAACAAAAGTTCTGGTATCCTATTGTTTATCATAAATCAGGATTGGGGTGAGTCGAAGGGATATAAAAGATACAGTCGGTTCGGAAGTGCTTAAAAAAAGTACCAAAAGAAAAACGATTTGTTACAGAATGTTATAAATATCAAAAAACAATTGTTTCTGTGCTATGGGAAAGAATATATATATTTTAATATAATAAAAATAGTTATTTTTAATCTTAAATCTCTATTATTTTGAAAAATACCTTATTCAGTAGGCGGAAATCGAAATCATTTTTGAATTAAGAATCTTCCAAAATATTAGTTTAGCAATATATACGTATATATACATGGGCGAGTCTGTGTATATAACAAATTACAGGTTGTGTAATCTTTCATAAATGTATAGTACCCTGTTAAATAATTTCGAAATACCATGACATCCTTTATATTAAAAATCATGTAAGTTGTGGATAGCATATGACTTTTTTCTATATTTTCCCATATAAATTCACTCAGTGCACGTAATGTATTCAAAATATTACTTATTAAAATTTCTTCCACGATAAATTCAGACGATTTTCATTCTAGAGAAATATAACATTAAGTACCTGAAATAAAGTCAATTTTATCCTCTATATGAAATCGTAAAAAAAAAAAAAAAAAAAAAAAAAAAAACGACAACTTTATTTTAAATTATCACAGACCAATGGTTGAGCTGTTCGTTTGAAAGAGGGAGTTCCATTAAAAGATACCCATAATGAAAATTTGTTTCCCTCAGGCGGGAGGGAACACTCATCCTGTGTGGGACATGTACCAAAAACAGTACATGTACCCTTACATGTATCAAAAGAAAAAAAAAAAAAAGAAAGTAAGAAAAAGAAATATCACGGCGTGTATTATACTTTAGTAATTTTATGCGCCGTGATTAACGGTTTTTTCCCCTAATCAAGTAAACTTTTGTCAATTAAATAAATGGATAAACTGGGAAGGAAATAGCTATGTGTATACATGTGTAATGAATGCAATGTGTAAAATTCTTAATCAATGCTAAAAATATTTCTGTCTGTATATAATCTCTAGTTTGAATGCACCTTTTGTGTGGGGAATGTGGTATATTTATCCCTTTGGTCATTTCTGTAAAGAGGATTATTCTCTCAAGTATGAGAAATATTTCTTTCGAGATTTCATGTGAATGAATGCTTGACTTGGCATTTGGCTGGGTTAAGTCTGATATCATTGTTTTTCATTTTCGAGGCATTTCCTTTCTTAAAGTACTCTATCAATTAACGAGTAACAATTTTTAATTCCAGTGTATGGAATTTAAAAAACCCCTTTTTACGCATAGAAATATTATGTGGATTAACGATCAAAGTTGTCACTGTAAAAGCAGCATA
This sequence comes from Salticus scenicus, assembly GCA_963930645.1. NCBI lineage: Eukaryota > Metazoa > Arthropoda > Arachnida > Araneae > Salticidae > Salticus > Salticus scenicus. The sequence continues at coordinate 93,417,485 of OZ005649.1, read as the reverse complement.
AAACTTATAAATATCTTGAGAATTTCTAATCCCACTGTGCAGTGTAGAAGGGCTCATTCAAGTACTTCTCTTTCTGTGTTTTATATAGTGGATTTATAAACGAATATCTGGAACAGCTGTTCGGTTGGATAGGGGTGTCACTTTTTTTCCCTCTGTGACGTCCATACGCTAAGTGCCGTATGAGATCTTTGTGGAGCGTGTTGCTAGTTTGTCCCCCGTGGTATAGGGAGATGGCGATTGGCGTGAGGACCCTTTGGTGATTTCTCTGGGGGAAAAAAAGGAGTGGCGACTGTTTCCTTCCCGTTTTGGTTAAAATCGTAAGTGCTGCTTCGCGCGGGGATTCTTGTAGAACTTTCTGTTTTGCAGCTTTAAACATAACATGGAGAACTGAGAGTCTTCGAGTCTTCGAGACCTTGAAATCTTGTTTGTAGACTTGCCTTTTCTGTGGCTGCTCTATTTTGGAAAGAGTTCGGGATTTTCGTTTGACTCTGTTCGGGACTCGTTGGCAGATGTCGGTAAGCAGTCGGAGTTTTGTTTTTCGAAATGCGGAATATATCCGACGGCGGTAAAGCTGTAAAGAGTAAAAGTGTCCATGCTTTTGTTTGGCTTGATAGAATGGCCTCAATCACGCTGTTAAAACGAAGTAGGATTTGTGACCAAGGGAACTAGATTTTAAATCGTTATTACTCTGTGCAAAATAAGTTAGCGTAGTGGCAATTGCGGCTCCATTTTGTTGCGGTCTGCTGATGAATGGTTAGCGGATAGTAATTCTTCAGCTAAACGAGTGAAGAGTTTTCCTAGTGCGTAGAAGTGTCCTGAAGCTGGATTCAATGAGATGTGTGCTAAAATAACTTCAAAAGGCCTGATGGTAAATGAGGAATTATGAAAAAAGTGATATCCGATGCTATCGTTTTCTCGAAGACCTCCAATTTCGATTCAACTGTTGCAGCTATCAGAAAGCAATTCATGTAAGTTTAGCTACCTCATTAAGTCTTTGATGTTTATTTTTTTTTCTAGTTGATATATCATAGGGTAGTGTAACTTGTAATTCTAAATGTATTGGAGTATGTGTTTAGCTTTACAGGAGGGTTTAATGACAGTTGTGAAGTATTATGATGAGTAGTTTCTCAACTGATATAACATAATTATGGTAATTACTGTATGTGTATTGTTCATGACTAGCTAAAGTAGTAATTGTTGGTGTACTCTGTGATTAGAAAGAAAACTACAATGTACCTCATTATAAGTTCTGTAATTTAATGTTACTAGTTTTCATTAAAATTTTGTATTTTAAAATCTAACATAGTGTTTTTTTTTTTTTTTTTTTTTTTTTTTTATGAAGTGTAATTCTTTGTTTATGTAAAAATTAAATCTAATTTGATACTCCTGTCTACGGGTAGTTTTTACCCATTTTTGAACCTAGGTTATTTACTAAATGTAATGCTGAATAAATATAATTTAATTTAATTTTTCTTTAGTTAAAAATTAAAGTTTTTGCGAACACTACGCTTGTTTGTTGGGATTAAAAAAGTATTCTATACGATCATAAACTTAATTCATGACTTAAATAGTTTTTTTTTTTTTTTTTTTTTTTTTTTTTTTTATTAAGGAAGTAATTCAATTTATTTAAATTTTGTAATTATTTAAAGCCAAGTAGGAAAATGCTATTTTATGTTTAGATTGAAGTAAAAGTCTAGTTAAACTTAATAAATTTAAATATATAAATAACAGTAAAAGTATAAATAACACTTTTTATTCATAATAGAAATCGAATCGGCAATTTTATTTTAAATTATTACACACCGATAGTTGAACTATTCGTTTTAAAGCATTGGGGACCTCCTTTTAAATGTTCCCATAATGGAAATGTCTTTCTCTTGGGGGGGGGGGGGGGGAGGGAGCTCTCATCCTGGGTGGGAAAGCAAAGCAGTTAGGTATACAAAAAATAAATAAATAAATAAAAATAAATAAATAAATAAATAAATAATAATAATAGTAATAATCCAAGTACACTATTACTGTAATTAATTCTTTAATTTTATTATAATTATTAAAAAATAATAATTCTCTTTATGCACATTTTTAAGAAATTTTCTCATAAACTATTATGTTAAAAATTTAGTAAAAGCGGAATGGTCACGCCGCCTTTCGGACGATTTTCGCCAAACGTTGATAGGGATTAATTTATGTCAATGTAAAACTACATATGAATTTGTAGGAAATTCTGTGCTCCAATTTCTGAAAAAAGAAAAAAAAATTGTCTTACGCACACTGACATTTTCTAAAAATTGTCAAATATATTTAAAGACTTCTTGTGTTTAACTTAACGTAAGACTTCTTGTGTTCTAAACGTGTAAAACCCGAGGTCTAAATATTTACCGAAACCAATATTTTCTTCTATTGAATATTCAAGAAAATGACAAACAAAATCTTACAGTTTACTGAAATTTAGAATTAATTAGAATTTCGTAAATCTCATATGTTAGGGAAAATATTTTTTAACAAATTTGCACGATGTGTGTTGGGGGATGCCCCATATAATATTATTAAGAGACTTTTTTAATCTTAAATAATTATTTACTAGCTGGAACCCGTCGACTTCGACGGTCACTTTATAGACCGTAATGTTTCAATAATCGTCGTATCATTATTTAAATGTATTTCAAGTTAAAACATCTAATATAATTTACAACATTTCACTTAAAAAAAAAGAAATTCCGAAAAATGGTTATAAATTGAAGTACTATATATGACATCACTTTCTACAAAGTACTGTCAATGTGACGTCAAACTTACTCCAAATAAAACAGTTGCTATCTTTTATTTTCTGTTTCTTTTAACACTAAGCCTACATGTTATCTGACCCGCCCGGCGTTGCCCGGACCCATGATAATAACCTTAATTGAACCTTAAATTTGTATGATTTTATGTCTTTAACTCGATTTTGTTTGAATTTTTATTTTTAGATAAAGGCATGGCGAAAAAAATAATTAGCTGTAACAAAAAAATTACCTCGAACCGAACGAAACTCAGTCTTGTGACACCGGTGTCTGCGGCAGCACATACGTGAGCCACTAATAACATAAAAAAAATTCCCAAAAATTAACCTGCAACCGAAAGAACCCGCCCGGTGTTTCCCGGGCCCATGATAATAACCTTAAATGCACCTTAAATTTGTATGGTTTTATATCTTTAACTCGATTTTGTTTGAATTTCTATTTTTAAATGAAAACATCACAAATAATAATAATAATAATAATAATAATCAGTAACCAAAATAAAATAATACTTCAAACAGAACGGAACTCGGGATCGTATCCCAGTGCCTGTGGCACGTATATGCAGGCCGCTATTAACATGAAAAAATTCTCAAAAATTAACCTTGAACCGAACGAACCTCTGACTCGTGTTACCGCTGCCTGTGGCTGCGGCACCGTATAGCAGGCATGCTACGCACGCACTGCAAAATCCACTTTCCTCCAACAGGGAGCGCAGTATGTTGTATACGAACATCACCAATCACCTTGAATTTCCAAGACCTTTCAAATAAGGTGTCAAATGTTCGTGTCAACTGCAAAATCCTTTAGTTGCACTTTCCACCGCCAGGGGGCGCAGTTTGTTCTGTACGAACATCACCAACGGTGAGGAAATACCAAGACCTTTAAAATAAGATATAACATGATAGGGTCTACTACAAAATCACTTAGTTCCATTTTTCACCACCAGGGGGCGCACTATATTGTATATAAACATCCCCAATCAACATGAAATTTCAAGACCTCTATCACCAATCGCCTTGGATTTCCAAGACCTTTTAAATAAGGTGTCACATGGTTTTGTCAACTGCCAAATCCTTTAGTTGCACTTCCAACCGCCAGGGGGCGCACTGTGTTCTGTACGAACATCACCAACGGTCAGGAAATACCAAGACCTTTAAAATAAGATGTAGCACGATAGGGTCTACAGCAAAATCACTTAGTTCCATTTTTCACCACCAGGGGTTGCACTATACTGTTTACAAACATCCCCAATCGACATGAAATTTCAAGACCTTTAAAATGAGGTGCTACATGTGTGGGTCTAGAACGGATTTCCCTCTCAAACTAATTTCCCCCCTTTCCCCTCCCCTCCAAATCGACTTTCCCCCTTTTTTCCCCCTTTAAAATCGAAAATTCCAAATTCGCAGCTATTGATTTTTTAGTATTCGACTCTAGTCCCCATATGTATAATTTCTTCACCGTGAAGTAATTTGAAGCTTAGTTAAGCTCGTAAACATGTTTTTAACCCGAAACGGGTGGGAAACTGTTTCCCACCCGTTTCCCCCCCGGGGGGGAAACCGTTCGACTTTTTTTTATTTTTCTCTTCTCATAGCACATTTACAGACCAAGACCTTTTTTTAGACACCTCAACCAAATTTTTACACCAAGTAGTTCTCTCAATATAGTGGAGACAGACAAAAACATGTTTCTAATTAATATATAGATTTATCTCAATTTTAGACACTGTACTTTAAGGTAACAATATAACAAAAAATAAAAATGTTGTACAAAAATTAAAAATGCTGTAATATTACAAATTAAAGAGAAATAAAATTCAAAAAGTATCCTTTACTTCAATTTAAAAGAAAAAAAAAATATTATTTAGGTTAATAAAATTTATTATTATGAAACACATAATAATAATAATAATGATAATTTTTTATTGTGAAATAAATATATATATAATATATATATACATAGTCATAACTAGTCTTTATTTTATGTATAACATTTTAAAATGGAGTTTAAAATGACTTTCAAACTTGAAAAAAGTTACAAAAGACAATCTGACTGAAAAAAAAAAAAAAAAAAAAAAAAAAAAAAAAAAAACTATATAAGGTGACAAATATTCTCCCAGAATAAAGTAGAATATTTAAAAATTGGTAAGTAACTTTTTTTCTTCTTAAACAGTATGGATCTTCAAACATTAAATATTTGCTCGGTGAAACTTTTCATGAAATTTAAAGGAAAAATGTATTTTAAACTAAAAAATGAATGGATCTAAAAATAACGTTTTTTATTCCACATTGTATTCATATTATAGTTAAAATTAGTTGTTTTCATTAAAAGTCATTTATTTAAATAATATATATATTTTTTCGTTTCATGCAAGTAAATTTAATGCGAAAGTAGCGTATTAAACAAGAAAAATAAGAAATTAAAAATTAATTTGTAAAAATTTAACTACAGCCTTTTGATTCTACGTGTTCTATGTATTATATTAATTATATAAAGTTTAAGGTATTTTTTTGCAAGCTTTTGCAGTTCTTCTTTTTAATTTTACACTCCAATTTAAATTATTTATGCTTTAAAATATTTCGTAAATTTTGCAAATGTTAAGCATTTTTTTTTTCACAATAAAGTGCCTTAAAATAACTACAGTACCGATATTTTTAAGGCTGAGTCTGTATTTTATGTGAATTAAAATTTTAAGTAATAAAAATACGTAGTATAAAAATAAGTTTTAAACATCATCACACAAATGCCGGTTGAAAAAGGGTATCATCAACTAGGATATATAAAGAGAAAAAGCAATATTATTCAGCAAATAATAATAATAATAATAAATAAAATAAAAATAAATAAAAATAAAAAAAATGAAAATTAACATTCGATGTTTTCTAACAAAAATTGCAAACATCATCATGATCTGTTCAAGAAAATAAACATGTTAAAACTGAAAAAATTAACATTGAAAAGAATAAAGGGACATAATAGAAAGATAACAACAGATGGAGTCAACAAAAGAAATGAGAGATACCCGTAGAGAAAATAAAACTATTAAAATGTAAAAAAAAATGCTGAAATAAAAGCGCAATAAACTTTAAAAACAATCATAAATTAAAAAAAAAAAAAAAAAAAAAAATTAGAACTAAACAACAGAATAAAATGTATATAACGCAAAAAAAAAAAAAAAAAAAAAAAAAAAAAAAAAAATGCTTTTCAAATTATAAAAAAAAATATTATAAACAATTAAGAAAGAATAGTATCTCTTAAAAAAAAAAAAAAAAAAAAAAAAAAAAAAAAACTAGCTAAATGGGTTTTTCATAGCTAATTGAATTATAAATATTATTATCAATCATACCACGTTTATTTAAAAAACCTGAATTTTCGAGAAATCCTGTATGAGGGAATGCATTGTTATTGCTGATATTTTTATTCTTAGAATTTTAATAAAATTTTAGAAATGCTTTGCTAAAGATAGCACACGGGTGTGATGATTTTTTTTTTTTTCTTTAAGGTGTTGTGTTTCCCTGGTGTATTTTTGAATGTTGATTAAGGAAAAAATATTCAAAAGTTTCCATCACGCACAGTTTTGACAAAAAATGGAATTTTTTGAGCTTGAACTCCATTTTTGCAACACCAATTTAAGTTATTTCCCGTAAAATCTGGGTGATATGCGTGAGCAACAAGAAGAGCTATTTCATCAAGACTTCAAAGAAATGTAAAGAATGTACCAGGGCCGATGGTGTGTTAACATATTAACGGATTACTCTTGGAATATGCATAGATAATCCTCCTTTCCAAGCCTTCAAGTCACGCACAAAAGATAAAGCTCTAAAATGAGCTTTGTTGCAAGGAAAAACATTTGAAAGATAATGTGTAAACAATAGCGTATTTTAACGCATTTTATGCATAAAAAGATTCGAATTTATTATAGCCGTTGCGTCGATTTTTTCGAATTTCACCCTTACTTTCTGAAAATACCTTATGCGATATGAAGAAAAGTTTAGCATTTCTGAGTTGAGCATATCATAAAATCTTTTTGTAAAAAAATCAGTACAAAAAACCCTTAACGGGTTAAAAGTTTGTGACGCAGCACTGTACTTTATGGCTATAAGAATTAGAAATACGGGTCTTAAAAATAATGATATCAAATTTTCAGTGACGCTTTGATATTAATTAAATTATACATAGATTTTCTTATTTGAATTTGCTTTTTCCTTTTATTTATATTTACAGTGTAAACGTTATTTTCAACATAAAATAATATATAGCATTTACTCATTGATACCTTTCCATTCACATCTCTTATACTATGAAAGCATGTGTTTTAAAAGAAATTATATCAAATTCCAGTAACGCAGTGGTGTTACATTAAGTGATTTGTTTTTAAATTTCTCTGCAATTATTTTGTTTTGCATATTAAAGTATATGTGCACATTGAAATATTGCTTTTAATTTTCAAATACACTGTCAAATATATCACTTTCATTAAGCTTATATTATGTACTGAAATATATTTATTTCAATGAATTATTCTATCTTTTGCGTCACGCCATCCAAAACTGAAAAAAATTTCACAGTTTTTTTCTTTGCATCACGATATCTATTTGCATGCATTTTCAATTTATTTGGATGAAATGACACAAAGTAAACATTTCCATATATTTTACTTACAGTTTTGGATGGCGTGACGCAAAAGATAGAATAATTCATTGAAATAAATATATTTCAGTACATAATATAAGCTTAATGAAAGTGATATATTTGACAGTGTATTTGAAAATTAAAAGCAATATTTCAATGTGCACATATACTTTAATATGCAAAACAAAATAATTGCAGAGAAATTTAAAAACAAATCACTTAATGTAACACCACTGCGTTACTGGAATTTCATATAATTTCTTTTAAAACACATGCTTTCATAGTATAAGAGATGTGAATGGAAAGGTATCAATGAGTAAATGCTATATATTATTTTACGTTGAAAATAACGTTTACACTGTAAATATAAATAAAAGGAAAAAGTAAATTCAAATAAGAAAATCTATGTATAATTTAATTAATATCAAAGCGTCACTTAAAACTTGATATCATTATTTTTAAGACCCGTATTTCTAATTCTTATAGCCATAAAGTACAGTGCTGCGTCACAAACTTTTAACCCGTTAAGGGTTTTTTGTACTGATATCATTACTTTTTAGGGGTTAATGATCAAAACGTAAAATTAAAGGAGCATGGTAATGAATTATAACACTGTATTAAAAGTGTTGTTTTATACGTCATACTCGAACAAAATAACAAACTAAATAAAATTTCAAAATTTTATAAAAAGTGATAAAAAAGATGGACACATGCAACATTACAAAGGCATAATATAGTACATTTTAAAAATGACAAAAATTTCTAATTTATATTTATTTCTTATTATATTTTTTTAGGTATAGATTTGATTTAAAAGAGAAAAATAAATAATAATAGAAAAATCTTTAAAAGGTGAAAATTTTATACTGGTAAATATTTAAGTAGTATAGTTTGTTATGAATTTAATTAAAAAAAAATCTTAATCTATTCAAAATTTTATTACATCTTAACATTTTGTAATTTATATATTATATATACTAGAAACTTAATGAGCAAATTAATTATTTTCAAATTCTGTTTTAAGAATTTTTTCAATCCGTAGTTTAAGTGATTTATCACCTAATTTTGAAAAAATTACAAATATTTGCATATGATTATCATATTATTTGTCATTTTTATGAAAATAAAGGAAAAATTTTTTGTTGTTGCAATCACCTTTTAAAATAGAACCAATTTTGAAAGTTAACAACGTATCAGCATGAAAACAATGGAAATACAAAGAATATTTTTGATAAACAAATGTCATATAAAATACAAGTACCTAAATAAATAACTCATTTAATATATATATTAAAAAAAGAATTTTTTTTTTGTGTGTGTTTATTTTTGACGCTTTCCGATAGATGGAGCCAAAACGATTATTTCATATTCAGTATTTCAGATGGAAGAGAAGAAATTCGTCCGCGAAACTGCCGCATCACGGTATTTTCGGAGTAAAAAATAGTTCGATTTTTAAACTGAGTTATAAAAAGAACAAGAGTTTTCCTAGGGAAAAGGGAGATGTCAGGCACATCAGATAAAAGCGATTAATATCATATATAAATTAAATTAAATTCGCTCGAGCCATATTCGAGAAAAAATTCTTACACATATAGTCCGTCCATTTATAACTTAAATGAGCCAATTCATATCTCGAAATATATTGCACGCAGAAATGTAGCGAGTTCAGGGTAGGATCAGACAGAAGGTGAAAGTCTATTTTGAAAATATCAGAACATAACCTCCCATATTTCCTGAGATATTAAGTGTCGGCTTTCAGCGGTTTGTTTGATCTTAAAATTCCTGTATATATAAGTGTCGCAGTTTTCGTTCGTTTTTCCGTTTCCGCTGAGTGTCGTGGCGTTCGTTTGTTTTTGCGCTTGCGTCACTAGAAAAACTGCCGTTTTTCATGATAGAACCGACTCCAAAAAGCAACTACTATTCAAACAACTTAAAAAAAAAAAAAAAAAAAAAAAGGTACAAAATGAAACTGAAATTGCGCCTAAAAGTATAAAATAATTTCCTTCGCCAAACAACCTATAATACTACAATTAATCATAACTTTTGAAGTCGGCGCAAAATTAAATAAAATTTAATTAGTTTTCAAAGGTTTGTTTTTAGATCGTTAGCAAGAAATGCTGTTCTCTCGAATGATCCATTTTCATTTTTCCTTTATTATTTTATCACTGTATGCAATGGATCCATTAGTAGCATCTACATAGAACAGTGAACATTCGTCACAATGCGTTATTTATGTTTCTACGAAGTTAGAGTTTCCTTTGAAATTTGGCATAACTTTGATAACTATCATGTAAGATGTGTATTTTGAATAGGATTTGAGTTTTGTATTGAATAAAGGTATCAATTTTTATTTAATTTTGCGCCGACTTCAAAAGTTATGATTAATTGTAGTGTTATAGGTTGTTTGGCGAAGGGAATTATTTTATACTTTTAGGCGCAATTTCAGTTTCATTTTGTACCTCTTTTTTTTTTTTTTTTTTTTTTTTTTTTTTTTAAGTTGTTTGAATAGTAGTTGCTTTTTGGAGTCGGTTCTATTTTTTTACAAAAAGATTTCATTTTTCTCTTTTTAGTGAAAATTTATTTATATAGCAGAACATCAGAAGACGTTCAACGGCAGTTTCACAAATCACAACTTCCAAGAAAAGGGACATAACTACAACAATGGTTTATGTCACTGAAAAATACATGAAATGCACCCAATGGGAATAAAAATGTTACATCTCCATCTAGAAAGTTATCCACTCGAGAGATAGTTATGCCAGTTTTATTCTAGTCAATCTATTTTTAAGTTGATTTTTCTCAAATGCTGCATTTTTTAGTTGTGTCACTTTTCTTAACTTTATCGGATATGAGCAAAAAACTATCTATTGAATTAACATACGTTAAATTAAAATGTCTTTAGAAATGTAAAGAACGGATACGTTGTATTCGTAACCAAAAATTCTGTTAGGCATATACATTGAACTTTACAGTGAATATGTGTCACCCGCTGCGCTGGAAATTGCGAAGCATATAGTTAAAAAAAAGAGCAAAATATGCATTGCAACAACACATCGCAGTTTCAACATCGATACTTATATACTGCTTTTACCAGTGTAGCTGCATGCGTTCAGCAGTTAGAGTGAGAACAGACTTTTGTGAGTATCTTGTAATTTGTTTATATCTTAATAAAATCGTAATGAAACTTTTTTCAGGCCAAGATCATTACGACAACAAAAAAAGTTTTAAAATTAAATCATCTCTTACGAAGTTATAAGCTAACAAATTTCAACAACAATGAGAAACATGGTTTGTATTGAGAACCTCTTCCTTTATGAAGTCGGTTTGAAACGTCTATCCGTTAATTGATGTGACCGCTTACAATAACCATACTTTGAATTCTACATAGCACAAATGTCACCCGCTACGCTACAACATATGCAATGTCGTTCAAGTGTGCACAAAATAGGAAATTGTGAACAAACAAATGCACGTTTTAAGCGCTGTGTTTTTAGCATTAATGTCTAAAATATCTTTTTGTAATAAATCGATGATGCTCTGCAATTTTATAATTTACTTTTTCCCTTGTCTTGAACCGTTTCCGAGATAGGAGCGCTAACTCCACCATTTTCCGCCAGGTGGCGCTGTAGGCGGTTGAACCGCATTGCACATATCCACTTTATTGTAACTGCATACCATTTTTATGACTATAGTGCAGCTGTTCAGCAGTTAAAAGAGTTCGGAGAGACTTTTTGGGGCACCCTGTATTTTCTTTTGATCGTGAAGATATTACAATGGGAACTATTTCACACCAAGACCGTTACAATAAAACAAAAAGTATCAAAATCGGATTATCCGTTCAGAAGTTATGAGGTAACAAACAAAAACGAAAAATCATACGCTTTGTATTGAGAACCTCCTCCTTTTTGAAGTCGGTTAATTAGAGCATCTCTTACGAAGTTATAAGCTTACAAACACCACCAACAACACATAGCTCGATTTAAGAACACCCTCCTGTCTGAAGTTGGTTGAAAACGACTTTGCGTTAATCGATGTGACCACTTACAGTACCAGTACTTTGAACCACAGAGTATACGTGCCATCCGCTACGCTGCAAAGTGTGCAACGTAGTTCAAGTGTGCATAGTGTAAGAAATTGCGAACAAACAATTGCACGTTTTTAGCATTGTGTTTTTAGCATCAATGTCTAATCTATCTTTTCGTACTAAATCGATCATGCTCTTCAATTTTATAATTCAATTTTTCCCCTGTCTTGAACCGTTTCCGAGATAGTAACGCTAGCATGAATGTCTATGCTCTTCAATTTTGTAATTAACTTTTTTCTCCAGGACCGTTTTTGAGATAGGAACACTAATTCCTCTATTTTCCTCCAGGTGGCGCTACAAGCGGTTTAACCTTGTACTGCATGGCCACTTTGCTATACTTGCATATCATTTTTATCACTGTAGCTTCAGCCGTTTAGCAGTTAAAAGAGTTGGGACTGATTTTTTTAGGCACCCTGTATTTTTTTTAGATCGTAAAGATATTACAATGGGACCTAATTCAGACCAAGACCTTTCCAACACAACAAAAAGTATCAAAATCTGAGTAGCCGTTCAGAAGTTATGAGCTAACAAACATAAAAAAAACATACGGTTTGAATTGAGAACCTTCCTTCTTTTTTGAAGTCGGTTAAAAATACATTAAAGACACCCAACATAGTGAAAAAAAAAATGAAAAGTACGATTTCGCAGGCCTGCATACTCTCTGAAAATGTGTGACCGAATTTGCTTACTCAAAAACGAACGAAACATTTTTAGCCATAATTTGAGAGGAATTTCTAGGAAAAAATCAAATTTAAGAAAAATCAGTCTTTTCTGATCAAAAATCTTTTCAGAGAAGTTGATCGTTAAACTGTCAGCTCCTTTCTGAACGAATTTCTGTCACTTTTGATTTGGTTTAACAAAATTGCGCAATGATGGTGCCATCTTCGAACATATTTTAAATGGCACATGAGAAATATTTTTTTAGATATATATAATAAATTAATTTACATGTTGTTTTAAAAATATGTGAAGGACTTTCAATATTTAGAAAAGTAAATTATTAAAGATATGTATATATATACATATATATATATATATATATATATATATATATATATATATATATATATATATATATATAATATATAAATATAACAATAGCTTTATATACAACAGACAGAAAATATTAGAGTTATCAAATCTCGAGTATTAAATATGAAAAATTTAAAATGAGCAGGGAACGTCTTTTTAAAAACTGTTTCTTAAAAAAATATATGAAGTAAAAACAAACAGAAAAATGTATTTATATAATGTAGAAATTGATTTATGTTTAAAGTTATTTAATATTTTTTTATAGTCATTGAAACTAATTTATTAAAATGCATGTAAATCGTTCAAAAAATGTTTTACAATCTTTTAATTAAAATTAAACTCAAGATCGGGAATAATATATATAAACAAACTAGTACATACTGTTTTTTCAACTCATAGTTATTCAAAAAATTTTGCAACATTGCTTAGAAAAATTTAATTTTCTAAACGAATTAAATTATACAGAATTAATTTGCAAGCTTCTGATACGTCTGCTTGTCATGGAGTTTATGTTTTGAAAAGTTTTTCCTCAATCTTAAATCAATATGGCTCTTTTACTGAAATTTATTGGTATTCCCATAGCTTTATGCTATGTATACCATTTTTTTTATGAAATCGTAGCATAGTGGCAGCGCGTTCGTCTGTCACCAAAGGGGACCCGCGTTTAATTCCGGCGGAGGGGTTATTTTTTCCAGCAGCAAACATGTTCACACAAATTTGGCCCGATTTATCTTTAAAAGACCTTGTTTTAGTTGGCTCGAACCTGAGCCGCTTGTGAAGCTGAATTTACGCCAGTTTAAGAGAAAACTACGGAAAACACAATGAGTCAACTAAGTCAATGAGCGTGAACTGGGATTAAACCCGGCACTTCCCCTCTACAAGCATTGAACACAGTACCATTCGGCCACTGGTAGTCCGTTCACTTCCGTTGAACATGCACAGTTAATATAATACACATCTGCGATTAAAACCGCTTGCATTCATAATGGAAAAAAAAAAATAATAATTCATAATTTGTTTGCGAAAATAAAGAAAAAAAATTGATCGCCACAACATACTAGTTTATTTATTTATTTATTTATTTGTTTCCTTAATTTATATATTATAATAAATTTTAATATAATAAATATTGCACAAAATATTGTTATAATAAATTTTATAAGTGATAAATTCTTATTATAGTATATTTATTTTTACACTTAGGGAGTTTTAGGTATTATAATGTAGTTTGAGAAATAACATTTTACTGAATACTGCATATAAATTTTAATAATTTTAAAAGTTCTTTTTTATAAACAAATTAAAAAATAATAATATTAATATTAATAATAAGCTTTAAAGTTTTAAGAAAAAAACTATTTTTCACTAAAGTTGCAAGTTTTAAATTAATAAGCAGGCTGAACAACAAAAATAAAAAAGTTGAGCAAAATAATTTTAAGTAACCACACATTTAAAAAATCTCTTTTCTAACAAATTTAGAAATGTATTCGAATTAGGTAAATTTGAAACAGAAACATTTTCTTTCATTTATTACAAAATCTGTTTAACCGAACTGTAGCTTTGTACACTTTAAAATGTCAAGAATTACACTATTTATCACAAACTGTTATTTTTACATACATAAAGAATTCTAATTAAAAAAAAAAAAAAAAAAAAAAGTGTGGGGGGGGGGGGGATTGATAAATGTTTTCTTCGTGACATTTTAAAATGTATGACATTTTAAAGGTCATGACATTTTAAAGCATATAAGAAAGCGATGCTCATATTTCGATGAACATCTAAAAGAATATAAAGTGTTTTAAATTTTGTTGCAAGTGTTAAAATTCTATGTTATGTTATAAAATTTTATTTCTTAATGATTTCACGGTACTTTAATAAAAAGATAAATTAAATACATATATATATATATATATATTGATTTAAGGATCACATTTCATTTATTTTAAACAAAAATTTTGGTGTAAATAAAAGAAAAGATTTAATATATATATATACATGTATATAAATATATATATACTTTAGAGAAATACGTTTTAAATACTTTTCAATATTGAAAAAAATCCAGTCTTCACATCTCTAGGTGAAAGCAAATTATACAGCCAAACCTAGCTAACATGAATGGCAAAGAGGAAAAAAAAAAAAATTCTTCATGTTATCAGCGGTTCATGTGATCAGTAACTAATCTTGATGTAACTAAACTAATCACCATTTTGACGGGGATTGCGGAAACAGTTCATTCTAAAAGTAATTCACGTTAAGCATGTCCTCGTTAACGAGGTTCGACTGTAATTAAATGTAATATGTATATATGTATATATATATATATATATATATATATATATATATATATATATATATATGTATATATATATATATATATATATATATATATATATATATATATATATATATATATATATATACAGGGTGATTATAAAAAAAAATCCCGATATATGACACCATAGCTATATACCGTTCACAGAAACTGAATAAAAATTTAATGGAAGGTATTTTGAGGTATGCGCTCAAGAATCATATAAAAAACAACAGACTTTAACAGTTACGGTTACAGTGACAAAATTTCAAAAAATTCAAATGGCAAAACCTTCTTTTTGTATTGAAATGGGATCTCCATAGCAAAAAACATAACCAGCGTTTGAACGGTACCTGTAGCATGAAAATCGCCAGCGGTAGGCAGACTAAGAAGAAAAGACGAATCAACTGTGATGCCTATCAGAGCACGACTTTCACTTTTTATTGACGTCACAATTTCGCATTCCGTGTCTTCGGCTCTGACTAATGTCCACTGATTCTGCTTCGAAACGAGAAGAAGAGACCATCGTATCCTTAATTTCCTGTAAGGCTACTGAATAAGGACTCTAATTTCGTGTTTAGACGTAAGATACCGTCATGACTGACGTCATCGCATTAGTCGAAAAATAAGGCATTGTGAAATGTGTGATGTGTATCTTGTTTTCTCGCTTTGTGAACAATATGCCGCTTACAGGGAAATAACGTGGAGAAATTGTAAATATTTATTACATGAACGGACAAAATACCACAGAGATATCACGTCTTTAGCTGTGTATCGCAGTCACCATGAAAAAACGCTGAATCCCATGTACTGTGAAAGCTATGCGGGACTTGATACGTAAACTTAAAGATACTGGTTGCACATGCGATCGATCTCGGCCTGAACGACCAACCGTTCCTGCTGAGCCTGTTGCAGAAGTCCATCAGACGACAGGCGAAGTTCCCCGTGTAAGTGCACGTGATGTTTCCCATTTTCTGCAGCTGCCGAGTTCTACGATACGCAAGATTCTGTTCTCTGTTCTCCAAATGTTTCCGTATCGTTTTCAAATAGTCCAAAAAATACAATCGGGTGATATCCAACTACGAATAGTTTTGCGATAGAATTTCTTACGACGAGAATAACAGTTGGCCTTCAAGCATTCTGTGGACGGCCGAAGCTCACTTTTCGTTAACTGTAAACGTGAATTCGAAATTAAGCATACCGTTGTCTCTTCTTCTAGTTTCGAAGCAGAATCGGTAGGCTTTAGTCAGAGCCGGAGATTCAGTACTCAAAAAAAAAGGTGTTGCCATTTGAAATTTTTGAAATTCTGTCGCTGTAACCGTAACTGTTAGAGTTTAACTTTTTACATTATTCTTGAGCGCATACCTCAAAATATCTTGCACCAAACTTTTACTCAATTTTATGAACGGTTTATTAGCTACTGTCACATATATCAGGATTTTTTTTTTTTTATAATCACCCTGTATATATATACAGGGTAGTTACAATTAAAGTGATTCTATTCATACACCCTCTAGAACCCGTTCTACCTATCGGACTTTGATGAAATTCGGTATATACGTAATATTGACCACGAGAAAATAATTTCTGCAATTAAGGAGTTCAAATTTTTGCGACCAAACGAATCTTTTCAATAATTCCTTATTAAAATCAGACAAACCAATAAAGAGTGTTACAATCAGATCCAGAAAATCATTCTGCATGCTATTGTCATTGCTAATCATGCCCTTACAGAAGAAAGATCGAGGGTTGCTGGAAAAATTGTTTTATCAATACGGCAGCAACAACATAGCTGCACTGCGTTCAAATCATATTTTAAATGATTGTGAAAAGGTCTCATGTCGAAGAATGATTAGAAGAAGATGATTCGGTTGCGAATGAAACTGTCGAAGAAATTACTACTGCTGCGGTCTAAAGAGCCTCTAATTTCTGCAAATTCTCAGCAAGTGCTAGATCGGTTCCTAGTGAGTTAACAATTCCTTCGTCGACAGTACGAAAAATTCTCAGATCCGTTTTAATTTAATATCTATATAAAATTTGCATGGTGAAAACGCTGCAACCTCAAGATTACCAAACATTGTTTATGCAAGTTGGAGCGACAACCCATATTGGGTGACAAGTCAAGGAACTGTTTCGGGCTAACTTTGGTGAGAATCATGTAATAGCCAAAGGTTTTACGGATGCCTCGCCTCCTTGTTCACCCGACTTTAATCCCTGTGATTTCTGGTAGTGCGGATTCTTAAAAAAAAAACATGTTTATAGAGGAGAAATCAGAACTTTACCTAAATAAAAATTCAGCATTACATGTCATATTGATGAAATCACACGAGAGTCTTTTCACACTACCATTGAATAGGCTATAATGCGTTTTCAACGCGTAACTGATGTCAATACAGTAAACCTTGAGCGCATTCTCCAATTGAATAAATTTTATTAATTCTGACAGTTTTTTGTCCTAATTTAAGTGCTACAATTCCTCCTAGTGGTAGATTTTTTTTTTCTTTTTGCGAAAATGGTTTCCCCATGGTCTATATAACATATATACCAAATTTAATCAAACTGAATTGGTTGTAGAGGGGTCTGAATAGGGTCACTTTAATTATAACCACCCTGTATATATCTATATTAAATTATGCTTCAGAAATTTGGACATCAACGTGTAAAATTTTACAAAGGATTCGAACAACCCAAAGAAGCATGTGAGGTGCATGCTTAGAATCAGTGTTTCCAGATATGGCGGATATTTTATTCAATAATCACCAATAATTTTTAATTGTAACATTTTCCTAATTACTTCAAATATATACAGTCTATTATGTAATATCACTTATCAAAATTATTGGTGAGTATTGAATAAAAAATCCGCTGGATCTGGCAACACAGGTGAGGATTTACTCGAATAGACAGAAAGCGTGACCCTTGTACAAACCGAAGTTACTCATGTTATTTGTAGAGAAGAAGTTAGAATGGAGCTCTGCTGGGCTCTTTCCCAGAAAAGAAGATGATAGATGGACCACCAAAGTAATATTTTTGATGCCGAGAGATAAGAAAAGGAGACCGAGGAAGAGAGCACAGTATCGTTGGAGATTGTCAAGTTTGGAGTTTATAGGAGCAGGATGGAGAAGGAATGCAAAACACAGGGAAGATTGGAATCCCTTTGGAGACGCCTTCATCTTGCAGTTGATTGAGTATGACTGAAATGGATATATATATATAATTTGAATTATTTAGTACCATTGTAACACTCAACAGACAAAAGATAGATGAAGATACCAACATAAAATTAAATTTTAATTGAGATTTATTTCGATTAAAAATAGTCACGGTATTAATTTAATTTAAGCACCAGTGTTTAGTAAAAACATGTTAAAGTACTTACACAGAAGAGAAATGACACTAACATAACACATAGGTCTAACGATGAGAGAATTTGCAAAAACTATGAATTATTAGTAACAGTCAACATTTTAGAGGAAAGAGAAATAATAAAATCACCAAAGAGTTCCGCTAAAAGGAAAAAAAGGGAATTCATGAATTGAAAATTGGAATTTTAAATGCTGAAAAATAGAAATGTTCACTCATCAGGAAACTTGCATTTCTATAGGCATATGCAAGATCTCGGAGAACTGTATAGCTAATTACAGCAAATATACAGCTCAAGTCTCTATCTTGTAACAAAACAAAATAAAAAAAGAAATTAAATTAATCAATAACACAAACCAAAATTTAAACAAAAAGTAAGTAATTTAAGCAGTCCACATGTTAAACGATACTTACGGAGGTAGTAGAATTAAAAAGGTTGCCAAACGAACATTAGTAAAAAGAAAAGATTAAAAGGTTTTGAAACGGTTAATCGATTTAGGTGCTACTGAAATACTTTAATTGGTTGCATTATTTGCTAGTTATTAATTTTTAAAAGCTTTTAACAAGATAAAAAAGGTGATTTTTAATCATAACGTTAACCATTTTAAAGTTCAGTTTATTTTTAACTTTCAACGTAGCGTGAGCAAGCGTCATCTCACGTGAAAAAAAAAGATTTACTTTTAGGTAACTACCTAAAATGTACGGTTTAACTTAGAATTTTTATTTTGTTGAGCTAAATTTTTAGTCTTAAGCAAATATATATATATATATATATATATGACATTCCCTTTAACGATTTTTTTTCGTTAGAAACTTAGATACTTTATGTAATTATTATAATTAAACAAAATTTAAGTAGGAAATTTGAATCTTTCATAATATCAACCAGAAAAAGAATACGTACTGCAATAATACTATGCTTATAATACTATTGCAATAATACTATGTTTATATTACTATTGCAATAATACAATTGCAATAATACTATGCTTCCTTTTTTTTTTTTTTTTTTTATTCATCCTCCATATATATATATACAGTCTATAACAAAAAAAAAAAAAAAAAAAAAAAAAAAAAAAAAAAAAGCGACGCACCAAGAAAAAATTACCCGAACGGGACAAAAATTTTAGATGTGATGTACATGTGGAGAAAAACAATTGATTACAGTTTCAGAAAATTTGAATGATTTAATTAAGAGAAAAGGACTCACAAAGTACACAAGTCAATAACGCGTTGATCCACATCTGGCCCTTAGGTACGCAGTTATTCGGTTTGGTATTAATTGATAGAGTTGGCAGATGTGCTTCCGTGAAGTATCGTTGCAAATTATGTCCAATTGGTGCGTTCGATTGGTAAAATCTCGAACTGATTGAAGGATGCTCCAAATGCCCTCAGTGGAAGAAAAATCCGGGGATTGAGCTCAACTCCATTTCACCTGTTATGTGTCTTTGAAGTCTCCGAATTACTAGTAGCACGTAGAATCGTTGATAATGATGAATTGGAGCTTTGAGTGCCGCTTTGACGATTGACTAGTTTTCACTTTCTGTCCTCTCTTTAGGCCGACCGTTTCCTCCATGACGCTGTGTTCGACCATGGTTCGCCTATTCCTGTCAATATTATCTAATAGTGGTACCGCTCCTATCCAATTGACAAAAAAATTGCAGATTAGACTAACCGGCTTCTTTGAACCCAACTATACACCACATTCAAACTCATAGAAAATTATAAAAATGTGAACAGATGAAAAAGGATGAAAATAGAAGAAATTAATGAACAGGTAGAGAAGGATTCAAACTACAAGAAATAAAAATATGAAAGTATGCCGTATTCGTAACTTTATCGGAAACATTATACGTATTGTGCACTCAAATTGTGGTTTTCTGTGAAGCTAAGTGAAAATTGCTATTACTTTCTTAACTTCAGTGTCCAAATGGGAAAAATGAATAAATAAATAAAAAAAAAAAAAAAAAAAAAAAAAAAAAAGATTCCACACTTAAATAAGATCAAAGTTTATGAAATATATGAATACCGTTTGAAACTGGCACAGTTTACAGTTAACATCCAAATGCAAGATAATAAGAACACTCAGAATATAATCAAGTTTTTTTTTTTTTTTTTTTTCACAGTTTTTTATCTAGATATAATTTTATGATTTAATTTAATTTTATAAACGTGATAATACCGGGTGATCCAAAACTTAGGACAAACTTTAAAAATGAATAATTCGAAAACAAATCAAGATACAAAGATACGGTTTGCACCAAACGGATGAAAAAGAAGCCAGGTTTTGTGTGGCTAAAAAAAAAAAAAAAAAAAAAAATGTTCTGTTGGCGACCAACAGATGGCGCTGTCGGATTTCTGATGTAGGATTATGCAAATAACAAATGATATAAAAAGGAACAACTACAGCAGGTAATGGTAGTCGAAGCGTATATGCATCGAAATATCGCATTTTCGGTCGCTACTTTAATAACGCATGGCCTCCAAGATATCCCGATCTGACACCCTGTGACTTTTAACTGTGAGGATTCTTAAAGTCAAAAGTATACCGCGACCAATCGGCATCACTAGCAGCACTGAAAGATACCATCCGCCAAAATGTGTCTGCCATAATGCAAGAAATTCTACTAAATGCTGTGAACGATGTGGTGAATCGTTTCACATCTGTACTTCTGAATGATGGACATTGAACAGTTACTGTAGTATTACTAATTAACTGTAATTAAGCTGACTTGTAAGTTGGCAACATTTTTTTTTCATTTGTAAATCATATTTTGGTGAAATAAAACACTATAGTGCCATATGTGCCTTGATTCGTTTTCGATTCATTCATTTTTAATGTTTGTCCTGACTTTTGGATCACCCGGTACTTAAAAAATAAAAAAATAAAGATAAAATAAACATTTAATTTTATTTAATGTAACAGAATTAATTTCTCTAATTTGTATTTGTAATTAATTTGTAATAATATTTGTAATTTTGAAAAAATTACAAATATTTGCATATGATTATCATATTATTTGTCATTTTTATGAAAATAAAGGAAAAATTTTTTGTTGTTGCAATCACCTTTTAAAATAGAACCAATTTTGAAAGTTAACAACGTATCAGCATGAAAACAATGGAAATACAAAGAATATTTTTGATAAACAAATGTCATATAAAATACAAGTACCTAAATAAATAACTCATTTAATATATATATTAAAAAAAGAATTTTTTTTTTGTGTGTGTTTATTTTTGACGCTTTCCGATAGATGGAGCCAAAACGATTATTTCATATTCAGTATTTCAGATGGAAGAGAAGAAATTCGTCCGCGAAACTGCCGCATCACGGTATTTTCGGAGTAAAAAATAGTTCGATTTTTAAACTGAGTTATAAAAAGAACAAGCGTTTTCCTAGGGAAAAGGGAGATGTCAGGCACATCAGATAAAAGCGATTAATATCATATATAAATTAAATTAAATTCGCTCGAGCCATATTCGAGAAAAAATTCTTACACATATAGTCCGTCCATTTATAACTTAAATGAGCCAATTCATATCTCGAAATATATTGCACGCAGAAATGTAGCGAGTTCAGGGTAGGATCAGACAGAAGGTGAAAGTCTATTTTGAAAATATCAGAACATAACCTCCCATATTTCCTGAGATATTAAGTGTCGGCTTTCAGCGGTTTGTTTGATCTTAAAATTCCTGTATATATAAGTGTCGCAGTTTTCGTTCGTTTTTCCGTTTCCGCTGAGTGTCGTGGCGTTCGTTTGTTTTTGCGCTTGCGTCACTAGAAAAACTGCCGTTTTTCATGATAGAACCGACTCCAAAAAGCAACTACTATTCAAACAACTTAAAAAAAAAAAAAAAAAAAAAAGGTACAAAATGAAACTGAAATTGCGCCTAAAAGTATAAAATAATTTCCTTCGCCAAACAACCTATAATACTACAATTAATCATAACTTTTGAAGTCGGCGCAAAATTAAATAAAATTTAATTAGTTTTCAAAGGTTTGTTTTTAGATCGTTAGCAAGAAATGCTGTTCTCTCGAATGATCCATTTTCATTTTTCCTTTATTATTTTATCACTGTATGCAATGGATCCATTAGTAGCATCTACATAGAACAGTGAACATTCGTCACAATGCGTTATTTATGTTTCTACGAAGTTAGAGTTTCCTTTGAAATTTGGCATAACTTTGATAACTATCATGTAAGATGTGTATTTTGAATAGGATTTGAGTTTTGTATTGAATAAAGGTATCAATTTTTATTTAATTTTGCGCCGACTTCAAAAGTTATGATTAATTGTAGTGTTATAGGTTGTTTGGCGAAGGGAATTATTTTATACTTTTAGGCGCAATTTCAGTTTCATTTTGTACCTTTTTTTTTTTTTTTTTTTTTTTTTTTTTTTTAAGTTGTTTGAATAGTAGTTGCTTTTTGGAGTCGGTTCTATTTTTTTACAAAAAGATTTTATTTTTCTCTTTTTAGTGAAAATTTATTTATATAGCAGAACATCAGAAGACGTTCAACGGCAGTTTCACAAATCACAACTTCCAAGAAAAGGGACATAACTACAACAATGGTTTATGTCACTGAAAAATACATGAAATGCACCCAATGGGAATAAAAATGTTACATCTCCATCTAGAAAGTTATCCACTCGAGAGATAGTTATGCCAGTTTTATTCTAGTCAATCTATTTTTAAGTTGATTTTTCTCAAATGCTGCATTTTTTAGTTGTGTCACTTTTCTTAACTTTATCGGATATGAGCAAAAAACTATCTATTGAATTAACATACGTTAAATTAAAATGTCTTTAGAAATGTAAAGAACGGATACGTTGTATTCGTAACCAAAAATTCTGTTAGGCATATACATTGAACTTTACAGTGAATATGTGTCACCCGCTGCGCTGGAAATTGCGAAGCATATAGTTAAAAAAAAGAGCAAAATATGCATTGCAACAACACATCGCAGTTTCAACATCGATACTTATATACTGCTTTTACCAGTGTAGCTGCATGCGTTCAGCAGTTAGAGTGAGAACAGACTTTTGTGAGTATCTTGTAATTTGTTTATATCTTAATAAAATCGTAATGAAACTTTTTTCAGGCCAAGATCATTACGACAACAAAAAAAGTTTTAAAATTAAATCATCTCTTACGAAGTTATAAGCTAACAAATTTCAACAACAATGAGAAACATGGTTTGTATTGAGAACCTCTTCCTTTATGAAGTCGGTTTGAAACGTCTATCCGTTAATTGATGTGACCGCTTACAATAACCATACTTTGAATTCTACATAGCACAAATGTCACCCGCTACGCTACAACATATGCAATGTCGTTCAAGTGTGCACAAAATAGGAAATTGTGAACAAACAAATGCACGTTTTAAGCGCTGTGTTTTTAGCATTAATGTCTAAAATATCTTTTTGTAATAAATCGATGATGCTCTGCAATTTTATAATTTACTTTTTCCCTTGTCTTGAACCGTTTCCGAGATAGGAGCGCTAACTCCACCATTTTCCGCCAGGTGGCGCTGTAGGCGGTTGAACCGCATTGCACATATCCACTTTATTGTAACTGCATACCATTTTTATGACTATAGTGCAGCTGTTCAGCAGTTAAAAGAGTTCGGAGAGACTTTTTGGGGCACCCTGTATTTTCTTTTGATCGTGAAGATATTACAATGGGAACTATTTCACACCAAGACCGTTACAATAAAACAAAAAGTATCAAAATCGGATTATCCGTTCAGAAGTTATGAGGTAACAAACAAAAACGAAAAATCATACGCTTTGTATTGAGAACCTCCTCCTTTTTGAAGTCGGTTAATTAGAGCATCTCTTACGAAGTTATAAGCTTACAAACACCACCAACAACACATAGCTCGATTTAAGAACACCCTCCTGTCTGAAGTTGGTTGAAAACGACTTTGCGTTAATCGATGTGACCACTTACAGTACCAGTACTTTGAACCACAGAGTATACGTGCCATCCGCTACGCTGCAAAGTGTGCAACGTAGTTCAAGTGTGCATAGTGTAAGAAATTGCGAACAAACAATTGCACGTTTTTAGCATTGTGTTTTTAGCATCAATGTCTAATCTATCTTTTCGTACTAAATCGATCATGCTCTTCAATTTTATAATTCAATTTTTCCCCTGTCTTGAACCGTTTCCGAGATAGTAACGCTAGCATGAATGTCTATGCTCTTCAATTTTGTAATTAACTTTTTTCTCCAGGACCGTTTTTGAGATAGGAACACTAATTCCTCTATTTTCCTCCAGGTGGCGCTACAAGCGGTTTAACCTTGTACTGCATGGCCACTTTGCTATACTTGCATATCATTTTTATCACTGTAGCTTCAGCCGTTTAGCAGTTAAAAGAGTTGGGACTGATTTTTTTAGGCACCCTGTATTTTTTTTAGATCGTAAAGATATTACAATGGGACCTAATTCAGACCAAGACCTTTCCAACACAACAAAAAGTATCAAAATCTGAGTAGCCGTTCAGAAGTTATGAGCTAACAAACATAAAAAAAACATACGGTTTGAATTGAGAACCTTCCTTCTTTTTTGAAGTCGGTTAAAAATACATTAAAGACACCCAACATAGTGAAAAAAAAAATGAAAAGTACGATTTCGCAGGCCTGCATACTCTCTGAAAATGTGTGACCGAATTTGCTTACTCAAAAACGAACGAAACATTTTTAGCCATAATTTGAGAGGAATTTCTAGGAAAAAATCAAATTTAAGAAAAATCAGTCTTTTCTGATCAAAAATCTTTTCAGAGAAGTTGATCGTTAAACTGTCAGCTCCTTTCTGAACGAATTTCTGTCACTTTTGATTTGGTTTAACAAAATTGCGCAATGATGGTGCCATCTTCGAACATATTTTAAATGGCACATGAGAAATATTTTTTTAGATATATATAATAAATTAATTTACATGTTGTTTTAAAAATATGTGAAGGACTTTCAATATTTAGAAAAGTAAATTATTAAAGATATGTATATATATACATATATATATATATATATATATATATATATATATATATATATATATATATAATATATAAATATAACAATAGCTTTATATACAACAGACAGAAAATATTAGAGTTATCAAATCTCGAGTATTAAATATGAAAAATTTAAAATGAGCAGGGAACGTCTTTTTAAAAACTGTTTCTTAAAAAAATATATGAAGTAAAAACAAACAGAAAAATGTATTTATATAATGTAGAAATTGATTTATGTTTAAAGTTATTTAATATTTTTTTATAGTCATTGAAACTAATTTATTAAAATGCATGTAAATCGTTCAAAAAATGTTTTACAATCTTTTAATTAAAATTAAACTCAAGATCGGGAATAATATATATAAACAAACTAGTACATACTGTTTTTTCAACTCATAGTTATTCAAAAAATTTTGCAACATTGCTTAGAAAAATTTAATTTTCTAAACGAATTAAATTATACAGAATTAATTTGCAAGCTTCTGATACGTCTGCTTGTCATGGAGTTTATGTTTTGAAAAGTTTTTCCTCAATCTTAAATCAATATGGCTCTTTTACTGAAATTTATTGGTATTCCCATAGCTTTATGCTATGTATACCATTTTTTTTATGAAATCGTAGCATAGTGGCAGCGCGTTCGTCTGTCACCAAAGGGGACCCGCGTTTAATTCCGGCGGAGGGGTTATTTTTTCCAGCAGCAAACATGTTCACACAAATTTGGCCCGATTTATCTTTAAAAGACCTTGTTTTAGTTGGCTCGAACCTGAGCCGCTTGTGAAGCTGAATTTACGCCAGTTTAAGAGAAAACTACGGAAAACACAATGAGTCAACTAAGTCAATGAGCGTGAACTGGGATTAAACCCGGCACTTCCCCTCTACAAGCATTGAACACAGTACCATTCGGCCACTGGTAGTCCGTTCACTTCCGTTGAACATGCACAGTTAATATAATACACATCTGCGATTAAAACCGCTTGCATTCATAATGGAAAAAAAAAAATAATAATTCATAATTTGTTTGCGAAAATAAAGAAAAAAAATTGATCGCCACAACATACTAGTTTATTTATTTATTTATTTATTTGTTTCCTTAATTTATATATTATAATAAATTTTAATATAATAAATATTGCACAAAATATTGTTATAATAAATTTTATAAGTGATAAATTCTTATTATAGTATATTTATTTTTACACTTAGGGAGTTTTAGGTATTATAATGTAGTTTGAGAAATAACATTTTACTGAATACTGCATATAAATTTTAATAATTTTAAAAGTTCTTTTTTATAAACAAATTAAAAAATAATAATATTAATATTAATAATAAGCTTTAAAGTTTTAAGAAAAAAACTATTTTTCACTAAAGTTGCAAGTTTTAAATTAATAAGCAGGCTGAACAACAAAAATAAAAAAGTTGAGCAAAATAATTTTAAGTAACCACACATTTAAAAAATCTCTTTTCTAACAAATTTAGAAATGTATTCGAATTAGGTAAATTTGAAACAGAAACATTTTCTTTCATTTATTACAAAATCTGTTTAACCGAACTGTAGCTTTGTACACTTTAAAATGTCAAGAATTACACTATTTATCACAAACTGTTATTTTTACATACATAAAGAATTCTAATTAAAAAAAAAAAAAAAAAAAAGTGTGGGGGGGGGGGAATTGATAAATGTTTTCTTCGTGACATTTTAAAATGTATGACATTTTAAAGGTCATGACATTTTAAAGCATATAAGAAAGCGATGCTCATATTTCGATGAACATCTAAAAGAATATAAAGTGTTTTAAATTTTGTTGCAAGTGTTAAAATTCTATGTTATGTTATAAAATTTTATTTCTTAATGATTTCACGGTACTTTAATAAAAAGATAAATTAAATACATATATATATATATATATATTGATTTAAGGATCACATTTCATTTATTTTAAACAAAAATTTTGGTGTAAATAAAAGAAAAGATTTAATATATATATATACATGTATATAAATATATATATACTTTAGAGAAATACGTTTTAAATACTTTTCAATATTGAAAAAAATCCAGTCTTCACATCTCTAGGTGAAAGCAAATTATACAGCCAAACCTAGCTAACACGAATGGCAAAGAGGAAAAAAAAAAAAATTCTTCATGTTATCAGCGGTTCATGTGATCAGTAACTAATCTTGATGTAACTAAACTAATCACCATTTTGACGGGGATTGCGGAAACAGTTCATTCTAAAAGTAATTCACGTTAAGCATGTCCTCGTTAACGAGGTTCGACTGTAATTAAATGTAATATGTATATATGTATATATATATATATATATATATATATATATATATATATATATATATATACAGGGTGATTATAAAAAAAAATCCCGATATATGACACCATAGCTATATACCGTTCACAGAAACTGAATAAAAATTTAATGGAAGGTATTTTGAGGTATGCGCTCAAGAATCATATAAAAAACAACAGACTTTAACAGTTACGGTTACAGTGACAAAATTTCAAAAAATTCAAATGGCAAAACCTTCTTTTTGTATTGAAATGGGATCTCCATAGCAAAAAACATAACCAGCGTTTGAACGGTACCTGTAGCATGAAAATCGCCAGCGGTAGGCAGACTAAGAAGAAAAGACGAATCAACTGTGATGCCTATCAGAGCACGACTTTCACTTTTTATTGACGTCACAATTTCGCATTCCGTGTCTTCGGCTCTGACTAATGTCCACTGATTCTGCTTCGAAACGAGAAGAAGAGACCATCGTATCCTTAATTTCCTGTAAGGCTACTGAATAAGGACTCTAATTTCGTGTTTAGACGTAAGATACCGTCATGACTGACGTCATCGCATTAGTCGAAAAATAAGGCATTGTGAAATGTGTGATGTGTATCTTGTTTTCTCGCTTTGTGAACAATATGCCGCTTACAGGGAAATAACGTGGAGAAATTGTAAATATTTATTACATGAACGGACAAAATACCACAGAGATATCACGTCTTTAGCTGTGTATCGCAGTCACCATGAAAAAACGCTGAATCCCATGTACTGTGAAAGCTATGCGGGACTTGATACGTAAACTTAAAGATACTGGTTGCACATGCGATCGATCTCGGCCTGAACGACCAACCGTTCCTGCTGAGCCTGTTGCAGAAGTCCATCAGACGACAGGCGAAGTTCCCCGTGTAAGTGCACGTGATGTTTCCCATTTTCTGCAGCTGCCGAGTTCTACGATACGCAAGATTCTGTTCTCTGTTCTCCAAATGTTTCCGTATCGTTTTCAAATAGTCCAAAAAATACAATCGGGTGATATCCAACTACGAATAGTTTTGCGATAGAATTTCTTACGACGAGAATAACAGTTGGCCTTCAAGCATTCTGTGGACGGCCGAAGCTCACTTTTCGTTAACTGTAAACGTGAATTCGAAATTAAGCATACCGTTGTCTCTTCTTCTAGTTTCGAAGCAGAATCGGTAGGCTTTAGTCAGAGCCGGAGATTCAGTACTCAAAAAAAAAGGTGTTGCCATTTGAAATTTTTGAAATTCTGTCGCTGTAACCGTAACTGTTAGAGTTTAACTTTTTACATTATTCTTGAGCGCATACCTCAAAATATCTTGCACCAAACTTTTACTCAATTTTATGAACGGTTTATTAGCTACTGTCACATATATCAGGATTTTTTTTTTTTTATAATCACCCTGTATATATATACAGGGTAGTTACAATTAAAGTGATTCTATTCATACACCCTCTAGAACCCGTTCTACCTATCGGACTTTGATGAAATTCGGTATATACGTAATATTGACCACGAGAAAATAATTTCTGCAATTAAGGAGTTCAAATTTTTGCAACCAAACGAATCTTTTCAATAATTCCTTATTAAAATCAGACAAACCAATAAAGAGTGTTACAATCAGATCCAGAAAATCATTCTGCATGCTATTGTCATTGCTAATCATGCCCTTACAGAAGAAAGATCGAGGGTTGCTGGAAAAATTGTTTTATCAATACGGCAGCAACAACATAGCTGCACTGCGTTCAAATCATATTTTAAATGATTGTGAAAAGGTCTCATGTCGAAGAATGATTAGAAGAAGATGATTCGGTTGCGAATGAAACTGTCGAAGAAATTACTACTGCTGCGGTCTAAAGAGCCTCTAATTTCTGCAAATTCTCAGCAAGTGCTAGATCGGTTCCTAGTGAGTTAACAATTCCTTCGTCGACAGTACGAAAAATTCTCAGATCCGTTTTAATTTAATATCTATATAAAATTTGCATGGTGAAAACGCTGCAACCTCAAGATTACCAAACATTGTTTATGCAAGTTGGAGCGACAACCCATATTGGGTGACAAGTCAAGGAACTGTTTCGGGCTAACTTTGGTGAGAATCATGTAATAGCCAAAGGTTTTACGGATGCCTCGCCTCCTTGTTCACCCGACTTTAATCCCTGTGATTTCTGGTAGTGCGGATTCTTAAAAAAAAAACATGTTTATAGAGGAGAAATCAGAACTTTACCTAAATAAAAATTCAGCATTACATGTCATATTGATGAAATCACACGAGAGTCTTTTCACACTACCATTGAATAGGCTATAATGCGTTTTCAACGCGTAACTGATGTCAATACAGTAAACCCTGAGCGCATTCTCCAATTGAATAAATTTTATTAATTCTGACAGTTTTTTGTCCTAATTTAAGTGCTACAATTCCTCCTAGTGGTAGATTTTTTTTTTCTTTTTGCGAAAATGGTTTCCCCATGGTCTATATAACATATATACCAAATTTAATCAAACTGAATTGGTTGTAGAGGGGTCTGAATAGGGTCACTTTAATTATAACCACCCTGTATATATCTATATTAAATTATGCTTCAGAAATTTGGACATCAACGTGTAAAATTTTACAAAGGATTCGAACAACCCAAAGAAGCATGTGAGGTGCATGCTTAGAATCAGTGTTTCCAGATATGGCGGATATTTTATTCAATAATCACCAATAATTTTTAATTGTAACATTTTCCTAATTACTTCAAATATATACAGTCTATTATGTAATATCACTTATCAAAATTATTGGTGAGTATTGAATAAAAAATCCGCTGGATCTGGCAACACAGGTGAGGATTTACTCGAATAGACAGAAAGCGTGACCCTTGTACAAACCGAAGTTACTCATGTTATTTGTAGAGAAGAAGTTAGAATGGAGCTCTGCTGGGCTCTTTCCCAGAAAAGAAGATGATAGATGGACCACCAAAGTAATATTTTTGATGCCGAGAGATAAGAAAAGGAGACCGAGGAAGAGAGCACAGTATCGTTGGAGATTGTCAAGTTTGGAGTTTATAGGAGCAGGATGGAGAAGGAATGCAAAACACAGGGAAGATTGGAATCCCTTTGGAGACGCCTTCATCTTGCAGTTGATTGAGTATGACTGAAATGGATATATATATATAATTTGAATTATTTAGTACCATTGTAACACTCAACAGACAAAAGATAGATGAAGATACCAACATAAAATTAAATTTTAATTGAGATTTATTTCGATTAAAAATAGTCACGGTATTAATTTAATTTAAGCACCAGTGTTTAGTAAAAACATGTTAAAGTACTTACACAGAAGAGAAATGACACTAACATAACACATAGGTCTAACGATGAGAGAATTTGCAAAAACTATGAATTATTAGTAACAGTCAACATTTTAGAGGAAAGAGAAATAATAAAATCACCAAAGAGTTCCGCTAAAAGGAAAAAAAGGGAATTCATGAATTGAAAATTGGAATTTTAAATGCTGAAAAATAGAAATGTTCACTCATCAGGAAACTTGCATTTCTATAGGCATATGCAAGATCTCGGAGAACTGTATAGCTAATTACAGCAAATATACAGCTCAAGTCTCTATCTTGTAACAAAACAAAATAAAAAAAGAAATTAAATTAATCAATAACACAAACCAAAATTTAAACAAAAAGTAAGTAATTTAAGCAGTCCACATGTTAAACGATACTTACGGAGGTAGTAGAATTAAAAAGGTTGCCAAACGAACATTAGTAAAAAGAAAAGATTAAAAGGTTTTGAAACGGTTAATCGATTTAGGTGCTACTGAAATACTTTAATTGGTTGCATTATTTGCTAGTTATTAATTTTTAAAAGCTTTTAACAAGATAAAAAAGGTGATTTTTAATCATAACGTTAACCATTTTAAAGTTCAGTTTATTTTTAACTTTCAACGTAGCGTGAGCAAGCGTCATCTCACGTGAAAAAAAAAAGATTTACTTTTAGGTAACTACCTAAAATGTACGGTTTAACTTAGAATTTTTATTTTGTTGAGCTAAATTTTTAGTCTTAAGCAAATATATATATATATATATATATGACATTCCCTTTAACGATTTTTTTTCGTTAGAAACTTAGATACTTTATGTAATTATTATAATTAAACAAAATTTAAGTAGGAAATTTGAATCTTTCATAATATCAACCAGAAAAAGAATACGTACTGCAATAATACTATGCTTATAATACTATTGCAATAATACTATGTTTATATTACTATTGCAATAATACAATTGCAATAATACTATGCTTCCTTTTTTTTTTTTTTTTTTATTCATCCTCCATATATATATATACAGTCTATAACACAAA
The DNA here is from genome assembly GCA_963930645.1 of Salticus scenicus. Lineage (NCBI taxonomy): Eukaryota > Metazoa > Arthropoda > Arachnida > Araneae > Salticidae > Salticus > Salticus scenicus. The sequence goes on along the minus strand of OZ005649.1, from coordinate 93,385,601 downwards.
AAAAAAAAAAAAAAAAAAAAAAAAAAAAAAAAGCGACGCACCAAGAAAAAATTACCCGAACGGGACAAAAATTTTAGATGTGATGTACATGTGGAGAAAAACAATTGATTACAGTTTCAGAAAATTTGAATGATTTAATTAAGAGAAAAGGACTCACAAAGTACACAAGTCAATAACGCGTTGATCCACATCTGGCCCTTAGGTACGCAGTTATTCGGTTTGGTATTAATTGATAGAGTTGGCAGATGTGCTTCCGTGAAGTATCGTTGCAAATTATGTCCAATTGGTGCGTTCGATTGGTAAAATCTCGAACTGATTGAAGGATGCTCCAAATGCCCTCAGTGGAAGAAAAATCCGGGGATTGAGCTCAACTCCATTTCACCTGTTATGTGTCTTTGAAGTCTCCGAATTACTAGTAGCACGTAGAATCGTTGATAATGATGAATTGGAGCTTTGAGTGCCGCTTTGACGATTGACTAGTTTTCACTTTCTGTCCTCTCTTTAGGCCGACCGTTTCCTCCATGACGCTGTGTTCGACCATGGTTCGCCTATTCCTGTCAATATTATCTAATAGTGGTACCGCTCCTATCCAATTGACAAAAAAATTGCAGATTAGACTAACCGGCTTCTTTGAACCCAACTATACACCACATTCAAACTCATAGAAAATTATAAAAATGTGAACAGATGAAAAAGGATGAAAATAGAAGAAATTAATGAACAGGTAGAGAAGGATTCAAACTACAAGAAATAAAAATATGAAAGTATGCCGTATTCGTAACTTTATCGGAAACATTATACGTATTGTGCACTCAAATTGTGGTTTTCTGTGAAGCTAAGTGAAAATTGCTATTACTTTCTTAACTTCAGTGTCCAAATGGGAAAAATGAATAAATAAATAAAAAAAAAAAAAAAAAAAAAAAAAAAGATTCCACACTTAAATAAGATCAAAGTTTATGAAATATATGAATACCGTTTGAAACTGGCACAGTTTACAGTTAACATCCAAATGCAAGATAATAAGAACACTCAGAATATAATCAAGTTTTTTTTTTTTTTTTTTTTTTTTTCACAGTTTTTTATCTAGATATAATTTTATGATTTAATTTAATTTTATAAACGTGATAATACCGGGTGATCCAAAACTTAGGACAAACTTTAAAAATGAATAATTCGAAAACAAATCAAGATACAAAGATACGGTTTGCACCAAACGGATGAAAAAGAAGCCAGGTTTTGTGTGGCTAAAAAAAAAAAAAAAAAAAAAAAATGTTCTGTTGGCGACCAACAGATGGCGCTGTCGGATTTCTGATGTAGGATTATGCAAATAACAAATGATATAAAAAGGAACAACTACAGCAGGTAATGGTAGTCGAAGCGTATATGCATCGAAATATCGCATTTTCGGTCGCTACTTTAATAACGCATGGCCTCCAAGATATCCCGATCTGACACCCTGTGACTTTTAACTGTGAGGATTCTTAAAGTCAAAAGTATACCGCGACCAATCGGCATCACTAGCAGCACTGAAAGATACCATCCGCCAAAATGTGTCTGCCATAATGCAAGAAATTCTACTAAATGCTGTGAACGATGTGGTGAATCGTTTCACATCTGTACTTCTGAATGATGGACATTGAACAGTTACTGTAGTATTACTAATTAACTGTAATTAAGCTGACTTGTAAGTTGGCAACATTTTTTTTTCATTTGTAAATCATATTTTGGTGAAATAAAACACTATAGTGCCATATGTGCCTTGATTCGTTTTCGATTCATTCATTTTTAATGTTTGTCCTGACTTTTGGATCACCCGGTACTTAAAAAATAAAAAAATAAAGATAAAATAAACATTTAATTTTATTTAATGTAACAGAATTAATTTCTCTAATTTACATATATATATTCAAAGTTTTAAAGAAAACAAAATTGTGGTGCTGTCATCTATGTTAAAAAATTAAAATACTATAATTCTTAAAAATGAAGATGGAGATGGAGAGTTTAAATATAATAATAATAAATAAATAAATAAAAAAAAAAACTAGTAACGTTTTAGTTAAAAATACTATTTGCAAGCTATGAAAATTAACGTTAGATTAAAATAATATAAAAATTGCGATTATATATATATATATAAATTAAACTAATATAAATTAAAATTTATTTAGTTCAAATAAATATTCTAAAATAACAATTAACTTTAGATTAAATTATATTGATTAACAGTTTGAGATTAAAAAATAAATAAAAAATAAAAGATTAAAATATCATTACTTTTTTGTGTGTGTTCTAATAATTTTAAAAATTAAGTTCTAATAATATAATTTAATTTCTAGCTTTTATCATGATTATATCGGCAGGAAAATTGAATAACTGTTAACAGATTGATCTGCTAATTTACAGAGGGGTTTTAAATATATTTTACACAACACCAAATATTTAAACATTTACGACAGTTTTTACCAATATTTGGGTGTCTCGTGTTTAATATATTCTAATAATTAAAAGAAATTTTAAAGGCTTTCTTAAATTATTTACAGTGGAAAGTTTCAAAACGAAATTTTCTCTTTGGATTAGAGCTTATTTACTTTTAAGGGGAAATATATATATATAGATTTTTTCTTAAAGTAATACTGTAAAATGGTTTATGCGTTAAAACCATATAGGACTTTATACTATGCCACGAATGCATGGTAAACAAGTTAAATCCGAATTCTAATTTATTTTTATAAATTTTGTTTCAATACTACTTCTGAAGCTGCTATCAGACGGGGTATTGTCTGAAGTACAAGATATTGCAGCTCAAACGGTACCAAACGACTTTTTCGGGATTTAAGTAGTGTTGTTTTTAAGCATAAACGAAATCCGCAAATATAAACAGCAGATCCAACATTTAGCAATAATTCATCTCAGGGGTGTTTAAAAGGGAGAAGTATTGAGGCTATTCTAAAATCGCGGTTCCCTGAGTGGAGGATTTCATGCTGAAAAATAGCTTATGTGATTCAAACTGTCGAAAATGGCTGATTGACGAACATACGTGAGGCAAATTCTATCAATCTGGGATATTTCGACCGCTTCCATCAAGAAGAACCTGTTTATGAGGTAGTATGTGCTAATGACTTTCGTACGGCTCTTCGTCTGATAGCAACTTAAGGCTTCTTCTTTAGAAATATTACTGCTTTCAGCATATTCGGAAATTCTTCCAAGTGCTATTTCCTGATTATCTTAAAGAAAAAAAAATGACGTAAAGTTTAATCAAGAATAATATTTTTCAGATATAATGGGTGCTGATTCGCAGTGAAAAATATGTAAAATATTAATAAACTTAAATCAAGGATTGTATTAATTTTGCACATATACATTAATTTTGTTATAATATAAAGATGCAGAATATAATATATGCTATAAAGTTATAAAAATATTCATTAGAGACCGTATTAAAATATTCATTAGAGACCCTTTCACAGACCTTAATAAATCATAAATATTTTTTGAGCACCTGTACTTAAATAATTTGCGGTATTTATATGAATTTAAAATAGTAACATTCTATACCGAACATAAATGATGTAAATGAATTCCAAGGGATTAAAAAAAAAAAAAAAAAAAAAAAAAAAAAAAAATTAAAGATTATAGAGCGAGAAGAATAACACGGACCGTTAGATAGATAAAACATTCAAAGTAATTCGGAAAGAGTTAAAAGTGCATAAAGCAAAGGAAAATGGAATTGTAGAAGTTTTCCGTTATAGCACTCAGTGCATTATAAATAGGTTTTTATGTCTCTGTAAATCTTAAGGCCAGTCTTTCCATATTTTGTCGAAAAAATATTGTTGCGCACATGATTAATAAATACCGATTAGTTATGATTTGAGCAAAGCGAAGGTATTTAAATACGATTTATAAAAATGAGTCTCACAGAAAACAATGCATAGCCATTTATTTGGAAGTGAGATTTCATTGTAAACTTAAGAAACATATGGGGATTTTAAGAATTTCAAAAAATATTTACAGACGTGAGAGCGTGATGATGCAGACGGGCAGACATAATGTTTTAGGCACAAAACTGTGAATAAGCACCTTAAAATGCAATAGCTAGATTATTGCATTTTTATGGCGTTTATTCAAAGTTTTGTGCCTACTACTTTAAAATGCAAGTTCTGTGGTGCTTTCTTATTATTGACGTACAGTTTGACATAGAGGAGGGAAAAAAAAAAGCAGTCTTTGGAGACTGCCGATAGAAGTGAAATCTAAGTAACTTGTGAATTGTATCATCGAGCTATTAGATTATTATTTTCGAATTATTTTTGGTTTGTAAAGAAGTGTTTAAGATCTGTATTGTGATTCGGCACAATATTTGTAGCTACCCATATTAAAAGAACTAAGCCTTATATTAGGTAAAAATATTGATTACTTATGAAATTATTTTAATTAGTAGCTGATATACAAAAGAAAACCGATTCATGACACCTCAAAACGTGTAAATCAGGTGAAATCTTGAATTCCGCTTTCGATAATATAAAAGAACTATAAAATATCTTTCGAATGATGTATTAAGAATAATTTAATCATAATTAGAATTTGAAATATTGAAATTTTAAAATATTACTGCGCCATCTGGCGGTAGAGATTTCTGTAATCTACTGTTCGATTTCAAATCAACAAAGCTTTCTAATGATGTATTACTTATGAAATTATTTTAATTAGTAGCTGAGATACAAAAGAAAACCGATTCAGGAAACCTCAAAACGTGTAAATCAGGTGAAATCTCGAATTCCACTTTCGATAATATAAAAGAACTTTAAAATATCTTTCGAATGGTGTATTAAAAATAATTTAATCATAATTAGAAATTGAAATATTGAAATTGTAAAATATTACAGCGCCATCTGACGGTAGAAATTTCTGTAAGCTACTGTTCGATTCCAACTCAACAATGCATTCAAATGATGTATTACTTATGAAATTATTTTAATTAGTAGCTGAGATACAAAAGAAAACCCATTCAGGACACCTCAAAACGGGTAAATCAGTTGATATCTCGAATTCCACTTTCGATAATATAAATTGGTAAAAAATATGTTTCTTCTCATGGAAAGCCTTCACTGACGATGACGCGAGTTTCATGATTTTTCTTCACCCAAAAGTGCTCAACGCGCCTAAAGAAGTTTTCACTTCAAAAACCTAATTAAAAATTAAAATTATTCTTATATGACGTTCTAAAATGTTAAAAACGCATCACAAAAACTAAAGTTCTATTGCAGCAATTTCCAATTATAGCAATTAAAATATGGGAATATTTTGTTGCGACTGCATAAGGTTTAATGCTACTTATACTAAATTCCACAGAAAATATTTTTTACTACATATGAATTTTTTTGGTGCATATAAATGTCTGTAGAGTTTTAAAGTTTTTAAATATATTTCATAAATCTGAAATGCATTAATGCGTTATTTTAGATGTCCCTGTACACAATCAATTCCTGCTATTCATACCATATTGAATTTTGGACAGATCGAACTGAATTGGAATAACATATATAATTTTGAAGAAATTCTAAGCATATTTACGGTCGTTAGTGAATGGAAAGTAAAACTGACAGGCTGATAAACAAAACTCATATATATATATTTAACATTGTTAAAAAATGTTTAAAACTGTTGAGAAGTCATTTTAATACCCAGGCTTAAAACTATAATATAAATTATTAAATATTATTAAAATATGTTTTAATTACATAGTAGCATTAAAATATGTTTAATTTTAGAACTCTAGCTTGAAATTTAAAAGTAACCTATCACTATGGGAAATAAAGCATTTATTTTAGCCTCTTGTTTACTACACATGAATTAAAACGTAATTTGTATTTCGATGTAATGATTCAGTGTATAAAAAATATTTTATGACTTTTATTTTTTATTTAAAGAATTGGTATTATTCTACATTTAAAATATATTTTTACATGTATTCTTAAACTTGAAAAAGTATAAACATCAAGTGTTAAGAATTACACTGTATCAATAAAACCTTATAAACATTGTTTATTCCAACAAATCTTAAAATATTTTAAGCAAGACATATTGAACCAATCTCGGATATTGCTGCGTATATGAAAAGATAATAAGGAATTGTATCAACATAACTCTAGCTTTCAGTTTCTATTTTCGAATAATGTTTTTAATAACAGTGTTTTTTCATGCTCTGCTTTAAACGACAGTCAAAAGGAAATAAAAAGATTCTTCTTCCCTAATCTTAAATAATTCTGTTTTCTTTTTCTTTTTTTTTTTTTCCTGAAGAGCCGTAAAAAGAAATTTTCGCTTTGATACTTCACCTTCAATAATTTTATTTTTTTTTCTTCCTTGCATTCTTTTCGACTTGTTCATTTTGCTCCATTATTTGTACAATTTTAACAGTTTTTTTTTTCTTTTATTTTGTCTATTTTAATGAGTTATTTATTACTACACATTTTTTGATTATTAAGTTCAAATTATTTTAATACAATGATTGTAAGAGTTAATGAATAAATTAATGATGTCATTAAAAAATTAGCAGGATTGTTATGGAGTTCTATCAAAAATTCTGTTAAAATAATCATTATAATTCAGGTTTTTTCTAGTATAATTGAAGAGCTTGTTTCCAAAAGGCGTTAAGTCAAAAATTTCAAAAATTGACTTTTCGATGCAAAAGGTCGCAGCACACGTCTAACAATATATTTTCAATAAGTAGAAGTTACAAACGAAGTTTACTTATAATGAAAACAGAAAGTGAAATCCGTGTTTTATTCCAAAAAGAATTAAGTCACAAGTAAGTTTTGTGCCAAAAAGAATTAAGTCAAGTTTAACCAATTGTAGCGTGCCACCGGCCTTTCGTGAAAAGTCAAAAATAAGGGGAAAATGTTATTGTAAGATTGTCATATTAAGACAGTTTTTTTTTTTTTTTTTCCATAGAAAAATATAAAGATGAATGTATTTATAACCTTTATTATAATGTTTTTGTAAATATTTTAATCTTGGTTTTGGAATCTCGAAAAAAAGATTTTTCTTCCTTCTGTTATAGGAAAAAATACAAATGAATTCAGAAAAATGGACAGAAAAAAGAAAAGACCTTGTTAACCGAACTTTTGATTCATAAACATCGGAGCAATATATATATATAGTCAATTTTAGGGGAAAAGCTTATAGGAAAAGATGAAATTTGACCTGTTTTGACCTGATGCAAAATCAGGAATTACCACACAAATAAAAATTATACCATGTTAGGAATGTTTTCATCAGCGACTGCTCAAAAGGACTTCACATACTATTTACCAGTGCGTGGTCACTCCTACTTACCAGCAGAGAGAAGATTCGGACGAGTGGAAAATAGTTTAAAGAAAGTGGATACAATTTTACTTTCTAATTAATATTTTGAACATTTCTCTAAGCTTGGAAATCTTTTCGAGTATAAGAAGTAGTGGAATATTTCAGATTGGAAAACTTTCGCGCATAGTCGTCTGAAAAGTAAACAAGGTTTCTTGATTTCAGAGGCAAAAGTACTGGAAATTACGAAGCAAGATGTGGGAATCAAGACAACGTACTGCGATTCGTTTTGCCGCCAAAATATCCTGAAACTAGGGACAAAAATTCTCCCGTGCGCCCTTCTGAAATAAAAACAGAAAACAATATGGAACAAGCAAAGAAATAAATGTTTTAAAATTACTTAACGCTTTGGGAATTAACAAATTACACGAATGTTTTTATTTTTATGAATAATCTTGCAATGATACAGCTAACGCTAACACAAGGGGAAATAATGATAAAGATGGCAAAATTGAATTTGTAAATGAAAATTTGTAGTAACTAACTACCTTCCAAAATTCCAAAACTAAAATTTATGCTGTATTTACATGAAAAAAAAAATTACTTGGATTAGTTTCAAATGGAAGTAAGTCATTTCATTTCGTTATTTGTTTGTGCCAAAAGGGCGTAAGTCATAGTTTTGTTCCAAAAAGAGTTAAGTCATTTCTTTCTTTTTTTATTTCTAAATAACTATACTTTTAGGATTTTTTTAAACATGTAATTTAGTGTTATTATCATCTATAGATTACTGGAAAAAATTATCTTTTCCTTAAATTCAATAATAAATTTTACATAACAAAACCGCGTTTTTCCAGGAACTGAAAAAAATGACTTAACGCCATTTGGAAACAAGCTCTTCAATTTATATCATGAGTGATTCGTTTGTTTCTTAGATTTTGTATTATTCTGTGTTTACGTGAAATATGTAACACTATGGATTAACGTTTTTTAAGATTTCTCACTGTCACATAATTTTTGTGACAATGTTCAATTTCAAAGAACTCCATAATCTATGCAGGATTAATTATTCCAAATATTTTTATAAATGAATATCAACGGAAAAAAATTACTTTAATTTTATTTATCATATCAAAACTATCAAATATCAATTTTATGTATTTGATATAGTTCTAAATATATGCACGTATAGGTACAGTCGGTAACAAAAGTCTCCGAAAACTAGCAAAAATTTCTATATCCTTGTCGAATCCTGTTTTTAGACTAACTAAGAACATTATTCGAAAAGGATTTATTTAGCAAAACTGTATTTTCTTTTTTTTTACATAGGAATTTTTGCTAGTGTTCGGAGACTTTTGTTACCGACTGTAAGTAATAAATATCTTTTAGATAACAATTTATATCAAATATTAACGTGAAATATGTGTGTATATTTAAAAAAAAACAAAATGAATTGGATCTAATTTTCGATATGTATGCGCGGATTTATTCTTTCACAGAAAGCACATGATTTTTATTCTTGTTTATTAAAGAAGAACAAGTTTGTTCACACATGTGCGATGTTGAAAAGCTGCAACAATATATTAATTACTTACCTATAGACTGTTTAATGTACGGTTTCAGAGAAAATATGGAATATATTCAGAACCATATATATCGCTAAAACTTATTTACAATGAACCATCAGATTGTCAATCACAAATACTTTCTTCATTTTCAAGTTTATTTTAGGGATGAACTTAAGTGTGAGAGAATGGATTTTTTATCTAATCGTATAGTTTTGCTGATAGGAATAGAGATAATAGTAGACAATCTTATTCGACAACTCCTCCGGTTAAATACAATAAAACTTAAAATATCTTGGTATCCATCTTCACTTTTTAGTTCCTCTGGTAATTCAAACTTATAAAAATTTTTCTTTACAAAATTATCTTTCCTTAAATCTCTCTCTCGCTCTCCCTCTTTCTTTTAATCTAAGATTCTTATCACTAAAATTTAGTAATTTTTTCCGTCCTATGCAATAACTTATTTAATTATGTGAAGTCTTTCCTTCACATATATGATTTTAATTACAGCTTTAAATAAATGCAATAATTAATTACTATATTTTCAATAAATTATATGGCTAATAAAAATATCTAACGAAATTCTAAATTACTTTTATATTTATTCCCATTTGTCTCTCTATATAAATATTTTAATTCTAATAATATTTTATCCATTAAGCTATTAAGTAAATCTTCTGAGAACAAAAACATATTCTTTAAAATAAATAATTTATTTCTGCTAGTCATCTTGTTAAATGACGCCTCTCAGAATTATAATCTCTCCTAAATCATTTAATAAATAAAATATAAAAAAAATATTATTTTCATTTATAAACCGTTGTATACATACAGTGCGTTAAGAAATTATAAGACCACAAGCGTATTAGTGCATTTCTGAAGAAGAGAGCATAATATGCAAATTTTTAGTTGCGTATTTAAAATTGATAAGAAAACGCATCCTATACTAATTCCAACTTTTAAAACTAAATTAAATTTCATTAAAATTTATTCATTTTTCAAAAAATTAAAGACTGTGACTGTTAAGAAATTATAAGACCACATAAGAAAATTAGCATATTATACATGACGTCAAACTCAATATAAAGCGCATGCGTCAGTATTTCGTAAAAGCATTACCTAAGAAGCAATGGCTTAGGTTTTGAATGTGTTATCTACGATTAATTTGACGATGCCTCAAGATAGAAATTATCGGAGTGCGAAGTGAGAAAAATTTTATTTTATAAAGGTTCTGGTAAATCTGAAAGAGATATTGCGAGGTTAATGAACCGTTCTAAAACTGCCATTCATAATGCCATAATTAGAAAAGATTATTCAAACAAAATAAAATGATCTGGTAGAAAAAAAATTTTGACAGCACGTGGTAATAGACAAATTTTTCGACTGTCAACTAAAAAAGGTCTTTCAACTCGTGAATTTTCGAAACGTTTCAGCAAGAAAACTTCACATGTAACAGTCTAGAAGAGTCTTAAATTAAATATTAATACGAAATTTATGAAATTGAAGAAAAAGCGAAAGTTATTGAAATGCCATCGAGAAGAAAGATTAAAATGGGCTAAAAATGTCATGTCATGGAATGATGAGTGGAAACAAATTACATTTTCTGATGAAAAGAAATTTAACCTTGATGATCCCGATGGTTACAAACACTTTTGGCATGACTTGAGGAAGGAACCAAAAGAATGTTTCAGTCGACAAATGGGTGGTGGATCAGTAATGATTTGGGGAGCTTTCTTGTGTGATTTAAAGCGGATTTCGGGTCATATGAACTCTACACAATATCAGTCTATGCTATATGATCATATGATACCGTTTGGACCTTTATTAGGTGGTGCTAACTGGATGTTTCAACAGGACAATGCTGCTTGTCATGCATCTAAATCCACACAGGAGTGGTTTAAAAAAGAAAAAAGTAATGTTTTGCCATGGCCAAGTCGAAGTCCAGACTTGAACCCCATGGAAAACCTATGGGATATATTATCTCGCAAAGTTTATGCTAATAATAAGCAATTTTCATCTGCCAATGAACTGGAAGTAGCCATTGTAAAAGAATGGTACAATATTTCTATAACTGAACTTAATCACCTGGTTATTTCGATAAAAAACAGAGTGTTTGAAGTCATCAGGAAAAATGGAGGACCAATATCATATTAATTTTTTATACAATTTTGTTTTTTGACAAGTGGTCTTATATTTTCTTAACAGGTTATTTTTCACTTATTTCTAATATATATTTTAATTAAACATTTATTGCATTATACCAAATTATTGAAAACTAATTATAAAAAAATATAGAGTACTATGTTATTTTATATATTTAAATTATGATTAGAATCTTTATTTTTCATATAATTTATAAAAATAAAGTGGTCTTATAATTTCTTAACGGACTGTAATTGCATTTTCATTCTTTTAAATTGCGCAAGTCCTCTTTGTTATAAATAAATTAAGCAATAATTTCCGTTGTAATATCATTAAAGAGTAATTTATATTTTTCTTAATGACAGGGTGTGCAATAAATCGTAGTCTGTGTGTCTCCCTTACGCAACGATTTTCTGGCGATAAAATTTGGCATAATAATTGGCATAAACTGTCATAACGGACTTGCTAAATTCAAAATATTTATATTAATTTATTCTAGAAACAATGGATTATCTTTGGCTGTAAAATTTGGTACTATTTCGAAAATCTTGGCGTAATTCAGCAGTCTGATCTTGATTGCGATATAGAGAACTTCAGAATTCGCTCGTAATTGACTGCTAAGACAACATGTGATCACGTAGCTCTCTCTCTCACCTCTACCTTTTGCATTCTCGTAACTTACGGTCAAGATGTATTTCCAATATTAAGGAACTGTTGATTTTCCTATGAAACCTCTCCAAAATAAAATATATTTTACAGCGAACAATTAGTCCTTTTTACTTTAACGACAATCTTTTTCAGCTGTATGGACCTGGACAATAAATTGGTACTTTCTACAGTGGAATCCCAGAATTCTACTTAATAAATTATTTAAAATGTTGCAAAATGTCTGCCAAATAGGTTAACGTTTACTCTTACGTTTTTTGTCCTCAAAGTATTTTTAAAAATCTTGTTTAGATGAAAATGAGCATGGATTTATTCTTTTAGCTCAAAAACCAGATGAAATTTTCTAACTCTACATAGTAATCAGATTAAAGTGTATCGCAACAGATTTTAGAGCTTTTATTAATTTTTTTCACTGTTTTTTTTTTTTTTAAGTTTGAATCATCATTTTTTATAACATCAACAAACACTTTTCGTGGTTAATGACTAAGAAATTTTTGACATCAAGACTTATAAAAGAATAAGGTAGTGTGTTGAAAAATCATTGTTTTTTGTTTTGTTATTTAATGAGAGCAAGAAGTATTTAATGGACCTAGCAATGGAAAAAAGCACCCTCCATAAAACAGCAATACAAACAATTTAAGAAAGATCCATCTCTCTCTTTCACATACTTTAACTATTTTTTTTTAGGAGAATAATAAGTATTTAATGGGCCCAGGAGTTGGAAAAGCACCATTCATAAAACAGCAATACAAGCAATTTAAGAAAGATCTCTTTTTTTTTTTTTTTTTTTTTTTTATCAGATGTGCAAACAAAATATCAAATATATCCTCAGATTGTCTCCAGTAACTCTTTAAGGAAAAGAAAATTTTATAATCGTTATTTTAAATTTCGTAATAATTCATACTTTTCCGCGGGAATCACACAATCTTCAAAAATTATAACTTAGTAAAGTAGTATAACCACATGATTTTAAAAACTTCTTGTACATCTAATCACTGCATTTTAATCCTTGACCATTAAAAAGCTTATTTTCGTAGTTCGGCTATACTCGATTAGGTTTGTTTTGCACGCATAGTCTTGCAATGGTAATGTACAGTTTAACAATTGAAATATATAAATAATTTCATAACCTTCTTTTTTTTGGGGGGTGGGGGGTGGGGGGGTGGGCAGTTGAAATGTTATCTCACGGAACAAAGAAATTCGTTCTACAACATGCGGAGACTGACTACTAGTTTAATTGAGCAAGCCAAATTTTCAGTCATCGTATGTTAGACTATATTCAAAGGTGCACTTGCTTCCTTCACCGAAGATTCCCGAGTACAATATCGAATCAGGAAAATAAATTGTTTTTATCTTTAAAACGTATGTTTTTTTTTTTTTTTCCCATTATTTGTGGAACTCTTAACATTGTTTTGCCGAACTTTGATTTGAAAATGATGTCGTAAAACGTGACACAAAAAATTGTAGTTATTAATAAATATTTTGACGAAATGCGGACTATCCAAAATGTTAAGTTTATTTTATTTTATTTATTTATTTATTTTTTAAACTAGAACGCTCAAAGGATAGGAAACAAGTTCTTGAAAAAAAGCTTTGAATAATGAATTTACTAAGCATTGTTTCTATTTTGCCGTTTTGACACATATTTTTCAGTGTAGCTTTAAAGTAATGCCGGCAAAAATGCATTTCGAAATATCATGTAATATGGAGAAGCATAACGTAATGGGGGGTATTTTACAAATGTATACATATTTTTTAAGTAATTTTTTCTTTTTTTTCTTTTTTTTTTTTTTTTTTTTTTTTAAGTTGTCGTAGGTCGTTGGAGACCCGAGCCATTTTTGTTTTGCAGCATTTCTCAGAATCCACGTATAGAAAAAATACCACATTCTTAAGCATTTCTTTGTTCTCCATCGAATACTTGATTTCTTTTCGTAAAAGTACCATTCATAAACTTCATTATGCAATTGGAACTTTTCAAAAATATCTCGATTTTTTAAAAGTTATGAGTTTTTAAGTAAATGCTTGCCTTTTTTGAAGGCGGGTGTGTATATGACGAATAATAAAATATTTATTTATTTATTTATTATTCATGGTCTGCCCTTATAGAAGAAGATTTCAAGAGTGTTCTATGATTTTATCAGATTTTTTTCATTACAAATTACGTGTATTATTATATGCCTCGTGTCTTCAACGAACCATGATAACATGATGAGGTGCCGAAAAAAGCGATAACCTGATCGTGTTAATACATAATGTAGTCAGAACAATTAATATTGATTAATATGTTGTAATGATTAATGTTTTATTGATTAGTGTTATTTAATAAATAAAATTATTTATAAATATTATTTAAACATCCATATACAAACTAAAAACTTCTTCTTACACCATAAAACTAATGAAAGTACCACCGGTTTCGAAAATATGTAGCTTTTCTTCCTCAGGTGCAAACACGTGCTAGTGCCTTAGAGGCAAAAGGCAGAATGAAAGCGGGACAACGCATAAAAGTGAAGGAGCAACACAGCCAACCAATAGGAATCATGCAGCAAAACCAAACAGAGATGAAACACAACAAAAAACGGGAAACAAGAGAACAAACACAAAAAATGGAAGGAAGGGTTTTTAAAATAATTAAATTATATATTTTGAATTAGTTTTTATGTAATTATCTAACATAAAGGATTTATTTATTTTAATTTTAATATATTGTATGTATTTTATATTGATTAATTTAATTAATACTTATATATTTATTTTTACTTTTAAACAAACTACTGTTTTAAAATGGATAAAATTCACTAATTTATTTAATTGTTTATAATTGTTTTATATTTATAAAATTTAACCGTTTTTTATTATTATTTACTTTGTTATTTATAATATAAAGATTAGAGTTGGATTTATGTAAATAAATTTATGTATCAGGATGTAAGCGTGTTTAAAATTAATTCAGGATTTCTGTAAATTCCGATACTTTCACACAACCGACGTGTTATTGTTTACAAAACATAAAAAATATTCTAGTACGTAAATAAAATAGAAAAAAAATTACATGTTACCTTAGAAAGAAAAATATAAAATAATTTTTTTTTAAATTAATTTTATTTCTACAAAATTGTTCGTTATCGGTAAATGCATGTAAACACCAAGAAAATTAGTATAAAGTAAAATCCTTTATCTTACCTTGTGAAGTTAGTTGCAAGGAGTTTACGTAGGAAGTTCGCAAAGAGAGAGTTTCGATGTAACCGAGTCAGGTCAGTAGTTTTTACTCAGTTTATCAAAGTACTCCACGAAGGTTAAACTAGCATTTGCGAATTTAAAGGAAAAGCCTAAAATTTTGCGACATTTAATAAGTAATTTAGTTTTGTATGGGTTTGAACATCGATACCAATTATTTATCGTATAAAGGGTTGATAATATTTCTTTGGTTCAGCTTTGGTTCTGATCAGGCTGTGTGTTATTTAGGCCTAATTCTAATGTAATTCTCACTAGTTATCAGTCCAGTACAAGGTCTACAAAGAGAAGGGTTTCAGTTCCTAAAAGTTCTTGGAGTTAATGTACCTGAAAAATACAATTGCATAAAATAACCAATTTTGACGCCTACTACATTCTTTCCAAGTTATGGGTAATGCTAATTTAATTATTGGCTTATAGTTAAGAGCGAACAAGTCATAATCTCGCCGAAAGCTGTGGCCCATGTTATTCTATGTTTTTTTTTTTTTTTTTTTTTTTTTCTGTGTGTGTGTGTGTTTTATTTTGCGACTAGGAAATAAGAAAAATGCACTTTGTGAAAAATCGCCTTTTTGTCCTCAAAATTAAAATGTAAAAAATAAATAAAGAAAGAAAGACAATAATATATATATATATATATATATATATATATATATATATATATAATAAAAATAAATGAATTTTTCGAAAACGCGTACTCATTTAATGGTTATGAATTTTCTAACTATGAAAACATAATTAAAAAATATATATTAGGTATTGAGTAATAGTGGAAACAAATTTTCCCATAGAATGACATTGGCCACGAATGTCCGTGGGATTACGTATTGTCCCCTCATAAGTGAAAATGCCTGTCAATGACTTTTATTAAGCTACAAGATTAGGCGATAATTTATTAATTATATTTAAATGAGAATAAAAATTATTTATATTAATAACTTTCCAGTTTATTACTCCCACTCATCCCCTCAAGTAAAGTATTTCTGTTATGTTTTAATACTGTGTTTGTAATTTATTTACTTAACACACTGCAATTATATATTCCCGTAATAAGTTTTAATTCCGATAAAACGTAGTGAATTTCTAAATAATCTAAAATTAGTTATATAAAAATAATTATATAAAAATAATATCTATTTAATATATGCTGGAATCAATTCAAATTGGAGTTTCGATTCATTTCACTGACGTATTGCTTTATGGTTCAGTAGAATATCTTCTAAACAGGCATTTATTAAATATATATATATATATATATATATATATATATATATATATAGTTATACTTTTAACACATAAAAGAATACTTAATTTATGTATTTTGATATAGGTAATAGTAAAAAAAATAAACATATTTTAAGCTCATATAAAAAATTAGTGATTCTTTTTTTTTTTTTTTTTTAACATATAAATATAGATACAGCAAAACAGGCAAACCCCGCTATTATTTAATTATGAAAAAATTGCAAAATTTCATCTTTGTAAAAATACGAAAAAAGTGTGCTTCCAATGTTTGGAGCTAATGGACTTTAAAAATATGTCAATAATTTACAATCCAGCATACTTCTGATAGTTTCTAGAAAATTATCATATTATATATTTGAAATATATATTCGAAATAAAATAGATATACATGTTTTCGATTACATATACGTCCCAAAATTACAGTGACAAACTTTTAAAGGATATAGAACATTTAATAAAGATTCAGAATTCCATAGGAACCCATATCCGCAAATGCCATCTTAAGACTTTAATAATCGGGTGTTTTGGGGTATTTTCCAACAGATGTGAGCCGTACAAACGTAGAGTTGCAAACTTTAAGTTGATGTAGATAATAATAGAAGGAGTAAGGCATACATAGCAACCCATGACCACATTAATTCTTTAAGGAGCAGACAAATTGTAGTTTTCAAACTTACTGCCATATATAAGTATTATCGACTGCTCATGTGTAGTTCTTTTTTTTTTTTTTTTTTTTTTTTTTTTGCTTTTGTTATTTGTAACTCCGTCCTAACTTGTAAATTTTAAAATTTTGTAGGATTTACCATTTCACTAAATCACTCACAATATTCGTATTAATACAATCGGTGCTTTAATTACATAGATCAGAAACACTATTATTACCATGTATATCTTTTTATGATATCATTTCCACGAAAAAATGTTTATTTAAAATTCAAAATCTAAAAGTCACGCTCACATTTTTTAAAATATACCCCAAAACAAAAAGGGTTAAAATGACATTTCCAGACATGGGTTCAAAATTCTCAATCCTTATGAAGTACCCTATCTCCTCTTAAAGTTTATCGCTGTAATTTTGGGACACCTTGTATACACACGCATACATAATATTGCGTTTAATATATTAAAATTATTTAAGTTATAAATTTCTAAATTTGAACAGTACAATTCTTTTACATTTAATCAGCCATAAATTTCTTTATTATTCTTCTCTGTTTTTTTAATTTTGTTTTCTAATAATTTGATGTTTCATGTATGGATATAATTTTACAAATTATTTTTGACAATTTGTTTTGCATTATAGATTTTTCTATACACGTCACTATTTTACACATATCTCCCATTTCAGTCTAATAAGCAATTAATCGATTTCTTTGAATTAAACAATATTAATAAACTGAATTATCCAGTTTAATGACTGAAAGAGAAGAATTAAGAAAAACCGAAGATACGGAAGTCGACTATAAATATTTTAAATTAAAAAAAAAAAAAAAAAAAAAAAAAAAAAAGTATATTCTTTTTTATCTAGAAAATTTCGCATTTCATAAAAAATTGCAGCTCTGAACACTCATTTCTCTTGATAACAAAAACGTACTTTTTACGTTACATTAAGCTTATATTAAGAATAAAATATAGCTAATGGGAATTTGCATTCTTATTATTTTTGGTTGTTTTATTTTACAACAGAGAAATAAATATTCTTATAATCGTTTGTTCGCTTAAGTTGAAGTGATAGTTCTAAATTATATTTTGGAATAAACTTTAAAATTATTAGACCAAAATATTTATTTTGACATTATATAAGCGATTTTCTACGTTAAAGAAAACTTAAATGACCAAAGAAATATTTATATTAATATATTTAAATATTAAATATTTGCGCACAAGTTTTTGCATTTTTATTCAAAATTCATATAGCGAAAATATTAAACAATAATATTTAAAAAAATTAATAATACTTTGTTAAAAATTACACTTGAAATTACATGCATTCATATTTATTATTATCATTATTTTATTTTAAGAAACTGGATCGAAAATTTCACATTTTTCCATTTTTAAAAGTAGGATGTCCCTTAAAATTTCAATTTCTTCTTCGGATGAATCAAAATTTGTATCGTTATTTGTTAATCCAGCATTTTAATATTGACTCACGTCTTAAAATGTGGAACATCTTTGTCTGCATTAATATATTCAGTTGCAGTAAGATTATGTTGCAGAGTTAATTTGCTTCTATCTCACTGTCTTTAATTTCTGCAGTCTGCAGTGTTTAGTTCATTAATTTTTCCCCATTTTTAACACAGTATGGATCAATTTTGAAGCCAACAGCTAACTACAGTTTCTATAGAAACTTCATCCCACGTTCTTTTTATCATTCAAATCACATCTTTTAGGGAAATAGCAGAAAAATACTTATTTTCTAATGCGATCAATAATATGTCTGGTATGATATTTCCTGAAATGAGCTTTGAAAGAAATTATGATTCAAGCAACTAAAGTTCTAAAACGCCACTGCAATCAAGGGTAAAATTTCATTCCAGATAGTGATGACTAGAGTTCCTTAATGACAAGGTGTATTATAAATAATACCCGACGTGTTTTCTACCTCATTTCTGCATTAAAATTCACCAGCCAGTTTTGAAGTAAAAATTCAGTCATCCATGCTTTATTGCCGAAACGTCAGTGGAGGTCCTCCGTTGAGACTCAAAATGGTTTTCGGCTGTGTCTGTGTGTCTGTCTGTCGCACGGTAGCGGCCGCAAAAATAGAGCTATTGACTTGAAATTTGGTACACATGTTAATGAGCCCCACGAAATCAGCTGTATAGTTTTTGGTATGTATTCCATTTGTATTTCGTATACAGGGACACGCCAAAGTTTTTCTTATCATTACGGCCTATGGGAGGAATTTGTATGTATCGCGGTAACGGCCGCAAAAATAGCGCTGTTGACTTGAAATTTGGTACACATGTTCATGAGCCAAACAAAATTAGCTGTATAGCTTTAGGTGTGTATTCCTTTTGTAATTCGTGTACAGGGACACGCCAAAGTTTTCTATCATTACGGCCTATGGGAAGAATCTGTATGTACCGCGATAGCCACCGCAAAAGTAAAGCTATTGACTTCCAATTTTTGCCGAAACGTCAGTGGAGGCCCTCTGTTGAGACTCAAAAGCATTTTGCGTTCCGTCTGTCCGTCTGTCTGTCTGTCGTGCGATAGCGGCCGCAAATATCACGCTATTGACTTGAAATTTGGTACACATGTTCATGATCCCCACGAAATTAGCTGTATAGTTTTGGGTGTGCATTCCATTTGTAGTTCGTGTACAGGGACACACCAAAGTTTTTTTTTATCATTACGGCCTATGGGAAGAATTTGTATAGCACAATAGCGGCCGCAAAAGTCCTTCGATTGACTTGCAAATTGGCGCACACGTTCCAGCTTTGCATATAAGTAGCTGTATAATTTTTATTGCTATATTGTTTATGAACTGTATATAGAGACACGCCAAAATTCTTAACATTACGGCATAACGGGTGAATTTCTTTTAAACGCATTTTAATATCATTACTTTGCAATGAAGAAAATGAAACTAGCGTACGTGAATAAGATGCTTAAACTCATGTTGTTTGAAGAAAATATGTGCTCTTAAGCTTTCTAATTAATGTACAGGACCTTACAAAAGTGTTCTGACACTGTCACATAGTCATCCAAACGATGTTAAATTTGGAACAATTATTAATTTTAAACGGAAAATAAGCTGAATAGTTTTTACTGGTGTATACAATGTTTATAGTTTGTTTAAAGAGACACAAGAAAGAATTTCGTAACATTAGAGCCTATGGACAAACTTTTATTTAAGCGCGCTCTTTAATGCGCTTATGGTGAATTGAACTTAATAAAATTAACATACATTATAAAGATGCTTAAAATTATGTTTACTTTAAAAAAAGGGTATGTACAGACTAAATAATTTATGGGACCACACAAAATAATTCCGAGCATGTACTGTAATCATCCAAATGATGTCAAATTAGTTTGAAATATTAATGAGTTATAATTAATTAAGTTTATTCTTATTATTGGCGTTTATAATGACTGTGGCTACTTTTCCGGGATACATAAAATAATTTCGTACTATTACGGTCTATTGTCGATATTTCTTAAAAGTTTATTTTAACATGGTTACACCCCATCAAATATAATGAAACTTTATTAGAATTTTAAAAGCATGTTTTCCTGTTGATAATTGTGGGCATAGAATTGGAAATTAATTTAAAGGTTACGCAAAATATTTCCGATATGCTATGTATTTTTTTTTTTTTTTTTTGTATGAAAATTGGTAGCTATGAAAATTGGTATTTATAAATTTCAGAGAAATAATACAAGACCGTCGTTTATTAAAAATACATATTGTTGCGTACTTGGGGGTCCGTAAGTTGTCCGAGAATGAAAGGCGAAACTTACAAAAATTCAGTGATGTGTTCACAAAAAGTTCCAGAAAAATACAGGTCTATAAATCAAGTATCAGCTTCAATTCAACCAGTGAACACAGCTTAAACAACAGCCGTTAACCCCTTAACGCGCGGCGTCCTCGCAGCGAGGACGCAAAATTTAAGATCCAGCTGCAAAAATTCATCCCGGAAATTTTTTATCAAAAATTTATGTTTATAACATATCAGAAAAGGCCGGGTTTTCTAACCTTAAAATTAAAAATTTTTTTTAGATTAATTTAGTTCATGAATTCCGTTGGCAGTATAATTTAAATGATCCGAATTGTCTTGCGCCGCAAAGGGTTAACAGCAAAACAACAGTACAAACTGTTTAGCAATAACACATAAAGAAAGTCTCATCTAAAGAGGCTCAAAGCAAAGCAAGCATTTGACAAAACTGACACAGATCTGACACTGACCGCCTTGGCGAAAAAATGCTCCTTTTATACTTTTCTATCGAACACAGAGTGTTCTGGAAAATTCTCGTATCTCATAATGAGATTAGAGCTTCCATATCTGGTATATCCCTAATAAAGATTTTCTCGCCAAGGTGGCCAAAAAAATCGCCAAAGAGGGAAACAGTCGCCAAATTTGGCGCCATATCCATTTTTTCCCTTATTGGAGCTTTTTTAAGTGTTTTTAAAGGAAAATTAGGCTATTTTAACGCTAAAACGACTAGAAATGCACAAAGTTAGCATTTTATTAACTTTACTAAATCTCTTTGAAAGAATTTATACAAATATAAATGCAATTAATAACAATTCCGTTACACTTTATAATATATACAAATAGAGATACTGATTCCTGAGGGGGGCGGCAGCCCCCTCAGGAATGTATCTGATTATGGTAACAAGTCGATCGAATCAATATATACGATTATATAATAAATAGAAATGACCTATTGAATAATGTCTGATGTAAATAGGACGTTGAGGCCCCTGATCTGCAGATCCACTAGTTATTAGACACATAATTCAGTAATAGTGCAGGATTGAAATTCTTAAGCATCTTGGCATAGCATATTATCCAATAACAGTTAATGGTCGTTTGTCAGAACTAAAAAATTAAGTACAAAACTTAATAAATCCCGAATTGTTTCGTATGATGATTATTATGAGAAACTGCTGCATGTATAAATGTCCTATAGTAAGTAATTTTTTGTAACCATGCCATTTAAATTTTTAATATGAAAAGAAAGTAATTGTTGCGTAAATCCCTATTGGTTTTCTGTTTGAAAAAATAAATTTCTACTATCTCTAAAATCACAATATAATGTTTTAAATAGCTGTTTCCTTTTATAAAAATTAAACTTTTTCTTTATATTTAATTTTGTTTGCATTGTATAGGTATGTCATGAAAAAAACCCAGATATATTAAATTACTTATTTATTTTACATTGTTAAATATCGTAAGTGAACATGTTGAGCAGCGATCATTAATTTAAAATATTTTTAAATAACGCAGAAATAAAAACATAAACTTTTATTTTATTTTATTTTATTTTTAAACAAGTGTATTTAAAATTGATAATGAAAAAATAAAAATAAAAATAAAAATAATAAATAAATAAATAAATAAAAATAAATAAATAAATAAAGCAAATGTAATAAAACATATGTACGTTTACATTTTTTGTGTTAAAAATGCTTCGTGTTTATTTATTCTTTTAATTTCTACAGTTTTATTATTATGGTTATTGTTGTCAAAATAATAATTTAATAATTTACTTTTCCATTCATTTTTTGAAATAGAATATTGATATGATTTTTTTTTTTTTTTTTTTTTTTTTTTTTTGTGAAATCGATATGAAAACGAGGCGACATCGAAAACAAAAAATATACTAACTAAAATTTTAATGTATTTTAATGAACTTTTTATTTACTTAATTTTAGATTTTATTTTAATGGGTGGTAATTTTGGGAATTTATTTAAACCCAGAAAAGAGTGGGTAAAGTACGGGAATTGTCTTAAAAATTATATAAAATCAATAAATACCCGTAAAATAATAATAATAATAATAATAGTAATAATAATAATAATAATAATAATAATAATAATAATAATAATTCCTTTTAAAAAGTGCAAATGTATACAAAAGAAAAATAGACACTTATGTTTTTAACAAATGCACGAAATGCTTGTTTCATGTTTGCTCTTTACGGCCGTTATTTTTTTAAATTTTAAAACAGTGTTTCTCATTTTTTTTACTTTCCGAACACTATAGTGAGGAAAGTATTGTAATCATGTCAAAAATCCGAATTCGAGATTTTGATGTTTCTATACGTTTTGAGGTTCCCTGAGTCCGTTTTCACTATTTTTACGATGATGTATGTATGTGTGTGGGTATGTGTGTATGTGTGTATGTGTGTATGTTTGTGAACACGCTAGCGTCTAAAGGCTTTGTTCGATTAACCTGAAAGTTGGTACGTATATTGTAAGTCACCATAGTACGAACCCTATAGATTTTGGTGAATCTAGCACTTATAGTTTTTTTACAGGGACACAAAGAAAAATTCTTTATCATTATGGCCTATGGGACCACAATCTTAAAAGTGCGATAGCATCTAAACGCCTTATTCAATTGAGCAAAAATTTTGTACCCATATTATAGGTCACAGATACTCAATCTGTATAGATTTTGGAGAATCTAGCACTTATAGTTTTTTTACAGGGACACAAAGAAAAATTCTTTATCATAAAGGCCAATGGGGCCAAATTTTTAAAAGTGTGATAGCGTCTAAACGCCTTATTAATCTGAGCAAAAAAATTGTACACATGTTATAGGTCGCATTTGCACCAACTGTATAGATTTTGGTGAATCCAGCACTACAGTTTTTTTACAGGGACACAAAGAAAAATTCTTTATCATTATGGCCTATGAGACCAAATTTTTAAAAGTGCGATAGCATCTAAACGCCTTATTCAATTGAGCTGAAAATTTGTATGAATATTATAAATCACTGTTGCACTAACTATAAGCATTTTGGTGAATCTAGCATCTATAGATTTTTACAGGGACAAAACGAAAAATTCTTTATCATTATGATCTAAGGGCTCAAAGTTCAGTAGCGTTAAATAAAACCTCGTGTGATATATGGAGAAAAAAACACTCTATTATGGTTTTCTCTCTTTTGTTTGTTTAGTAATTCCTCTTTCTTTATTTTATCTACAAAACTGTTAGTTACTCAATGTTCGGAAAGTCGAGTGGAGTCACTCCAGATTTTTTTTTTTTTTTTCATATTAATGAAAAAAATAAATCGATAAAATTCTAAATGCTATTTGTAAACAATTCGAGAAAAAATATTTATTTCTTATGTAACATTATAAAACGTGATTGCAATAAATAAAGCAATATTTCAAGGAAAAACTGTAGATGAAATAATAGATATTGCCGAAAACTTTATCAGATAAAATAATGCATACACACAGAACTATGACACTCAAAGAAATATTGTTTGTATATCCGCAGTATATTTCTTAATAACAGCATTTACTTTTTTTCTTTTTTTGTTAGATTATATAACACAAGAACCAAATAAAATAAAAGGTATTATTGTTTATATATACGTTTTTATTATCTGTATTATAAGGAAAGTATAAAAACTGTTTGATTCAGTTACATTACTTTTAGAATACTATTAAAAAATTGTCACTTTCCTCTTTTTATTTAATGCAAAATTCTGTTGTACAGAAATTATAACTTATTTTAAGCACTCTCCTATATATATATATAATTACAATTTATTGTGGAGTTCTTTTTTCTGTTTTTATCACATATTTATTCATAATAACTTATATTCCTATATTTCAAAAAAAAAAAAAAAAAAAAAAAAAAAAAAGGCCTAAGTATAGAATTTGCATTGTTTAAATGAAGAACAATAAAGTATTATTTGCTAATATTTTGAAATTAGACTCATATTTAATACTTGTGAATACATTTAATACTTTCAATAAAAATTTACTGCTATTTTATAAACTAAACAATTTTGTAAAATGTTCTGGAAGCAAAAGTGATACATAGATTAGTTAAAATGAATTATCTCAATGATAAGCAATAAGTTAAACTAATATGAGACATAATCAAATATCAATTAATGCGTAACAATAAGTAAGGAAATAAAAATTTCCACCAAAATTTTGCATAAATAAATTAAAATAGATACATACCCCGTAATAAATTATAATTCTGATAAAACGTAATGAATTTCTAAATAATCTAAAATTAATTATATAAAAATAATAATTATTTAATATATACTAGAATCAATTCAAATTGAAGTTTCCTTTTATTTCACGGATGCGTTGCTTTATGGTTCAGTAGAATATTTTCTAAACAGGTATTTATAAACTATATATATACTTTTATAACCAAAGGAATATTTAATTTATGTATTTTGATATGGGTAATAGCAAAAAATTAAACATGTCTTAATGGCTTGGGTCAATCTTATTTTCCCTGTTTGTGTTCTCATGTAAACATAGGAATAATTTACAGATATCTGATGAAAAATGGAGTTATTGGAGCTGTAACAATAAATAATAATTAAAAAAAACAGGTATACAGTACACATTTAAACTTAAAAACAACACTTCTTTACACTCTATACAACTAATGGAATTACTACCGGTTTCGAAAGGACGTGACATTTCTTCTTCATGTACAAAAATGTCTTAAAGACTAAAATGAAGACTGAAAGCAAAGCAAGAACCAAGGGGAAAGTGTATCAAAAAACAAACAATAGGAAGCAGTCTGGAAAACCAGTCAGAGGGAAACAGAACTAAAAATCAGGAAACAAAAAAAAAAAAAAAAAAAAAACGAAGAAACAAGAAACAAAACAAGGACAAGGACAAGGAATGAAGGGCAGGAATTCTTTCTTTCAATTCTTGTGCTTGTTTGTCTTGTTTCTTGTTTTACCGGTGTTCTCTGATTGGTTTTGCACTTTGCCTCCTAATGGTTAGTTGTTGTTGCCCTTCTCTTTTGGGTTTATCCTTGCTTTCAGGCTTCTTTTTTGCCTTCAAGTAATTAGCACGTGTTTTGCACCTGAAATAGAAATACCGCGTCTTTTCAAAGCATATAGTGCTTTTATTGGTTTTATGGTGTGTAAAGAAGTTGTTTTTAAGTGGAAATATTGGAGATGTGTTTTTGAATTACACATTTTGAGCATGGCACCTTTTATCTTAGAAAGTAATATGCATTTAAATATTCATTTTTTAGATTGAAAATTATATATATACATATATGTGTGTGTGTGTGTCTGTGTATATATATACTTGAGAAATGCAATAATAAAAATCCATATGGTTACAAACACTCTTAAAACTGTTCCTCTTAGGGACAGGACAATTTTCACTTTTGTGCCTCTGAAAATTAAGAGTCACAAGTTGTGTCTTTGAAATTAAGAGGCACATTTTTAATTTTGTGTCTCTAAAAATTAAAAGGCATGAATTGTGTCTTTGAGATTAAGAGGCACATTATGAATTTTGTGTCCTTGAAAATCATGTCGTGCCTTTAAAATTAAGATGTGTATTTTAATTTTTTATTGTTATAAATATATTTTTTTGTGCCTCTAAATAGCACACATGCCTTCAATCAAGGGGATGGTGCACACTGAGAATTGATTTTTGAAATTACTGTCTTAAATTGAGGAAAATTTGCATACATGTGCATGGAAATGTATCAGTATATTAAACATTTTCAAAAATTATTAAAAGGTTCCAAAAAATAATTTTTTATTCAAATTTAAAATGTTCCAGATGACAGTTTTTTAAATTTTCCCCTCAATTTTATATTACTATAGTTTATCAATACATTCTAAACATATTTGTGCATTAATTTATAGATTGATTGATAAGTTAATTTCTTTTAAATATTTTTATTTTTGTTAATAATTTGCATGCAATTTCAGCATTCAAACATAAAAATATTTTAAAAAATATATTTTACCAACCAATCGATAAATTCTTGCATAAATGTATTTAGCGTATATCGGTAAGCTATAATAATGTAATATCAAGGGAGAAATTTAAAAACAGTCTCATGAGACATTCTAAAAAATTAAAAACAAATTAAATTCTTGAATTTCAATAATTTTTGATAAGTTTTAATATGAATAATTTTAATATATTTCAATGAGCATGTATTCAAGTTTTCATAACTCCAAGACTAATTTCAAAGACTGATTTTCACTATCCATCATCATCTTAACAGACACAGTGTATTTTTGAATTGAAGTGTCTTTAAGAAGTACAAAACTGTGAATAAACGAAATAAAATGCAAGAACAAACAACTATTATTTCAGGTCGAAAGAAAACACGACCTTTCGTCAGGCGAACAAAGTTAGCACAAGTGTTGCAATAAAAATAATTCTAGTTCGGTTAAAACCGACCTGTGCAGGACTCTAAAGGGGTTTAACTGATTTTGATACATGACAGAGAGTGATGTGCATTTTTGTATCTTACCTTTGAACAATGAAAACTTTTAGGTAAACACCAAAAATTACAAAAATGCTCAATATTTTAAGTGTCAAAATGAGAATGCATGAACCATAGTATGTTTAAAAAGATTATTAACATAAAAATTGCTATCGTCCTCGTGCCTTTTTTCCCCTTCATGTAATAAAAAGGTTTATGTTTATTTCAACCAAATATATATGTACATATATATATATCCACAATTTATGCAGTTTAAGCTTATATAAATGTTAGTTTACATGGATGAGATACAATATATATATATATATATAACATTCTAAAGAAGTGGCCGAAAAAGTAATTTAACATAAGAGAGTGCACATGAATATAGCTACACTCCTGAATTAAGCGCAATCCTTCACGAGGAGAAAACATTATAAGCAAACACAGCATAAAAGCCATAACACATGTTGCAGATTTAATGCTATTTTCGTCGCAAAATTTCTGTGTTTTTAAACCAATCAGCAAAAATTTCTTTTTCCTGATGGTGCATCAAGCTTAATAATTTTGACCCAAAACAACTGTTATGTGTTTTTCCCAATTATGATATTTACTAATGAAGTTTTTTATTTATTTATTTATTTTTAAACAGCTCCGCTCCATGTGTGCGCATGCACTTTACAACTATCTTGTATACAGTTCAACTAAAATTATATACAAATAAATACAATTAAATAAAAAATATCATTATTTACAATTACTTTAATTCTCATATTAGCATTGTCTTTATAAAATTGATAATCAAAAAATAAAAAATGTTTGTAAATGAATGTTAATGAATAAATGCACTCTAAAAATCCTTTTCATTTTACCCCTTCCCCCTCCCAACCTTTTTAATTTCCGTTTTAAGAAAGTAATTTATCATAAATTACAGAATGATTTGTTAAATACAGGACCACTTAAATTTGAAAAACAAAAATAATAAAAACAAACTTATTAAAATAAACAATAAAAAGATCAATCAATTGAAAAATTCTGAAGAAAAGAATTTTTTTCAAGCAATTATCCCTACATGATTAATTTACTTTTTATCAATCCACCATTTCTGTTATTTATAGCATGTACAGGGTTTTGAGTGTTGCTATATCTTTTTATGTTATTTTGTTCTTTTGATTTCTGATGTTATGACTCCTGCGTTAGACAATTTTAAATTTCAGCACATCAAATCCTGCAAAGGATCTAAACATTAAATATTAGTATTTACTTCAAATTTTCTTACTAAAATCATAGTATTAATTTAATTCTGCTTAGTTACAGCTGATTACCTAATACATAAATAAAAATAAATCTAATAATAGTTTTGTTGCTAAGCATTTAGTATCTGTAGTAAAAATTCAATATAAGCGAATTAAACATAATTATATTTTATTAAAATTCACATCAACACTTTAGATATTTTATTCAAGTGATTTGACAGAATGTTTTTCGAAAACTTCTTAAACAGTTATTTTTTTAACCAACTGACTTTTTGCAGGAAATTCCAGGATAAAATATGCTATGACAAGTAAAATTGCAGTTGGTTCACTGTAGAATATATATATATACATATATATTTTTTTTTTGCCATAAAGAATACTGGACGCTGGCCTCTTCTGATGAGAATATTCACCTAAAAAGAAACTATAACAAAAAGATGTCTAAAAGTTTTACATTTATTTATGACAAATTCAAATATCTGATAAAAATATTTTAGAAATAAATGTTTTGTCTGTTAGATGATTTAATTTTAAATCACATGCAGGGGTGAAACTACTTAAAATACAAAAACCCTGAAACTGTGATATTTATGTTCAGAAGCAGAATTTTCTGGATTTATCTGCAGCAAACAAAATCTATCTGTGATTTTGGAATAATTCTAGAATCAACAAGTATAATCAATTGGCAAAGGATGGGAAATGTGCAACTACAAGAAAATAAATTAAGAAAATGCGCTCCACCAGTAGCCAAACGGTTCTGTGCTCAAAACTGGTAGACAAGAAATGTTGGGTTTGATCCCAGGTAACCTAGCCGTTTGGAGTTTTCTGTAGCTTTCTCTGAAACTCGCGTAAATGCTGGATATGACCTCTTGCAAAGATCCCCCAAAGAGAGAAATTCCTTACAGTCAAGTCACTAATGTAGATAATTGGACTTAACCTGAGCACCAGCACACCAGATGTCACAAATGCACTGCAGAAATAGTTTAATTACTTTAACATATAAAAAAAAAGGACTGAATGTTGTCACTACTAACATGTTATCATTTAATAACATAATGTAGCCAAAAAAAAAAAAAAAATCTTCAATTTACAAAACACAAAAATCACCATGCGACAGACTGTCACAGACAGAATGAAAATAAATTTTATAGACTTAGTAAATCTCATCTCTGAATTCAAAATTAAATCTATTTGAAAATTACAGTAGCAGAATTCTCTCTACCTGCAGCAAAGTAATATTTATCAAAGATTAAGAAATACAGGACTCTGATATCACAAGAGAAGTAATGTCACAAATAATGTTGAAATAAGGCGTCAAAGGCGCTTGAATTAAATGTTTTAGGCATCAAAACGAAAAATCAGGTGACATACACAGTTAAACATGTTAAATAAATAAATAAATAAGTAAATAAAACAAATTGAACATATATGCAAGATTATGAAAACAAATATTGTAAAAACTTTAACTACATTGACAATATTAAACATATAATGAAAAAAAAAAAAATGTTTTTCACTCAAAAAAGAAAATGATAAATTTAATTATGCTAAATATGATAATTTATATTTTACTTATTTTTTATAGGATTTTTCTTTCAACAAAATAAATTTTTTTTCATTTTAATTACAGGATGTATCAGTTACATGTATGAGTAATTTTTTAGGTATCATTTGCATGTAATTTTGCACGTTAAACTGTATAACAATACTTAGTATTTTCAAGAAAAAAAAAATCTGAAATTTTAATAAAATGAACAAAAATGTTGAATTCTTCAAAAGACTGCGTGTGGTAGACATATAAACACCTTTCTTAACATATCTTTAACTGTACATGTTTTAAAATTATATTTCTAGTTACTATAAATAAAATTATTTTTTTTTCCTGATCTTTTTATCGCTTAAAAGTACCTAACACTTAAAGCATTTCTCCCCTTTTTTTAATCACACACGTTTATTGCTTTTTATATGCAATAACTTGACAGAAATAATAATAATAATAATAATAATAATAACATTGGCTAATATATTAGAAAAATCGAAAAAGTAAACTATATTTTAACATAGTAAATGAAAAAAATATATTAGTATACACTTGTGGAATACAAAGCAATGACTATATTTAAGTTTTAACATAATATTCCAATGAATAAAACTATTATTTAGGAAAAGATACACACTTTTTTAAGTAGTTTCTTATCCGCTGTTTGCTGCGTCCATTCAAGATAGGTTTTCGTAATTTCGACGTTCAAGCGATGTATTATACACTTTCAGTACAAACACAAACATCCGTCCCCCATTTAAACATTGATTCATGCTGGATTAGATTCTTACGCAAGCTCAGTCATATTAGATGTAGCGCTGAAAATCTGAATAGCTTTTTAAAAGGTACAAATGTGCGTTTGTGCCTCTGGCTATAAAGCGAAAGAAGAATATACGACTATGTTCCATTTTATACGAATCTCGACTTTGAATTTTACATTAAAATTAGAATATCTGAAATTATGAATTTCAAATAAGATTAACGATTTAAATTCTTGAAACTGAGTTCCAATAGACATTAAATTCAAATAATATCAACTGAACATGCATTTAAATTCAATTAGAATAAAATTTTAATCTACTCGCCCCTTCTGCCAGAATTCCGAGACGAGTTAAAGACAAAGGAGACTCACACACAAACTTAGTAGACGAGTATTGCTTTTACGAATAACTTTAATTTATACATGACTTAAACTTACTTTATGTTTTTTGTATGAATAGATTGAATTAATACGAATAACATTATTATTATTTCGAATAAATTTGTATTTGAGTGTTCAAGGTGCCACGCACCTTACTCTAAAGATATTTTGGGAACACAAACAAACACCTGCGTAGAGGAGACGAAAAAAGTTTCTTTTTCTGCGCAAGATTGGTTGAAGCAGAAAACCAAAGTTATTGTTTGGTGCTGCCCTCTCGTTTTAATGATAACTGTTAGCAGTTATTTTTCATTTCTAGATTCCCCACCAGCCTCTCAATTGAAGTAAAATCGGTGTCTTTCATTCAGTTGTGCCTTCTGTATTTCTTCCAGTATCAGAGGCACTTTGACAGTATACCTCTTATACGAGGTCTGTCCAATAAATACGCGAACTGGTGTCATCTGTCGGCCATGACGTGGACTATAGCCTTCTCACTAGCGGTGCTAGTTGCCTGAGACCCAATGAACCATCAGTGCATGGCGGATCGTCGAGCTGTGCGTGTTGTGCTAGTTGTGTTAGTTTCAGTTGTCCTTGTTTTTACTGGTGTTGAAAATGGAAATTGACAAAAATAATAAATTATTATACTTACAGTTCTCAAGCGTTTGAGAGATCGCATGCGTCGTGTGCGACGAAATTTGACTCAAGGCGAAGGATGGATCCTTCACCATGACAATGCACCTGCACATTCAGCATTGATTGTTCGCCAGTTTTTGACAAAAAATTCAAAGCCATCCTTTATCATCCTCCTTATTCCCCAGATCTCACTCCATGCGACTTTTTTATTCCCCAAATGCAAAAAAATAATAAGGGGACATCACTGGGAAGATGTGGACACAATAAAGCAAGAAACGTCGAGAAAACTAAAAAGCTTGACTGCCGAGGACTTCCAAGGGTGCTTTGAACAGTGGAAAAGAAGATGGAATATGTGTATAGCAACGAATGGAGAGTACTTTGAAAAGGACAAAATCGATGTAGACTAAATTTTGCAAAATAAATTTTTTGTGGCCTTAGTTCGCGTATTAATTGGACAGACCTCGTATTAGAATAATAGAAGGCACAATTTGTTTGTACCTCATAGTTAAAAGCTAGAGTTTTAATCGTGTAGGAAATGTGAAATGTGTGAATATATGAATATGTTAATATGTTAATATATGCGAACGTGTGAATTTATGCAAATTAATTATATTTTTATGTGTACTTGACCATTGAAGAAACGAAACTTATTAAAGAAAATAAAAGAAAATTCAATACAAAATACAAGAAAATTTAAGCTTGAAATAAATATTGTTACACAGAAATGAGTTATCAAATGTTACATTACTGTAAACATAATTTATATATCTTGGTAAAATATCCATATATTTTAGACATATATTTACAGCTTTTAAATAGCAAGTTCTAAGAAAATTTTAATACATTATACATGTATTGCGTACTGAGTTATATGTGTATGTTTATGTATACTTTATATACTTTATTTCTTTTTAATATTATATCACTTCTTAACATACTCAACAAAGTCGAATTATTAAATAAATAAACCTAATAATTCTTCGAAATATATATGGAATATAAAATTAACATAAATCATTTTTTGAGTCACTTCATCATCGAGTAAATAATATAATAAATAAATCTAAGAAGGTTTATTTATAATAAAATCTTTGGAAAGAATTTTACAAATCCTATTGAATAAATTTGCATCCTAAAGTCATTCTCTTGAAATTACTTTTAAATTCATTTAGAAAAGAGCTTATATAGATCTGAGAAAGGCAGAACATTCAGCAAAAGAAACTTCAAATCGTTGAAAATTCAAATGATATTGAAAAGTTATTTTTTTTTTTCAGTTTTAGTTAGCTGTAAAAATCTTTCCTATATTACGACAAAATAATATATTATAAGAGATAATCACTTTTTTTTCAGTAAGTACAAAAACTTTAGAATATATTTTAGATTTTTGAATATGAAATGAGTTGATTTTACAAAATATTAAGAAAGTATTGACGAAATGATATATATTTGTGAAGTTGTGTTTTTATATTTGCTTTCTATTCTTATATATTGATATAGACATTTTGAAATGGGTAATGATCATGTGAATTATATATATATATATTAAGATAAAGAAAAAAAATATATATAGTCCATTTTGTGAAATCGCATGAAAATATTACGTGGAGAAATATTTAGCAAATAATTTAAACGTGATAACATTATTTATTATGTCCGTATTTCTAGTAATTTAGAGAAAAAAAGTATCTATCTTCTGTGCCGTTATCTTTAGTGAAAACTGAACAGCATCTTTAAGCTGGAATTTAAACTATGGTAGCATGATAATACAAATATCGTAAAATATAAATACCATTAAATACTATTAAATATTTATACTCTTTCTTAGCGTTCGGAATAAAGTACTTTTATGGGTCTTTTTACTTTTCTTAATATAAAATAAAATAAAATAATAATAATAATAATAAGTAATAATAAACTACATTTTTTGTCCTTCTCCGTAGTAATTTATATAAACTGGTTAAAAAAAAAAAAAATAATTCTTAACCACGTTATATATATTTCTTATGGAATAGAGTAGAAGGCTGATTTTTACCAACTGTGTGAAAAATTCCAGAGCCGGGAATCGAACCCCGGGTCTTCCGCTTAACGTGCGGATGCTCTAACCACTGAGCTACCCTGGCTGATAACCAGATCGGCACTTCCCACATAATTTACGTTGGCAAGGTCACCGAGTCTGCATTAAAGCAGCTATATCAAGTGACAAAATTGAATATAGCATAACTCCAAACGGCCACGAAATTTTAATTCAGAAAATTCAATTCATCAAACTGGAAATAAATTTCTTATGGAATAGAGTAGAAGGCTGATTTTTACCAACTATGTGAAAAATCCCAGAGCCGGGAAACTAACCCCGGGTCTTCCGTTATTATATATATATATATAAGTAAAAAGTACTTTTTAAAACATGATATTGAATATTATGAGTTTATATATATAACTATCATTTCCCTGTAAAAAAATGGAATCTTAAACAGAATTATTAAGTCTATGATACAACCTGCATTTGATATAATAATTTTTAATTTGCTAATATGTGGTATTAGAAAAATTCTTATTTATCGCTCAATAGATTGCAACTATGCATATATATTACGACATAACTGATTTGACTGTAAATGACAAGAAATTTTCCACAATAAAATTCATTTAGAAGTTATGATAAACAAGACTTACTTTTACAACTAAATTGATATCAATTACCAAACTTTCAACAATTAAGTCATTTTAATGTTTTTTTTTTTTTTTTTTTTTTTTTTTTTTTGACAAGGAAATTGTGAATCCGTAAAATTCCTACTGAAACCTAACCAAGTTTAATTTAAAGAGCATGGTAGAAAGAATAGGATCGAGTGCAACATTTGCTCAGCATCCCACATGGGTCAGAATATAATCCTAGAAACTTTAGCTGTTTCTATGGAAACCAAAGAAATACAAGCAGTTGCAAGATGGAGCAGTGATAGGTTGTTGGATTTGTGTATAGTAGGTAATGCATTTGAAACCGCACCTGGACGATTTTATATTACATATTATATTATTATTATTATTATTATTTTAGTTGATTTTTTTAGCAGATTTTATTATTATTATTATTATTATTATTAATACAAAAAATAATTTAAGGGGAAATACTTATATATTATATTTAGATAAAATTTCGTTAATCATTTTTTACTTGTGTTTTATGCAAATTTTTAATTCATATATTTTATTTACGAGACTAATAGAAAGTATTGATAGTCTGCTCTTAATTGTGTTATAATTCCTGTAATTTTTTGCATGAAAACTTCTTAATGGACCAAATGGCTCAAATATAAATCGCATTTAATTCCTATTTTAAATATTTTAGACAACTGTCATATTTGGGTATGTCGGAGGAATTGACAAGAAAATTGTGCACAAGGAAAATTTTTCTCAAAATGATTCTACTAATTAGTAATTAATTTACATCTAAAAAGTTTCAAAACCTGTTCAAATAGGAATTTTACAAATTTAGTCACCTTGACTATCAAAGTGTGTGTGATGAGCAATTCTTAATGGTGAGCATGTTTCAGAGGCCACATTCTCCGCCTTTCTTTAGGGCACTTTCAAGGAGGAAAAATACCTACTTTTTTGCTACCACTATATTTATAGAGAAGTTTTTATAGTATTTTTATAGCAGTGTATAATGATTAAGCAGAATAGAGATTTTTCTATAAAAATAGTGGTAGTTAAAATGGTGAACGTTTCTCATCCTCTAAAGGCCCTAAATACAGAGGCGGAAAGTGCGACCCATGAAGGTTGTAATGCAATTCATTAAAATAAATTTTCTCACATATCTTCTGTACATTGTAAAAATCGCTTATGTTTTCTCCGATTTTTTACCCCTTATTATAACAATTTTAAATTAAAAACGATATGTGTAACTTTAGACATGATTTTTTATTTATAGTAAATAAATAAATAATATATGTATATAAGTATATATGTATAAAAATTCCTGGTTAATATTTTATTTATTGGTACACTAATTAAAAAAGAATTCTTTAATATAATAATTATATTCTCCTGAATTAATATTTTAATTAAAAATTTAAAAATTATTCTGTTGAAATCAAAAATTGTCTTTCTAGGACTTGAACTAATGACTTTCCAGATACGAGTAAAATTATTTGCCTTTGTGTCACGCCTTCTTCTCCTACCACATTATTTCTTTGGTTTTGATAGAAACTTCTAGAATCATATTTTGACGCATGTGGGGGGGAAGTGGCTGTTGCGTAAAATTTTTGGCCTACACTATATTTTACACCATGTTCTTTAATTTAAACTTGGTTTGGTTTTATTAGGAGTTTTACTGATTCATGTATTCCTTTACAAACAAAATAGATAACTTATGCGGCTCTTGTTTCTATTTCATCATGAATATTATTATTTTTTTTCCAATATTTACAATTGATTTATATTAGTTGCAAATATCCCTTAGTTATAAATACCACTTTATTTAATTATAATATATATATATATATATATATATATATATATATATATATATATATATTAAAATTCACAAAAGATTCTTTACACACTAATTTAATAATAACTTTATTTAATGCTTAAATATTGTTATTACTCTTCGCCGACCAATTTTATATTTTCCAGGTCTTATTTAAAGAAAACTGCTAAAGATAAACATATATCCTATCATGACCAAAAAAAAATGTATTTAAATTTGCGTAATATTATTTTATAGGTTTTATATATATTTAAAAATTACAATAAAAAATTTCTTGTAAGCATTTTATCCATTGAAATACAATTTCTCGAAAGAATTCAAGACTTTTGTTTAAATAACATTGCTCTGTATAAAAGCATTACGCCTGAATTATTTTTCAAGCGCATTTTGAAATAAGCTGATCGAATTCAAAGAAATACAAAACAATCTGACAAAAATAGATTCTTACTTTCGAAAAATCAGATAGCTTTGCACAAATACGCTTTTATGCAATAATAAATAGAATTGATAAATCTATTATGGATAGTTTATATACTATGGGAATAATTTTATCAGGATAAAGATATTTTTTTTCTTAAGGCTGATGAAAATACCAGTGTGGTATTTTATTTGGAGGAACAAAAGCTGCCTGAATAATTTTATTACTATTATTATTATTATTATTATTACTACTGCTATTATTATTATTATTAATGTTATTTATAATTTGGACAATATTATCATTTCAATGCAATTATTAATAAGTAATATGCAGAGAAATATTAAAAAATGTGAATACATTTGTGTATGTTATAATGTATTTGTAACAGTATGTATAGATATAATTTAAAAATATTAGTCATAATACGAAAAAAAAAAAGTGGGCTATTAGTGAAACTTCAACAA
This sequence comes from Salticus scenicus, assembly GCA_963930645.1. NCBI lineage: Eukaryota > Metazoa > Arthropoda > Arachnida > Araneae > Salticidae > Salticus > Salticus scenicus. Next base: position 93,348,619 of record OZ005649.1, on the reverse strand, counting down.
TAGTGGACACATTAAAGACATTTTGCAGCTATTTTACCATGTTTTTATTAACTTTGGTTCTTGTTTGTTTGTTTGTTCAGCACAAATCATGCAATCGATTTTTACCTAACTTAACGGCTAGCTAGACTTTTGAAACTTTCAGGACAGCTCAGATCACGGTGACAGTACATTTGTTTAATACTTTTACTCAACTGTTTCAGCACCCTACTACCTTCGGCAGCGTTTATATGATTCGACAGAAAATTTATTTAACTAACTTCCCGACTAACTAGACATTTGAAACTTTCAGAATATTTCCGAAAATTGTGAAAATGCATTTTTTTTTATATTTTAATCAACTGTTTCGTGTTCCTGCTGCCTTCGGCAGCGTTACTGTTACAAAGGTTGCAATCGAATTTTCACTAACTTCCAAACTAGCTAGACATTTGAAAATTTTACGATAGCTCAGAACACGGTGACAATATATATATATATATATATATATATATATATATATATATATATATTTAATACTTTTAGTACACTGTTACACTCATAAATTTATCATTTATAATACTTATAAACCCATTCAAAGTGGTGACTCTTGGAATAATTGCATTCGACGCTATTTTTTTTTTCTTTCTTTTTTTAAATATTTTATGATAGTCTAGATTACCTTAGACTTTTCCTAAGACACTCGAAAATCCTACAACTAAACTTCTGATATTTGTGATTTTAGGTTTCTGATGTCTCTCTAATGTCATATTTTGCATAATAAGACTTATTAGACAGGAACTCACCGCTGAAAAAAGATGCTGAAGCAGTATTAAAAACCCTCACCTCAAATATAATTAGTACCCGACATTTGACAGCTCACGTCCTATTCTGGAGACCTTAGAAAGTATTACCTTTTCCTTTTTTTTTTTTTTTTTTTTTTTTTTAATCACAACCATTTTACACATGCGCCGAATTATCATTTCACAATTTGTATGCTATTTGTACTATGGTATTTATAAAATCAAGATATGTGGAATATTCTGTGGAATACCTTCAAATTCTTTTTCAATTGGTAATAAATATAGAAATAAGGTATTGAAATTTTAAAACATGTTACTGGTTCAACGTAAATATTATTATTATTATTATTATTAGTAGTAGTAGTAGTAGTAATGTTTAATTTTTTTCTATTTAATTTTATTTAGTGCAGCACGTTACTAAAACTAGCATTTCTCTGTGCAGAGCTTCTACGTGATTTTACCAACATACATAATATGATTTTCTGTAAAATTTCATAGATAAAATCAAAATGATTTTTTTATTAATATATATATATATATATATATATATTATTATTAATAAGAGAGACTTAAATCTTCGACATTTGCATTATAAGTTCAATTTTAGAAAATAATGTTTTCTGATCCTGAGTTAAATGTTCTTAGAATTGATCTAAATTATTGTAACAGTAAATATCAATTATCTTCTAAAATTTGACGAAATTAAATTACCATATCTCCATACATAACAGAAAGTCCGTAGCTAATAAATATATCTATCAAATAAATATCTAAATAAAAAGAAATAACGTCCATTCTATTTATAATGAATGAAAAATCTTAAAATAATATAACAGATGACGTCAACAAAACCCTGCTGAACAGCAACTGAATAAATACCTGGTCTAACTGGCTTTAATGTCTTCAAAATATACTTTTAAGTATGATTTTGAGAATATGTTTCAACACAAAGTTAATATTTTTTTTTTTTCAATTTCTTTAAGAAAATTTTAAATGAATTCAATTAAATTTTTGTAACTGAAATTTTTAGCCAAAGCACTTATAATCGCTTTGTCTCTAGTAGTTGAATTTATGATTTGGGATGTTTCGACTAGAGCCCCTAAATAAAATAATAGGACGGCGCATCACCGCCATTTTTTTGCCTCCGAAAAGAACAGCATTCTCTCTTGGCGTCCTTATCGCTTCCCTAATAATTTTAAGAAATCTTGATCTGAAGCTATTCCGGTCAAGATAAGAGCAATAAGCAATAATAATATTCTTAAAAACACATTTTTTTCACAATACATTCTCAGGATGTCATTATATTCTGACGATATCCTATGGATGTTCTGGGGTAAGATGTGTTGTTAGGGCGGTTTCTTTTTCTTTCCTAAAATGTCGCCAAAACTCAAATACACAGTAATAGAAGGTCTGTGAACATTTTATGCTCACTTCTTGAATGATTATAGCAGTTTCTTGCTAAACAAACTTCCATATTATAGTTTACATAGCTAAAATTATGAAATATAATAAAACAAGTTACTTTAAAGTAACGTAAGACGATAAAGAAAATAATAATAAATAAAAAATATTTGTCGTTTGTTTATCAGAGAAACGCGCTGGGTACACGTGGCAACCCTAAGGCAACAAAATGCCTGATGCGCCAGCTCATAAATATATAGGATATATTAGCTCGTATATATTAGTTTCGATTCACTAACGTATCATTTCGACAAAATTTAATCATAAGTGGTCAACGTTAGAGGAATATTAAATATATATATATATATATATATATTTAATATGGGCGCATTTTCATTGAAAGACAACGTGGAGATTTTGATTTGCATTGGCTGTTTCTAGGCATAACATTACTTTATGCAAACCTATTTGCCAAACTCATGCAACTTTATGCCAAACTCATTGGAAGAACACATGTTCGTGGTTTCCAAGAATCTGCTTTGTTTATTTCTTAATTTAGGCGTCATTTTGTTTTCAGTTTTGTACATGTTGTTTAATAACTTTTCTCATATTTATTTTCTTATCACCTCTTTATTCATAATTAGTTCAGTTATTTTTTCAGTTTAGTTTCGAGTTTTATTTTATAATATTAATCTATTTATATTAAATGTAATTGAAAGCGTGTTTCATAAAATACTCAATTCTTTTAAAGTGATTATAATGTTAATTCATTTGGAAATAAAATTTTTATTAAGAAATATTATTATCTGATTAAAACATAAATAAAAAAATAAGGAAAAATGTCTGCTAAAAATGCAAAAATAAGTATATACTAGTATATAACCCCGCCAAAAATGACGGAATGTGAACGATAAATCTTGAAAACAATATTTCTATCATGAAGATTACCACGTGATCATTTAAATGTATTTTCAATTTTTGTTTATAAATCAAATGTGTTTCGATATTTTATAATTTTCGTTTTGAAATTAAAAAATTATACCCGATCAATAAATACGAATGATAAATAAAAAACTGATGGTTGACAAAAAATATAGGTCCGACAATACAACAGCAACAACAAATCCCTGTGTTCCATTAAGTGTTCTATTTAAAGTCCTCATAATAAGAAAAAAAACGATACATTTCATTTTACCAGAATACTTTTTTTAAGACTATCCACATACAATATGGAAAGGCCACGTGACGTCACTTGCAGTTAAGTTATGTGTCGATTGGCAAAACACTGATATTTCTACCAATACAGGTTGATATTTTGCCACTCGAGAGTGGAAGAGATTGATTGACGGATCGTTTGTTTATAAACATGCCTTTTTCTTATTTCTACACACCTTTCACAGTATACGTAGATCCAGTTTTAAAATTTTCCAACTAACTATCCAATAACTACAGACACTCCATGCTAACCCAAATTCCCCTCTGCTCGATACATACAAACAACTATCTCACCCAGAACATCGCCAAAATATCCAGGAACCAGCTAGGGACTTTCTCATTCTCAACCGAACTTTTTACTTTGACATTTTCACATTGGACTACTTTCAATACTAATATCAACTGGTGACCTTTAATTGTCCAACCAAACATTCTGTTCCAACTCTATGCTATCACTTTACACTAATTTCAATCAACTGGCGACATTTACTTACTCAACTCGACGCCACTAATACCTTACAATGTAAACAATCAATGAAGCTTGATAAAAATATTTAAAGGCTTTTTACAAATATTTTAAGAAATTTAAGGCTTTAATATGTTTAGAAATATTTTAAAAGTTTTTTTAATGAAACTGTCAAAGAGTCGTTGATTCGGAATTAAAGAGTCTTCCATTTGGAGGTTTTTTTTCTTGAATGGCAACAGTTTTGGTTTGTTTTTATCTGGTATTGCGTTGTTTAAAATAGCCAGTGGGCCCTCCTTGGCCGAGTGGTTATGTCTCCAGACTTCTAATCGCCTTCGAGCGAAAGTGAGCGGGTTCGATTCCCGCGCTGACTGTGGGTGTTTTTCCGTTTCTTCGTATTGTATTTCTGTAATTATATGACGAAAATTTACAATCGGACTACGAGTGAAGCATACAATTTGATGTATATGTTACCAAAAAACAATAGTAGCCAGTGAGGTGTTACATTTAATATATACCTTTAAAGATTACAATTGAATAGTCTTTCAAGGTTTTAGAGGAAAGAAATAAGAATAGGTATGATCCCAAACATATTATATGTATCTTTCTGTAAGTTGAACAAACGGAAAAAAAATAATAATAAATAAAAATGGCTACCAAAAGTTTCTGTTTTGAAGTGGTCTAGCCAAAACTGTTCCTGACAGACGATGCCCATTATCATGTTTATTTGTTCATTTATTCTTTCATTCATTTTATAAGTATTCAGAAACATTTAAATACTCAGTTCATACTGTAACTTTCCAATTTAAATTAAGATTTCGTAAGAAGAAACATATAAGTTTTTTTTTTTTTTTTTTAAACATCTATATAAACATTTTATGGCATTTCATTTTTTGATAAATGCAATGATTTAGGTTTAAATATAAATTGTGGAATTTTTTTTCGAAGATATATAAAGCCCTTACAAATCCTTGCAGAAACGATGAGACCTTTAATACGCCTGACTGATAATTTCTGAGATTGTTCCTGCCATATAAGAAGTCTTGTGAAATAAGTTGTTAATCGAATGCGGGCAAAGTTACGGTCGTCGAAAAAAAAAATACTTTACGCCCGAGTTACTCCATGGTTTTAATCTATCCAACCGCGTAATACTCCGCAACGAACTTCAAAAGTCATTCTACCAGAAATTGTGTAAGATGTACATATCTATAAAAAAAGTTTGCGGATGATATCATATATAAAATACGTAGATAAAAATATATGTATCAATATTTATTCGTTCTTTCTTTTTAGAGGGCAAAATTCTACAGTCATTCATAAAAGAAATAAACCGATTTATAGCATGGTAATATTTTTGTTTTGAAATTTGCATTAAAAAATTAAATAAGTTACAAGATCTTAAAATTAATTATATCAAAATGAATATTGCTTTATTATTATATAATGACAAATAATTTGAACATGGATTATCTTTTTAATATATTAATAGATAAACATTGGAAAGTGCATTTTTAATAATCTTTGAAATAGTAGTTTGTTTATATATATTAATATTCGTCCATATCTTAATATATTTTGTTTACTTTTTTATGAAATTGATATATTTTGGTATCCTAATATTATAATAAACCTTTATCACATAATTCAGATTATTTTTTATTTAAGAAACAATTTCATACACAACTTATTTAATTAGAAAAAAATTACACAGCATTAAATTATGTTCTTTGGTACATTGTTTGAACTAAATAGAACATTTTTAAATCTTTAAACCCAAGAAATTATCCCATTTAAAAAAATAGTCTCTCTCTATACATTAAAACATTAAAGTAGCGTGCATCTTGATAGGGTGTTTTTATTTTTCGGTTTAAGTTAGAGAAGTGTAATATATATACATGTATATATAACATAGTTATGTATTACTGTTTTGTGAACAAATAAAACTTCCAATATTAAAAATATAAATGATAGCTGAATATGGACCATATTACTATTTTTTTTTGTTATATATATTAAAATAAAATATGTTTTAATTATATTTATAAAAAAAAAAAAAAAAAAAAAAAAAAAAAAAATCAGAAACAAAATTTAATTAGAAATGTGATATTGCAAATGTTTGAAAAGAGTTCTTATCGTTCACATGTTAATAATGAGATCTAATTAAGGTATTTTTTTATTTATTTATTTATTTTTTAATGTGCATAGTATTGATATGTTATAAGAGATATGTTCTCTTTTGAAATAAAAATAAAATATTCTTTAAGAAAACTAAAATAAAATAGAGTATGAAGAATTATATAGTTAACAATTATGTTTTCTTTTTATTCCTACAAACATCAAATTTAACTATTTTTCTTTCAATGTTATTATTAACGTAAAAGAAAGCTTTATTTGTTCGTTTTTGTATTGATTCTAAAGCTTTCTTGCTGAAATTAAAAATTTACTGCAGTTTTCTTTTCTTTTTTTTTTTTTTTTCATTTATGTGTCATTTAAAAGTAAATACAAAACCATTCAATATTATTATTATTATTTTTATTATTAGGGAAGTATTTACGTATACAGATGACAAAAAATTAGTGCAATTTTTTTTTTTAATAAAAAACCTTTCCATGTCACAAATGTTATAAATATATATTTATAATAACAATAATGATTTTTAACTGTTAGTACGTTCATCATCTTACCAAATATCTTAATTAGATACTCCGAATTAACTTCACAGAAAACGAACCTAAATAGAAGATTATTTAAAACGAAGTTAAAGAGTCTAAATCTACTGAAACGTCAGTGGGTAAATTTTATTGAAAAATAAGTAAAATCAAATAGATAGTTATTAACCCTAAAACTTACAAACAAGTTAAAAACAATTTCCCCTTTTATAAATATATAAATAGTGAAAATAAAGGGATAAACTTTTAAAATACTTACAGATATCAGTATTATAGAATTTCAAGTTTATTTTTTTAATTCCTTTGTTAATTTACGAAAACTTTAAATTTTATTTATTTATTTATTATTATTATTATTATTTTTAATATAAGCTTCATGCAATTCTGTATGAAGGATGAAGGATGAACTTAACAGGTGTCACATATAAATGTATGTTTAAGTAATGTGAAGATAGAAAAAAATTGTATAAGCATTTATAGCTTAATATTGGTACCCTTCTTCATTATAACTAAACATCATCTATGTAGCTAATCTGAAGTCTCAGAGCTGAGAGCTGTTCAAACCATGCTTAAAAAAATGTAAATATTTATAATCCCTCTGATCTAATAAAATATGTTCAGGTTCTATTAAATGGTTCCTCAGGCGTCACATTATAAGCGATGCGCATTATGTGACGCGTACTAGTCAAGCCTCGACGAAAGTTTTAATACCCCCAACGTTCTTCCCACTCCTGGATGTCTTTTTATAGTCAAGTTTGTCCTTTTATTCCTTCCGGTATTAGCCTTTTTTTTTACACGCTTAACATTGTACCTTTTCCTTCCATATGTTTTCTATTGTTTTTTAGCCTTTTTTTTTAGTTTTTTTTTTTTTTTTTTTTTTTCTACATCCTACAGTGTGGTGGCTCCCATCCTCCCACTCCCGAATCACATAATAAGCGAAGTGTATTAAACCCTCGACGATAGGTTTAATGCCCCAACACTCCGTCCCGCTCCTCGATGTATTTTTCTAGTCAATTTTGTCTTATTATTCCTTCGAGTATTAGTCGTTTTTTTTTCACACACTTAACATTGTGAGTTTGTTTCGTTTTCCTCAAATGTTTTTCCATGGATTTTTAGCTTTTTCTTCTCGTTTCCCACATTCTAGAGTGCGGTGGCTCCCTTATTCCTGAGGTTCAGGTGACTAACTTACCAAGGATTCTAGTCATCTGTGATGTGCCCTCCGTGGGGTTCTTTCTAATTGGTCCAAGCACGTGTTTCCACGAGTTTCCGAGAAAACCATGGAAAACTCAGAAGGGCTAGGTCGAAGATCTCGACCTGGTGTCGGATTCAGCACTTCCTGTCTACCTGATCTCAGAGCAGAACCGCTCGGCCACTGGAGAGGCCAGATCTAATAAATAAAAACACAGATTGTATTGTTTTTAAATATAACGTAATATATATATATATATTTAATAAAATGCAATTTAAAATATTTTTTCACTGTGATCGTAATGCTCTTGTGTAATAAACGCTTTTTGTGGTCTTTTTTTGAAACTTTGAAACTCGTTAATTTGTATCTCGTTAATAATTGCACAAAATATAGACAATTTATTTAGAAGAAACATTTTATTCTAATATAGTTATTCTGCATGCTCATACGCATATTGTTTAATGAAAAACATATGCTGTACACGAATAAATGAATTAACATTTAAATCAAATAACAGTACTTTATTTTAAATTTTCGGATATTTGTTGGAGTAATTTTCCTTTATTTTAATTTTTAAAATTTAGATAAAGGATCTTTAATCTTTTTAATGATAAGAAAATTCTTTTGTCATTATACGTATTTTGTTTGCATCGTTATATCTTTTATAGTAAACATAAACGTTACTGACAGCTTTCGTTGAATTTCTAAAATATTTCTGAGATTAATTACTTTTAGTTGAATAAAAGGATATGCGTCATTATGAAAAATTGTATGCGTGTATGAAAAATTTCACTCAGAATATAGTTTATTAATAAACTGTTTAAATTTTAAGCACTTTATTAATAACTAAATTGCGAATGTTCTTTGTGATAAAGATTTAGACATGTATATATATATCTTCATTTTATTTATGTTCATTTTGTGCTTTTCTACTTTTTGATAAATGTGCGCTTAATTGACGAATTTTTTTTAAAATTTCTAATTTAACTTATAGGAAGTGTTCTTAATATCAAAGGTATTCGTGAAGAGAAATTATAAAATTAAACTCGAATATCTAATGGTTACATTACTGTAAAATAATTAAATATATAATAAAAATAGTAATAAATAATAATTAAGTTTTATGATAAAATTATAATTATATTTCGTTATATAAACAGTGTATTATAGTTAAAAGAGAGAGAGAGAGCACCACCTTCGAATTTTTTATTCACCAGGTCAATTTTGACATATGAGATGGGACATACTAGTTCAAACTTGGTCAATTTTCAATATTTTTAAGCATTTTGAATGCATAATTTTCCGTGTTCGAGTGAAATATTGTTATTTGATTATCCTTAAGCATATCTCATGAACGACTATGAATTTGTTTATAGTCATCCGATTAAAGAATACTTATTTAACAGTGTCATTTTTTAAAATTTATTTTAATTTTATAATCGTAATATTAAGCCAGGAATAAGGGTACATTTGAAAAAAAAAAAAAAAAAAAGCATTTATCTTTAATAATAAAGTTTAAAGGTATTAAATTATCAGTTGTTAAAAACACAACAAAATAACTTTTGTTATTTTTTAAAATTTTTCATACATTTATGGTAGAGAAAGTATGTGAGAAATTTTTTGAAATCAGGTAAATCAGGCTATATTTGCGCGTTTGGAGGTTTTCCCGAATACGTAAATTTGGATTTTACCTGTTAGTGAGTGTGTGTGTGCGTGTATGTGACTTTTATCAGCATATCTCAGGAACAAATAATAGCAGGAAGTCTAAATTCTTTATTCTATATGTGTATCGTTTAGGAGTGTTACACTAAGATTTTCGTTGGGATCAAGCAATTTATTCGTGCACAGTGAAATCCAAGATAATTTAATTACATTCCTGGTACGGGCTGAATTTTTAATAGCTACATTTTAACATCTATAGGCTACACAAAACCAAATGAAATGAAGACAATTATTTTATATGCATAAAAGCACGTTTCGTGCATATTATATTATGGAAATCATCCTTCATCCGTTCACAGATTATGTGTGTTATCAATATAAGACTATATTTAAATAAACGGTGTGACCTGTACATAATTTACAGAAAACGAATATATATATATACATACATATTAATATAATTTGTACAAGTGCTTTGCAATATTTTACCATATCCAGGAAACGTTTGAGCAAGGAAAATTAATTTTTTATACTCATACGTTAAATGAAGTATTTTTGAATTGCATTTTCAAAGCTTGATTTTTGTGATTGGGCGTTTTGTGGTTCCCTGAATACTAAATTCTAGTTATTAAGGTTTAAATTTTGTGTTTAATTTTTGTAAAACAAATAATTGTAGGTAATTCGAAAGTTTTATTTTGAGGTTTATGTGAGGTTGATAGTTGAAAAGTTTGACAAAAATTTATGTCTCAAGCAGTAGTGCAACTGAAAGTTTTCTGAATTTCTTTCGAATAAACTTATAAATTCAACAACAGCATTGAATTTTTAAAATGTAAGTTTTATAACTAAGTGTCTTTTAAGGGAGTTGACAGCCCCCTCCCATTGAGTTATACATATGAAATAAAACTGTACCTAAACTTATTTCCGACTGTTTTTTAATAGGGTTCATATATAGTACTTGTCATATAACTCCTTCAAAATGTACAATAGTTCTTTAATTTCTATTTTTAATTATGCAAACGCACGAATTTTCTACAGTGAATAATTAATCATATTTAAACGAATAATATTCACTTATTAATTTCAATAATTTATTTTCATACTGTTTAATAGCACTATCCGCATGTAACTATAAAATAAAAATAAATTTAACGGAATGAAATATTTTACTGTTCATTACAGTCTCCTTTTGATAAAATGAAATTTCCTACTCAATGAAGAATGAAAAAAAAAAAATTAAATTAATGAAGGATGGTCCATGCATGAGCGGATATCTTTTATCTAAATTTATAAAAAGTCCTTTACTTTATCTGGAAATTTTAACAATCGTTGAAAAACAACATCTGCAGGCATATTGCTTTTTGATAAATATTTGTTTTATGTTATATTAGACTTAAACATCAAATAAATAATATCATATTGCATTATGGATTATAATTACGTTTATCTTGCCGAAGATGATGTAAAATTATTATAAGTTTTCGTTAACTAAAGTAAATGCAATAATAATCAAATATAACTATCGAAATAGGTATATAGTGTCATTAATAATAAGCAAATATGTATACATAACGCATATACCACTGCATAAAAAAAAAAAAATAAAACTTCGATTAGTTACAAATAAATTACTTCTGGTAATATTGCTGAAAAATAGTTTAGTTACATGAAAAATGTTCCGTGAAATGTTTTCTAAAATAATTTTTATGATAAATTCCACGATTCTTCTTATTAAAATATGTAGAGATAATAAGTATTGAAAAAAAAGTATCACTTAATATCTTATTATGGTTTAGTGGAGTTGTTAGTTGTTACTAAACTTACACAAAACAAGTAATATGTAGTAATAACAATTTATTGTTAATAACTGTTTTTTTAGGATATCATAAAATGCTATTATAAACTTAGAATTAATTACAAAAAATAATTGAAAGATATTTTAATTGTGCTTTTGATTTAATTCTAATAGCTTTTTCAATTAATATAATTATTTTAACTTTGTCGATTTTTGTTTTCAATTGTAATTTTCTCTTAACCTCACATGAATGTTTTGCCTGGTGGATTCACCAATTGGTTTTAAAAATACTGCGTCAGTGTTTATTATTTTTATTTATTTATTTATGAATTATTATTATTACTTGCATAATTGAGCAGCCTTCCTTTCAAAATCAGACAAGAGGTCGAAAATCCTCAGAAATTTATTCCCAAGAAAGCCTTCGTAAAAAAATATATATATTTCTGTTGACATGGTAATTTCTTATGTTGTCTCACAAACAAAAAAAAAATATTTTCGATATTTTTACATGATTCTGTGCATTGTTTATTTATTATTTATTTATTTATTTATTCTTGTTTGGTAGAATGCTCAAATATTGTCATGAAGATTACATTTAGATAATTTCTTCAAAAGTTACTGTAAATTATTGGTTCAACACAGCTTGTTTAGATTTTTAATGGAGTCCAATTACGACTTAATTATATATGGCTCGTAGAATGAGTAATTATGTCGATATTCGTATATAGAGTAAGGTCGGGTAGTATCGGACGCTTAAGCTTCTCCTCTATTATTAAATATTTTTACTGCTCAATTGGACTAGATTATATTTCATATGAAACATTATGGTTTTATAAAAATACCTTGCAAAACAGATTTTTTTATGATGAAAAATTTAATCTTATTTTTTTTTTACACTTTTTAAAGGCATTACATTTTTATTTTTATTTTTATTTTTTATTTTTTTTATGGAGGGTTGCATCGGACATGTAGAAAATGTGCAAGAAGATGATTACTTTTGGATACACAAATAACTTTTTATTATTATACAGAGTTAATTTTGAGAAATTTATAAAAGTACAAATTACAGATCGTAGAACTAACTTAATATATAAAAAATTCACCCACTTGCGAAAGCCTGCTGCCCTGTGCAAGATAGTAGAATCAGCATTCCTTAATCGCAGGTCATTATGTCTTTTCATAAAATCATAATAGAAGTTTTTCCCGGCCTTTTTTTTTTGTTTTATTGAAACGCTGTTTTATTTTCAATTTTTCTGCATATTGGTAGACGAATTTTAAAACTCATCCCTATTTAGGGTTATGAGATGCCTGTCCAAGCTCTTTATATGAATGTTCTTGGAAAAATTTTAACATTTCCCAAACAGGGTTTTCTTTCTACCTCTTTACCTTCTGCATAAATTTTTACTTTATCTCCTAGTGGGCTTTTGGGAACCGAATACGTTTCACTAGCTTCTCTAATTGTCATTTCTTTCGTTCTAACTTTTTCTACTGCTTCTTTCATATTATTTTCCTTCCATTTCTGATGTAGTTTACCCATATTGTCTTTCAAAACAAAAAAATTCCTTGAGAATATAATTCTTATCAACCTTAAACTGTGTCCGATACAACCCGAACGTAATGGAATGAAACATCGGTTACCACATACGTATTAATAAGCTTAAGGAGATTTACGGCCTGAAGCTTAACCCTTTATAGGGCGATTTTTTTCTAGTAATGTTATGTTAAATTATTTTTGGGATTGAGATTGATTTTTAAAAAGATATTCATTTAGCTTATTACCTAATATTAATTTGATTTTTAAGATAATTCTTTTTGTGGTATTTTTCCCCCATCCACTGGGAGCTATTCAAAGATAAGACATCATATATTTTGCATTTGTTTTTATTTCGCATTGCATTATATATTTTTTGTAAAGTTGGAATATGGTCACCAACTTTAGTCAATCGTACGTCATCTGGAACAGTTTTCTTGCTGCTCAGGAAACTTACAGGCCGTCCTTTGTGTTTACGACTTGAAAATACAGAAATCAGTTGTCGTGCTAGCCGATGTAGAAAATTTAATTGGTCTCTAGGTCCCGAATCTCTTCTACTTACTTTCCAGAGAATGAAGGTATTTACAATTGCTAGATCAATTAGGAAGTATAGGATTCGACATTTAAAAATTAATAAAGTTGTGAGAAGTATACTTCTCACAGCTTTATAAAGGGTTATAGGAAAACTAACGTTGTGTACAACAACACACAAGTAAACAATTTATTCTCACTTTCAGACAAGCTATGACACACACAATCAGAAGTTAACTTCGTTCACCCAAAAACGCTGAAGAAAAATCAAAATTTTCTGCCACGGTTCAAAAACACTGCTGCCTCTGTAAATATAGCGGTAACTCAGTTTTTTTCCTTCACCCAAAACGCAGGTTTTTTAACAAGTGCTACCATCTGCAGCAAATATTAGGAAAGGTGCTTGTCCGATACTAGCTGCTGTTAGACACTACTCGACCTTCCCCTACCCATATTTTTGTAAAACCTCTTCTACCACTTGTGTCTAACAGTAACTTATTAATTTCATAGGCCTATTTTATTATAAATGTTGCTAAATGAACCGAGTGGAGTAGATTTTTAAAGACCGTATACCTATCAGTTAGCAATGGCACAAAAAGCAACTGCAGAAAAATACGTAGCCTAACACCTTGATCGCTGATAATTTTAGTTGTATATTCTTATACTTAATATACAACTAAAATTAACATATTAAAATTATCATAAATTTCTTAAATTATATTTTATTTTTCTAAGCTTTGAAATGTTCTGAATTTGTGATACAAGCATTTTTTACAGAAACTTTTATAAGATTTTTGTAGCAGTTTTCTACCATTAAAAAAGTTTTTTTTTTTTTTTTTTTTTTTTTGAAAAACATATTGACGTTCAACATATGACATACTTCGCTCTTATTTTAAAATTAATGAATTAAAGATGAAATCTTCATAAAATCAATAATTTTAAAAAGCTTATATGAAAGTTTCATAGTATATTTTAAAACAAGAAATGCCTATATAAGTAAAAGGTAAATATAAAAAATAAAAAAGCAAAAAAAAATAAATTAATTAAAAAAATAAAATAAAACTGAATTAAAAAAAAAAAAAAAAAAAAAAAAAAAAAGATTGTAAACTAACCTTATGCGACTTCTGTGCTTTGGCTAAAAGTAAATTTGTATAACACAGAATGAAAGATATAATAGTATTATACAAACTAAAATATATTTAACAGCCAAACGGCAAATATTTTACAAACAGCGACAAAAAATAATTACACACATACACGCTCTCTCATATATATATATATACATATATATTATTAAAAATAAAATATATTTCGCTGCGTAAAGTTACATAGACATGAATATATTGCAATGCTACAAAACGTAATCATTGGTTTTCAGCTATATGTGATATTTCTCAGGCATTTCAGAACAAGTAACTGTAATTGATTGTTTCCTAATCTAAACTGCCAATTTCAAGATTTCTGCAAATTCTGATCCATTATGGTATTTCTTCGTATATTCTCCCTATTATATCAAGTTAATTATATAAAAAAATTTCTTAAAATACGAGTTTAATAACCAAATGAATGTATTTACAGAAAAATAAATTATTAAAATAAAAATAAAAAATATTTATTATAAATCAGTATATATTGAAATATTATTTATTTTAAAAGTTATTTTACTTTAAATTATAAAAATAAATAAAATAAAATGTTGACCTTTAACTTAAATATTTTTTTTTTTTTATTCAGTAAATTTTCTAGATTTTTAATTGACATTCTATAGTGTTTTCAATGAACTATTGAAGCTTATTTTCCAGAAAAGTTACTGTTTCAATATCATTGAAATGATCTGCGAAGTACTAATCGTCAGTTTTCTTGAAACAATACTGGCATAAATAGGTCTTAAAAGAACACTTACCTAAATAATAAATAAAAATTAAAAATCACCTTTTTAAAATTGTTAAAAGCTTTTAAAGATTATAACTAATAACTAACAAATAATGCAATCAATTAAAGTATTTCAGTAGCACATGAATCAATTAATCGTTTCTAAACTTTTAATCTTTTCTTTTAAGTAATGTTCGTTTGGCAACCTTTTTATTTCTACTATCTACGTAAGTATCGTTTAACATGTGGATTGCTTGAATTACTTATTCCTTGTTTAAATTTCGGTTTGTGTTATTAATTTAGTTTCCTTTTTTATTTTTTTTTTTTTTTTGTTGCAAGATAGAGACTTGAGCTGTATATTTGCTGGAATTAGCTATACATTATTCCGCGATCTTGCATATGCCGATAGAAATGCAAGTTTCCTGATTAGTGAACATTTCTGCTTTTCAGCATTTAAAATTCCAATTTTCAATTCATGAATTCCCCTTTCTACTTTCTCTTACCCATAAGGTAGAGAAAGTATTGTTTTTTGGTCAAATTTTCGAACGCGAGATTTGGTTATATTTACACGTTTTGAGGTCCCCTGAATACGAAAATCATGTTTTAGCAAATGGCCTGTGTGTATTTCTGTGTGTCTGTGTGTATGTCTGTGTGTCTGTGTGTCTGTGTGTGTGTCTGTGTGTATGTCTGTCTGTTATCAGCATATCTCAAAAACAAATTATGGCAGAAAGTTCAAACTTGGTATTCTAAATGTGTATAATATACGGATGCTACAGTAAGCTTTTCGTTAAGATCAAGCAAATGGTTCGTGTACAGGGACAATCAAGAGAATTCTAATACATTACGTCTATGGTGGAAATTGCAGGTAAGTAGAGTTTAACGTCTATAGACTGCACTAAACCAAATGAAGCGAATATATATATTTTGTAATAGAGAAATAAATAGTAAGTATTAATAATAATAGTAAACTGGAAAAAAAAAATTGTGTATGTAGGAGCCTCGCCTCCCCCTGGGGGGAAAGTCCCCCCTCGAGGGGACTAAATTTTCATGATGGGTATTTATTTTGTTTTGTTGCAAGATAGAGACTTGAGCTGTATATTTGCTGGAATTAACTATACTGTTTTCCGAAATCTTGCATATGCTGATAGGAATGCAAGTTTCCTGATGGTGAACATTTCTATTTTTCAACATTTATAATTCCAATTTTCAATTCATAAATTACTTTTTTTTCTTTTAACGAAACTCTTTAGAGATTTTATCCTTTCTCTTTTCTCTAAAATGTTGACAGTTACTAATAGTTCATAGTTTTTACAAATTCTCTCATTGTTAGGCTTATGTGTTATGTTAATGTCATTTCTCTTCTGCGTAAGTACTTTAATATGTTTTTACTAATCATTGGTACTCAAATTAAATTAATACCGTGGCTATTTTTAATGGAAAAAAATATTAATTAAAATTTAATTTTATGTTGGTATCTTCATCTATCTTTTTTCTGCTGAGTGTTACAATGGTACTAAATAATTAAAATTGTATGTATATATATATATATACATATATATGCATATATATCGATAAAAAATAATTATTATTATAAAAACCTGCTACAGTTATATTTCAATTATAATGTATTTTTTAAAATCAGTATAATTTTTTACAGCAACGGATAAACAGAAGAACAAAGCAGTTATTCACAGGTAAACCTGATGTCTAAAAAATAAAAAAATCTTGTTTTTACTTTCCGAACACTATAGTGAGGAAAGTATTGTAATCATGTCAAAAATCCGAATTCGAGATTTTGATGTTTCTATACGTTTTGAGGTCCCCTGAGTCCGTTTTCACTATTTTTACGATGATGTATGTATGTGTGTGTATGTCTGTGAGTGAAAACGCTAGCGTCTAAACGCTTTGTTCGATTAACTTGAAAGTTGGTACGCATATTGTAAGTCACCATAGTACGAACCCTATAGATTTTGGTGAATCTAGCACTTATAGTTTTTTTACAGGGACACAAAGAAAAATTCTTTATCATTATGGCCTATGGGAGCAAAATATTAAAAGTGCGATAGCATCTAAACGCCTTATTCAATTGAGCAAAAATTTTATACACATATTATAGATCACAAATACTCAATCTGTATAGATTTTGGAGAATCTAGCACTTATAGTTTTTTTACAGGGACACAAAGAAAAATTCTTTATCATTATGCCTATGGGGCGAAATTTTTAAAAATGTGATAGCTTCTAAACGCCTTATTAATCTGAGCAAAAAATTTGTACACATGTTATAGATCACAGTTGAACTAACTGTATAGATTTTGGTGAATCTAGCACTTACAGTTTTTTTACAGGGACACAAAGAAAAATTCTTTATCATTATGGCCTATGGGACTAAATTTTAAAAAGTACGATAGCATCTAAACGCCTCATTGAATTCAGCTGAAAATTTATATGAGTATTATAAATCACTGTTGCACTAACTATAAGCATTTTGGTGAATCTAGCATTTATAGGTTTTTACAGGGACACAACGAAAATTTCTTTATCATTATGATCTATGGGCTCAAAGTTCAGTAGCGTTAAATAAAACAACGTGTAATAGATGGAGAAAAATACTCAAACACTCTATTATATTTTTTTCTCTTTTGTTTGTTTAACAACTACTCTTTCTTTACTTTATCTACAAAACTGTTAATTACTCAATGTTCGGAAAGTCGAGTGGAGTCACTCCAGATTTTTTATATTTTAAGCAATAATTGTCATCTTTACTTCCTACATTTACTCACAACAAGATAATAACAAGTTAGGCAGGTAGAAAAGACGAGTTATCCCCAGAAAAAAAAAAAAAAAAAAAAAAAAAAAAAAAAAAACAGTAAATGTATTTCTAAACAGTTCTCTACTGTATACTTGTGATTTTTTTTTTTTTTTAATTATGCAGCTTTATTTTACATTCTACCATGTTTTAATAAAATTAATAAAATTTTAGTTTTCTATAATTCTTTATTTTTGTGCATTATTCCTTATATATGTATTTTAATATAATAATAAAACAAAAAAAATATTGTAAAGTATGTCTACTAAGCTAAAACATTCCAATGAACAATGGAATGTTTTTAATTAGGAATAGTATTTTTCAGAACTACTGATGCTGAAGCGCAGTATAAAAGCTATAAAAAATTACTAAAAATGAGTTCATTTTCGTAGTATCTGCAAATAAGCATGCTAAGAAATTGCCTTGATACACTAGACAGACCAAATTATATGCAGTTCGTGAAATGGTGACACTTAACATGCATATACATTTTCAGCTCTGTCGAATGAGGTTTTTAGACGCTATCGCACTTTAATTAATTTGAGCTTATAAGCTCAAATTAATTAAAGCGACTATGTTTAAGAACTTTTCTTTGTCTCCCTGTAAAAAAAACTATAATTGCTAGATTCTCTAAAATTCATGCAATTGGTGTGACTGTGATCTATAATATATATATATATATATATATATATATATATATATATATATATATATATATATATATAACATTTGAGCTAAATCGGATAAGGTGTTTAGACGCTATCGCATTAAAAAAAAAAAAAAAAAAAAAAATGAGCTTTCATAAAGAATTTTTTGTTGTATCCCTGTAAAAGAAAGTGCTAGATCCCCAAAATTGTGTTCGGTTTGTGCAACAGTGACCTATAACGTGTGTATAAATTTTCAGCTCAATCTTATAAGGCATTTAGACGCTGTAGAACTTTAAATAATTTGGACACATAAGCCATGTTTTTTTTATTATTATTATTTGTGTCCTTTCAAAATAACTATAAGTGCTGAAACAACCAAAATCAATAGGGCTCGTTCTATTGTGACATATAATGGTAGGTACCAACTGTCAGTTCATTCGAACTATCGTATTCACCCACATATGTACACACATACTTAAATACATCACGGTAAAATAGCAAAATCGAACTCAAGAGACCCTAAAACATGTAGAAACATTAATATCTCAATTTCAGATTTTTGACGTGATTACATTATTTTCGTTACATACGTATGTTCGGAAAGTAAAAAAGTGGCATTATTTTTGAATTGAAAAAAACCAGCTATATATGTGATATCCTCATGCAAATGCATACAGATTATTAGAACAATTTTCATAATCACATGCTACAGCCAAAACACATTTCAAGTATTATTTTTTTTTAGGGTGATGAAAAAAAAAATTCGGTTTTTCTTCAATTTTTCATTAGGTATTCTTAATTTTTTTCTAGATATTTGACAAGAAAATTCGAAAGTGTCCAAATGCTTAATTGTAGGTAGTGTATATATACTATGTCACTAACTATACTGATATCACTAACCTATTTAAATTGAATAAACGTCAATACAAATAAACCTATATTAATAATTGAGTGCATAGTCTACTTATTTATCAGGCTAAAAATAATAGCGAAATTACAATTAAATTAAATTTTACTTTAGCTTACTACGCGAACACAAAAAATATCTTGTCACTTTGCGAATTTAAGCAGTCATTTTAAGAGGTTATTGATTACATGTGCAATATAACGTATTTTACATTTAAATGACACTTAAAAAAAAAAAAAAAAAAAAAAAAACTAATTATATGTCAATTTTATAGAACAATATATAATTTCGTTCTTTGTAATTCTGTTTTAAACGTTTATTCTTATGTTTTTAAAATATAAACATACAATGTAGAAAATTACGCATAAAATATAATCTTCTAAACATTTTTTTTTTTTTTCGGCAAATCTTGAAGTATTTCAGGAAGAACATCTGGCACCAATAACGAATTTTTCCGAGCACTTGAAAAGATAAAGTACTGCATCCATATAATTCTGACTCCGAAAAAAATAATAGTGTTTCTATTTCCCAAATATATTTGTTAATAACAGTATTGTTTGATATACTGCTTTAAGCGACAATCGAAAGAAAATAAAAGATTCTTTTCTTCTTTAATAGCAAATAATTGTTTGGTTCTATTTCTTTTTGTGACACGTAAAATGAAACTTACTCTTTGATACACAACTTTCTAAAAAAAAAAAATCATTCTTTTTGTTTTAATTTTATAAATTTTATAATTTTTTTTTTTTTTAAGATATTGGTATTGAGCGTTTATTATTTTTTTTAACAGTATTATTTATGAATTTGTGCACTTTTATGAACTTGTTTCATGTAAATGTGTTGTTGTTATCTTCATAATTGTAAAATTTAATGAGGTAATCAATGATCTACCTAAAAGTTTTTTTTTTTTTTTTTTTTTTGTTTTTTTGTGGGCGTCGCAACATCAAGCAAGTGTACACATATTAGTTTATGAATCAGCGTAGTGACATTATCATTAAAACTCAGGATTTATGAGGTATATTTGTAGTAAAGTCGTATAGGATTACTTGTTGTCTTGTGTATTTAACTTTGTTTACGTTACATAGTTCAGTACAACAAAACATAATACAGAAATTTTTCCTCTGTCATAAATTGGTTGACCAAGTATTAACTATCTAAAATGTAATGCGTTATTTTTTTATAAGGCTAAAAGACTAAAGTATTAGATTGAGAAATGTTTGCATATTGACTATGCAAAGAAAAATAGACATACTTCCAGCTTAGAGACATGTGTTATTTCTTTCAGCTGGAATTTTTTACATCATTTATACAACTGGGTTTTCTCATTTATGCAATTGGGTTTCTTGCTACCGAACTGTGCTCCAAAGCTTCAAATGATTTCGGCTGGTTTGATGCCCTCACTTCTGATAAATTTTATAATGCTTTGCGCATCACCGGAATGACCTTCTTATTCACTTATTGTGACACCAACTGACGCACGAAAAAAAAAAAAAAAAAAAAAAAAAAAAAGATGAACTGAATGCAGTGTAGGTAGCCACGTGATGTCATCAACTACCACGCCTAACAGCGTAATCCTCATTGGTGCATAAACTGTCATACGAAAAGAATTTTTCTCAGATTTTGTTCATTTATGTATTAAAAATGTTAAATACTGATTAAATATTAAAAAATAATATTTGTAAAATAAACAGAGATCAACTGAAGGTTTAGAAAAAAAAAAAAAAAAAAAAAACACAGTTTGTAATAGATAATGAAAAAAAAATAAATACATATATGAAATACTAACTGATATTCAAATAATATATATTTATACATAATTCCTTATGTTCTGGATTGTTTATTTAACATATAAATATTGTCCATGTAAGTACTAAAACTGTTAAACACAAATTAAAGTTTTGTTAATTACAACAAGCGTTATGAAATGTGTTTTGATCTAGAACAACATATTTTTAACTTTATTTTCGACATACTACCTTTTCCATTAAACTAAATTTTTTATTAAAAGTGTATTTTTAATTAGATATATGTTCTAAAATAATTTTCAAAGAAATCCTGTAATTACTCTTTAATTAAAGGTAAATATTCAGTAAATAGTGTTCTCTTTAATAAATACAATGGTAAGTAATTATTAATATATCCCAGTTCATTCTCCAAAAGATGGAAATTACATACCTTTGTTAACACAGTTATTAAACCTTCACAGTTGCTATCTTGTAATATCGGAATTCCAAGTTTTCTAAATATAATTATGAGTGGTTCCAGCAATGAGACATCTGACTCTCTCTTGAGAGTTTATTAAATGCACAGAATTAAATATTTTATATTTCTGTAAGGGCAATGATAAGGATAATTTTAAATTAAATAAAATAGATTTTTTGCTACCCAATTAGTACATAATATTGTATGGATAGATAATATGATTGAAAATGTTAATGTAATTAATATTATAAAAATCGATTAACCTATAAAATTATTATTTCATACAATTTCTGCATTTTGTGCTATGAAGATAATATTCCATTAGACTTGACAACGAAAATTCATTTTTAATCTCTAAGTAACTTTTCTTTTCTTTTTTTTTTTTTTTTTTATTATTCTAAAGAATATTTTATGGATTATTGCTTTGTTAAATCTATTATTAAGTCATATATTGGAAGGAGATTTGGTGCTCGATAAATGAAATTAACATTTTACACGCCGCAGAGAAACACTGAAAAACAGACAACTGTTCTGGTAGCAATTAGCGTACCGTCTTCAGTGCATAAAGACGTAAGTGAGTAGTGTTCGTATATGGGAAAGGAATCCGATTTTGATTAACAAACGAAAGGAGTGGAATGTGAGGGGATTGGCGAATAGCAAATTGAGAATCTGTAGTTAAAGAAATGCAGAAGTAATTAAGAAAAAGCTGTAGCAATTCCTAGGTAGCACATAACGTTGTTATAGCGTGGCAAATAAGTCTGAACAGTGAAAAATTAGTTATAACATCATTAAAACAACGTTATGTACTATTGGGGTTAACAGCTATAGCAACTGACACAGCTTATAACCCTTCTATTATAGATAAAGCTATCCAAAAATTACAATTTCTTATTACTTTAGCCACTAAATCAGGCTCTTCTAATATCAGTATTTTCTGAACTTATTTTCTTAAATAAAGTCATATCATAATTAAAATTCTCAAACAATATGATTTTAAAATAATTTCCCCATGTTCGAATAAACTTACCCTTTCTCTTTTAAATAATCCTATCGATATGTATAATTCTTGGGGGCATTTGTAATAGTTTCTGCTAATTTTGTTTATCATACTTTCGTAAACCAAAACGCAGTCTTAAATTCTGTCTTAAAGAACATATTACTGATGTCCGTAAACAAAAAAAAAAACAGATCGGCCATTTCTAACCATTGCTGGAAGAAAGACTATAATATTAAATTTGATTAAGATAAACTAATTTGCAGGCCCCAATCTACAACGATCTCGATACCGTTGAAGCTCTTTAAACCTATAAATTTTTTTTTAATATTATTAATTGTGATTTCCCTGTATCCATTTGTCTTATTGTTAGAAATTTTACATTCAGTCAACATTTTCTAAATTTTTCCTACATTTTTCACAACTACAGTTTCTCAATATTTTATTGGGCAAACCCCCATATTACGATTAATTCTTTAGTTGATCTAAATCTGATACCTCTCCTCTGATTAATTGCTCTGATATATAAGAGCACTCCTATCTCATTTCTTTATGCACTAAAGACGGTACGCTAAATGCTACCGAAACAGCTGTCTGTATGAACAGCTGTCAATATAAAATCTAAGCAAAATTTAAGCATGAAATGTAATGTGGTTAAGTAAAATATTTACAAAGTATTATTTTAGTGAAATTCATATTTATTTATATATATTTTTGTAAATTATCTATATTTTCAGGTATATATATTTATGCTTTTAAAATAACATCTGCTCGAAAATATAAATATGCAGACCCAGTTACGTATACTTTAATGTATACCTAGTTATTTAATATATATATATATATATTATCATTCTTATTTCTTTAACATATTCAACAAAGTCAAATTTTTAAGTAAATAAATCTAATAATACTCTCGGAGTATATATTGAATATAAATTTAACATAGTACGCTTTATGAGTTCCTTGATCATCAAGTAAATAATATAATAAATAAATCCACACAATTTTATTTATAATAAAATTTCTTGAAAGAATTCCTCAAATCCAATTTGAATAAATTTGCATCATAAAGTCATTCTCTAGAAATTACTTTCAAATTCATTTAGAAAAGAGCTTATACCGATCTGAGAAATGCAGAACAATAAGCTAAAAAGAAACTTCAAGTCGTTGAAAATTCAAATGGTATTGAAAAGATATTTTTGTTCAGTTTTAGTTAGCGGTAAAAATCTTTTCTAGATGGCAACGAAATAATTTATAAGAGATAATCACTTTTTCAGTATATGTAAAAAAATTCAGAATATACTTTAGAATTTTGAATAAGAAAAGTATTCATTGTAAAATATAATAAAAATATATAAATTACAACTTTATGTTTTCTTTCTGTCCTTGTATTTGAATATGTGTAATTCCAAATAATTTACTTATCATGAAAAAAAAAAAAAATACAAATCTAAACATTAAAATAATTTATTTCATGAATGTGCAATGCATTACATTTGCCTTAAAAATAACTACCGTTCTAAATGATTATAAAAAAAAAAAAAAAAAAAAAAAAAAAATATTTCCATTTTTTTTTTTTTTTTTTTTTTTTTTTTTTTTTTTAATAATTTAAAACTATTCTTTTACGTAATTTTTGTAACTATCGTACTAATATTTAAAAATCAACAATGTTATTTCCTTTATTGAACACAGAAAAGTGCATTTATGCTGAAAATTAACATACAGATTCATAGTTAATATTGCTGCAACAAATCTAACTTCTGATTTAAATCTAAATTCTGTTTTATGTCTTACAGACCCGTTACAGCATTCTTAGTTCTGATAAAAAAGTTCTTAAAAATAATGTAGTCAAACATATTCATCCAAATTAAACTTCTTAACAAATAAAATATGGATGGGTCTCACCTGAAAGCTTCTATCGCATTAAGTCCGGATGTGGAAGGTGGCAGCTATGAATGAATATCCATTAATAAATAACAAATGAACAAAGAGCTCTGCTTGGATGGGAATACAGAATTTAATCCTTGGTTAGCATACATGAAAACGAAACACAAACAAAAAAGGTATTTAAAGATAGGTAATTAAACTAAATCTTAATATTAAAGTTCTAATTTCTAATTAGTTCATAATTATTAATTCTGAAGATTAGTTCTTAATTAGTTTTAATTGTTCTTCTTTAGGACCGGGGGATCTGTAAGCAAACGCTCTTCTCGTAGCCCCATTTCTATTCAAGGTCCTTTTCTGTTCTGATTCTAAAATACATCTTTCGAATACTTCTCATTTCAAAACGAAAGAGTGGCGCAATCAAAAAAAGAGGCGCGCGTCACTCTGTCTGCACAGTCATTTGTTCTGAAAACAGAATAATGAACGGGGAATCCCCGACATCCTCCCACCTTGAGTTGCGACTAATCGGAGGAACTCAACAATCCAAGTTGGAGTCTTTAAGGTGGTTTCACCACACGGCCAGTTCGGGAGACCAACGGGGGACTGGAAATGGGATCATTTGTTGTGGACTTCTTGTTACTGGTTCTGGAACTGGTAGGTTCTGGAGGGTCTTACACATGTTCCTTTTCTTTGGGGTTGAGTATCGGTTTCTGTGAGAGGTTCTTGTTTTCGGAAGTCGAAGGACTTACATTTTCTTGGAGAGATTTATGTAAAGTGGGGTGATTCTTAAGTTCGGTACTGTCAATTTCTAAGGGGAACAATCTTTGCAATAGACACAGAAAAAGTCCATTCTCTGTCTTCACCTTAGCTAAGCGTATCACATTATCCTTGCCTGGTTAATGTTCGATCACTTTTGCCAAAGGCCAGTGAACACGTTTCTTATTGAAATCTTCTAGTAGGACAACATCGTCGACTTTCAATTGTTTGAATCTTTTGGTCTTGGATGCATGTTGACGTAATTGCCCTAAATATTCAGCTCTGAATCTGTTTCTTAGGTTTTCCCTAATTATTCGCCTATATCTGGCTCTGCGGTTAAGTTCTTTAGAATCTAAAGCATCTAGGTCAGGTGCTCCTGATGTTGGTAGTTCTCTTATGAACATCATTGGGGTTAAAGTAAGGGATCTCTGTTATCTTCGGAAACATAGGTTATAGGCCCCGAATTAATCACTTGTTCACAGTCACACAGTATGGTGTAAAGTTCTTCGTAATTCAAAGATGCACGATCTAAGTTTCTTTTCACAATTTCATTAACCATTCCAACAAGCCTCTCCCACCAACCCCCCCCCCCAACACGGTGCTGCAGGAGGGTTAAATTTCCATCTGATCATCTGGGTGAAAGCTACCTAGCAGATGGTTTCCCAATCTACACTCGAGAGAGCATTGCTGGTTCCAAGGAAGTTCTTCCCGTTGTCTGAATAAATGATGTAGGGTCTGCCTCTCCTTGCTATGAACCTTCTCAGAGACTAGATAAAACTTTCTGTAGGCAGAGACGTAATGGCTTCAAGATGTATGGCTCGGTATACAGCACAAGTAAATAAAGCTATCCACGCTTTTGTTCCATCAGAAAGAGGAAGAGAACCGGCTAGATCCACGCCTACCACTTCAAAGATGTCTGCTTCTCGTACTCTGCCCTCGGTTGGTACTCCAGGTTCAACATCTATTTTGGAAGTCTGAAGTTTACTGCAAATCACGCATTTTCTTATTGTATTTCTAATGCATTTTCTAGACTTCATTATCCAAAAATTTTCTCTTAGTAGTGTCATGAGAGTGCTGACTCCAGCTTGCTGATTTTCTAAATGCTTCTCGAATATCAATCTTTGGATGACAGGATGATTGTAAGGGAAAATTACAGGATATCTGAAGTTTTCACTGTCGTTTCTTTGAATTATATTGGTCCTCACTTTTAAGAGACCATCTTTATCTTCGACAGGCCTTAAATTTCTTAATTTTGGATCTGTTCTCCCTGAAAAAGATTCTTGTTGTACTAATCGTAGAAGTACATTTTCTGCTTTTGAAAATTCTTCAAATGAAATATCCAATTCGGACATTTTCTCAGTAGTCTTCGAATTATGATAAAATCTATATATCCAGGCAATGGTTCTAACAGTTTTTTTCTAAGAGGAAAAGTATTGATAAAATCGATTGAAATTATCTTCTTTTTTATCTAAAAGATTTAAGATTGTCTTCTTTTTGTCGCTGTTTATGAGTTCTTCATTTGGTATTCTTCTATTTGAGGCCATTCATTTTCAGGTAAATAAAGCCAACTAGGACCCTCCCACCATCTCGATTTCTGTAGTTGTTCAAAAGAACATCCTCTAGACGGGAGGTCCGCGGAATTCTAACCTCCGGGTACATGTCTCCAATTGCAAACTTCAGTCAGATTTCGGATTTTTAATACTCTGTTATGTACAAAGGTACCCCATTCTTGTTTTCTTCTTATACAACCTAAAGCGGTGGTTGAATCCGACCAAAATATGGTATTTATATGTCAATCTAAATCGTTTTGTACTTTTTGGCCAACCTAGCGCCAATAAGACAAGATAACAGTTCAAGGCGGGGTATGGTCAATTCCTTAATAGGTCAACCCGACTTTTAGCATTGATTAACTGGATGTTGATACCTTCTGAGGTCTCTACTCTTATGAATACGCAAGTGGCATATGCTCGCATGCTTGCATCAGAAAAAAACCTGTAATGATGTTTTCTTTTCTTTCTCTGGGCAAATTTTAAGCCAACGAGGTATTTTAGTTTGGGATAAGCCTTTCAGCCAATTAGAAGACTGTTGTTTTAAAGTTTCAGAAAGCTCTTCGTCCCACTTCACCTTTTGAATCCACGCTTTTTGAAGGATTAGTCTGGGAACTAAACTGACAGTTGCTGTGAATCGCACAGGATCAAAGATTTTTTGGGTAACTTATAACAGATTTCTTTTTGTAAGGGGTTCACTTATCTTGAGAGGTTCTTCAATTTTACAAACTAAATTGACATAGAGTAATACTAACAGAGTAATACTAATACAGAGTAATACTAACGCGGAAGCAAACCTCGTTTCATTTTCAGTTTTGTCGATCATAGCCTAGGGCCAATTCGATCGCTAACATCTCAAATTGAAATGTGCCGAAGCCAAAATTCCTTGAGATTGTGATATGAATTTTCTGTTTCTTGAATTGAATTCAGGCTGATGAGAGAATTATATAAATAGAAGGAATCTCGTATAAGCCTAGCTGTCTCTCGTCACTGTTCGGGAACATTATCTAAAAGGTGATTTAATGTTGCCATAAGGAAAAAAGGGCTTAAAATTAGGCCGAAAACCACACGACAATGTCTATAAATTTTTTATTTATTTTCGCTATAAAACCAAAAAAATCTCAAACAGTCGCGATCTTTCTCTGTTATTTTAATTTGCAAAAAGGCTTTTTTTATATCTGACGAAATTCCTATCCTGTATTTACGAAATTGCTTCAAAATGCTAGGTATAATTTCTACAAGATTTGGTCCTTTTGTTAAACAATCATTAAGGGAGGAACTGTTTCTAATGTGTGGTGATGCATTAAATGCTGGACGAATTTTAGTGGTTTCACTAGATTCTTTATCCACAGGTCTGTGTGCTAAATAATGTACCTTGTCCCTTTTCTGGTCCAATACCTTTTCTATAATCTGATTGTTTTCCCAGAAATCAAAAATTTCCCCATATTCCTTTTTCCTATCAGATTTGATTAATTTATTTTCCGTCT
The DNA here is from genome assembly GCA_963930645.1 of Salticus scenicus. NCBI lineage: Eukaryota > Metazoa > Arthropoda > Arachnida > Araneae > Salticidae > Salticus > Salticus scenicus. The sequence continues at coordinate 93,320,285 of OZ005649.1, read as the reverse complement.
TGTACAGGCACTTTTCTGCCAACGAATAATTATCTGATAAAATCGAATGGTCAGCTGTTCATGGTAAATTGATTTCATATCGACCGCTTTTATCTCGTTTAACGGTTTCTAGAAAATGATTTTTGGTTTCTTGTTCTAAATCCTGTTTCGATTTATTATCTTCATTAGTAATTCCTAGAGTGTCAAGGCGCCATAAATCTGATAAACTGGCGTTTGACACGAGTAATGACAACGATAGACCCGCCAAAGAATTGTCCTGCTCACCCTTGTGACCCTCTGCCTTTCTCAAAATGGTCCAACACAATTTAGTTCTAAATGTAGTTAAACCCAATTTTGGAAAATATTTTATGTCATCTGTGAATAGTTGAGCGGACATATCAGCACCCAAAAGTATATGTACTTCGTCTGGATTTTTCTGGTATAAACAAGATTTATTATTTCTAGGAACATCTGATAAATATACACCTTCCTTTTCTAAGAGTTTTACTAATTTATCATCGCGACATAAATTCACGCCTGTGCATATTTTTTCTTGATCTAGTGCTTGTATTTTACACTTAAACTTATTATCTGAACTCCCGATCGTAAATTAATAACGATTATGTTCAGCTGACATTTCCATACCCCCCAAAAGAACATGTCTGATTGTTTCTTTATTCATTCTTTTTAATTTTAACTTATCAGCTGCAAACTTACTGATGTAACTATTATGAGATCCGGAGTCAATAATTAGCCGAATATATGATGATTTGCTATCATCACTGTTAGAAATTGCTACTATTAACGTCTGCAAATAAACATTCGCTTGTAAATTAGGATTCGATAACGCCAATTTAGATTGATCATTTCTTTCGTAATTACTTATTTCTTTTTTCAAAACTTTATTTCCATTACACATTATTTCTGAATACCTACAATTACATAACTTGCATAAAGTTTTTGGTACACAGTGTCTAGCTAGATGCGAAGGCTGAAGACATAAATAACACAGACCTTTCTTACGCAATAGATTAACTCTTTCATCAAATGGTAAATTACGAGTTTTGACACATTCGTTACTTAAATGCGATTCTGAGCAAAAATTACACCTATCACTTTTATTCTTAATTAATAAATCACAAGCTGTAGGCAATTTCCGGTTCTGAGTATCAAATTTATTAGCGTGGGGGGAGGGGACATCTCTACGATACTGATTATCTAACCTTTGAGATCGGGGGGAGAAATGGTTAGCGCTAGCGCTGCTATCATCTTGTCTCGTAGTTATTAAGCATTCTCGCGATACGAGTTGTTTATTTAAGAAAGATAATATATCTTTTACACCGTAATTAACACCATGAAATTCCATATAAAATTGTAATGCTAAATCTTTAGGTAAATTTTTTATTAATATCGGTGACAATAAACTGCCGTATCTATCTAAAGAAACATCTAATGACTCTAAATTCATAATGTTAATTTGTATTTCATCGTAAATTTTCCTGAGCGATTTAATGTCACTTGAATGTTTTAGTGAGGTGATATTTAATAATTTATTCAAATGTATATTCACTAAGAGATCTTCTTTTCCATATCTTTGTTTTAAAATTTCAATTACTTTTATATAATTACTCGTGGTAACAGAGAATCCTTCAATCCATTTTTAAGGGATCAGGTGCTAAAAATGATTTCAAATAATTGAATTTATCTACAGGATCTAAACTTTCATTGCTATGAATAGCCGTTTCGAATGACGACCAAAAAGTCAGCCATTCAACTGTGTTCCCGTTAAATTTAACGGGAACTAGCTGTGGTAATTTGATGTGTATTGCTTCTTTTGAAATAGGTTTTTTTCGGTTTCTATTGATGAAACACTTGTTTCACTTTTCTTTAGTTCTTTTAATTTTCTATTGGCTCGAAATCGCCAAGTAAGTATTTTCTCGCGGTATTCATTTGCCGTTTCTAATTCGGCTTCTAATTGGAGTTCTTGCGTTATTATTATTATTTTTTTTTTTTATCTCTGAATCTTTAGTCGTCTCAGTCAATAATTCAATTGTTTCTTCTAAATCTACAGCATCTGGCTCTATATCATCACACAAAGTTTTTAATTTATCAATAAATTTGTTAATACTGTCTTATATGACAGCTCTCTCTTTTTTAGCAAACACTAAATTAGCCATAATAAATACAAAATTTAAAATTTTACAATATTATCTATCTTTTTAATATGCAATAATGGATATTTAATCAGCTGACCACATCCCGTGGCTGGGATGCCAGAAGATATTGCTGCAACAAATCTTACTTCTGATTTAGTTCTAAATTGTGTTTTATGTCTTACAGACGCGTTACAGCATACTTAGTTCCTATTAAAAAGTTCTTTAAAAAATCTATTCAAACATATTCATCCAAATTAAACTTCTTAACAAATAAAATATGGATGGGTCTCACCTGAAAACTTCCATCGCAATAGGTCCTGATGTGGAAGGTGGCAGCTATGATTGAATATCCATTAATAAATAACCGATGAACGAAGAGCTCTGCTTGGATAGGAATACAGAATTTAATCCTTGGTTAGCATACATGAAAACGAAACACAAACAAAAAAGCTATTTACAGATAGGTAATTAAACTAAATCTTAATATTAAAGTTCTAAGTTCTAATTAGTTCATAATTATTAATTCTGAAGATTAGTTCTTAATTAGTTTTTAATTGTTCTTCTTTAGGACCGGGGGGTCTGTAAACAAATGTTCATCTCGTAGCCTCATTTCTATTAAAGGTCCTTTTCTGTTCTGATTCTAAAAAACATCTTTCGCATACTTCTCATTTCAAAAAGAAAGAGTGGTGCAATCAAAAAAAGAGACGCGCGTCACTCTGTCTGCACAGTCATTTGTTCTGAAAACAGAAGAATGAACGGGGAAACCCCGACATTTAATACATGCTCTTGCCACTAGTGTACAAGAAGTTAAATGATAGTTATTTACAAATATGGAAATCATCTTATTATTATTATTATTATTATTATTATTTTGTCTAAAAAATGACTCTAACCAGTATGTCCCCAACTGCACATGTGAGAAATCTAGTTTCTAAAATAGGTTAAAAATAATATTTTTGATGCATAATGCTTACATTGTATATATAAAAAATACGTAAGCCTAAAAAAATAACAATTCATAAAATGTTATGGTTTTTTTTTTTTTTTTTTTTTTTTTATTCATAAAAATATTATTAATTTTTTTTTCTTATCTGTTGTAATTCTTCTGTCTTAAAATGAATTAATAATATTTATATTCGTTTGCATTTCTATTCATCCTTAACCCGCAAGTAGTCGCTATAGACAGCGCCACCTATTACAGATTGGGCACTTTTTATTTAACTGTCACCAATAATTTTAAGAAGTGAAGTGATCGACGTTCCTTCGATTTTATTCGCGTTTTATGTATATCAAATGCAACTTCTGGAAATGTTTGGTGGCTATGGAATAAAAAAAATCTGGCAACACTGAAGGATGTGCGGCAAATCGACCAACTAGCGACTACTAACTACCAAGTGAACTATGTATCAACAGATAAGGCATAAAGATTTTTTTCCTTTGTAGCAAAAAGCATGGAAATGTAATGATTTGTGATTCTTGAAAAGTTTACAGTTCTTGGAAAGATTTTTAAACTACAACTTTTATTTATTTATTTAATTATTTTTTGCTTTTATTTTCTTAAAAATTCAAAGATTAATGACGAAACATATTTTAAAATAATTTTCTAAGCTACTCTGAACGCGTCCTCTTATATTGATTTACATTCAAGAAATTGAATACCTTAACATAATGCTCTCAAAATTGTGTTATTTATTGTATTTCAGTAATTTATTTATTTTATTAATGATTTTAATGCACATGATTTTAACCCTTTCACTGACCCTCAATACTGACCTGTTGCCTGTTTTTATAAGTAATCGCTAGCTAAGGCTTTGACTTAGTTGCCATACAGCTGGTGATATCACAGCTGGTCACAGGTGGGGACATGATAATTGAGAATTGAGCAAACACTGGAAACGATTTATCTCGCCAGTGGCGCTATATATAGCAAGCAGACGACTGACAAGATAACTCGTCAGAAGCAGGGAAAAGGTTAATAAACTGGATCTCTTTACAATGGCGTTACCCGTTGCACTTGCTTACAACTAAAGAAATGCATTACAGCGAGAGCGATGTTGCCACGTACAAGTGTTAAATGAGTAGAAATAACTCAATTATCGATAAATATCGATAATGCAAGTTCACTGAAATAAAAAAGTGCTAATTAGATCAAATAATTGCATTTTTAACTCAAGTCGATTAAAATAATAATAATAATAACTCCTACTTGACATGGTGAATTAACTTATTTATTTTAAGACAGTAATTTAAAAAATAAATAGCTTTGGTACATGCATGATTGCTTGCAGGTAGATTTATTTCTGTTGTTCGTTGTATGGCTTAAGGCTGATTGACTGCATTATGGTCCTAGGCCTATAAGTGGAATGCTCTCCATGGAGATCTTTCTAAGACGTTCCTGCCCGTATATACACGAGTTTTGATAAAACAAATTTCGATTGTTTAGTTCGCATTTACGTGCTACGTGCAACTGAAGACTGCCTGTGACTCGCTTCTAAGGATAGTTCGAAGCCATATTTACTACCTTTACTCGAGTTCAAACGGGAATGCAGTTAAACGTTGCGGATTGGTTGCTACTTTTTATGACGCAATGATTCTCTACTGATTATAATACTTAGCTTAATTCAGTAATAACCTACAATATTCCTCTCGGTTTATGCGAATATAAATGAATATGAATATTTGAAAGAGTTTTCTAACTGTATTTGGAAAACAGACTTTTCTTCTGAGTAATTTAAATTTTACCAAATTAAATTTGTGGCAGATAAAATTACTTTAATAAAATAAATCTAAAAAAGAAAAATAGTGGCGCCAACTGTATTTTTCATTGATTTTTCATTATCTATATTAATAAAATCAGAGTTTTATCTGTAAATTTGTCGGAATCGAAAAATTTTGCGATATCTTCACGTTTCACACCCCATGAAAGCCGAAAATGACTTCAGAAAATTTTGTCTGTGTGTGTGTGTGTGTGTGTCTGTGTGTATGTCATCGTGTCCGAATGTCGCTTTTTTTGTCCGGGCATCACTCGGGAACGGCTGGACGGAATTCAACGACGCTTGGCAGTAATTTAGGTCTTCACCCAACTTAAAATTATATCTATCAACTTTTCGGAAATTCCCCCCCGTTCCCCCCCTAGGGGGTAAAAGACTAAAACACGTTTGTCCGGGCATCACTTGAGAACGGCTGGACGGAATTCAACGACGCTTGGCAGGAATTTAGGTCTTCACCCAACTTAAAATTATATCTATCAACTTTTCGGAAATTCCCCCCCGTTCCCCCCTAGGGGGTAAAAGACTAAAACACGTTTGTCCGGGCATCACTTGAGAACGGCTGGACGGAATTCAACGACGCTTGGCAGGAATTTAGGTCTTCACCCAACTTAAAATTATATCTATCAACTTTTCGGAAATTCCCCCCCGTTCCCCCCTAGGGGGTAAAAGACTGCAACACGTTTGTCCGGGCATCACTCGAGAATGGCTGGACGGAATTCAACGGCGCTTGGCAGAAACTTAGGTCTTCACCCAACTTGAAATTATATATATAGAAATTTTCAAAATTATAATTAGTGTTTAAATTGTGGGTAAAAAACGCCTGCGCATGCGCCATAAATATCTTTTCACTAAAATGCTTTGAATGAAAAAATGAAATATAAAAATAAATCTTTAAGTTAAAGACTTTTGTATTCGCGTGATTTTCACTACAAATTATGAAAAGATTGAAATGAAGTGTTGCCATCTAAGTTTCATACTTTAGTTAATTTTAAAAAATCTAATTGTCGTATCGAAAAACTGTTTACACCCCAGGATTCAGAAAAATCACCTCTTTCATTTGGTACTGAATTTGTAATGATAGGTCCTATATTTCTAATTTATTTTTCCCTTTATCCGTTTTTCCGTTGCCACTTAAATTTCATACTTTAGTTATTTTTTAAAAATCTAATTGTCGCATCGAAAACCTGTTTGAACCCCTGGATTCAGCAAAATCGCCCCTTTCATTCGGTATCAAACTTATAAATATAGGTCTGATATTTCTAATTTATTTTACCCTTTTTCCGTTTTCAACCCAGATTCGATATGGAACAGCTTTAGTATTGGATCCCTTTGGCAAAATTTGAAATTCGGCACCGAAGTAGCTCGGACGTTTCTCGCCAAGATCTTTAATTGCACAATTGAGATAGCCAATTCAGTTCATCGCAAAAATGACTTAAGTCCCCAAAAGGTTCCGATACTTAAGCTGTGCTTTTTGTATTTATTAGTGCTAGAGGCCTATTTCAGTCGGTACAGTTGTCGAATTTTTATAGGTCACTCTTAATTAGTGCTAGAGGCCTATTTCAGTCGGTTTATTGAATGGGGATTTATTGAATGAAGTCCCCCCAAGGCACAACTTTGACATGAGTCCCCCCCAGGCCCAACTTTGACATGACTCCCCCCCCCAAGATACCCCTATTTCAGTCGGTACAGCGTTGTCGAATTTTTATAATACACTCTTAATAGTGCTAAGGGCCTATTTCAGTCGGTTTATTGAATGTGGATTTATTGAATGAAGTCCCCCCCAAGGCACAACTTTGACACGAGTCCCCCCCAAGGTACCACTATTTCAGTCGGTACAGCGTTGTCGAATTTTTATAATACACTCTTAATAGTGCTAAGGGCCTATTTCAGTCGGTTTATTGAATGGGGATTTATTGAATGAAGTCCCCCCAAGGCACAACTTCGACATGAGTCCCCCCCAAGGTACCCCTATTTCAGTCGGTACAGCGTTGTCGAATTTTTATAATACACTCTTAATAGTGCTAAGGGCCTATTTCAGTCGGTTTATTGAATGGGGATTTATTGAATGAAGTCCCCCCAAGGCACAACTTTGACATGAGTCCCCCCCAGGCCCAACTTTGACATGATTCCCCCCCCAAGGTACAACTTTGACATGAGTCCCCCCAGGCCCAACTTTGACATGAGTCCCCCCCAAAGTACAACTTTGACATGAGTCCCCCCCCAAGGCCCAACTTTGACATGAGTCTCCCCCAAGGCCCAACTTTGACATGAGTCCCCCCCAAGGTACAACTTTGACACGAGTCCCCCCCAAGGCACACCTTTGACATGAGTCCCCCCCAAGGCACACCTCCCCCTCATTGGGAAAAAGAGAAAAAACGTTGTTTTGCGGCTATAAGACAGTTTGGACTTCCAACGTTATTTGTTACAATATCTGCAGCTGAAACACATTGGTTTGATTTAATGAAAACTTTATCATGGAATTTAGATCGTCACGAATTAACTAAAGAAGAATTTGTCGATATTAACAAGTTTAGCAGTAGGCCTTAAATTTTGCCTGTGTGTGTGTGTGTGTGTGTGTGTCTGTGTGTATGTCATCGTGTCCGAATGTCGCTTTTTTTGTCCGGGCATCACTCGGGAACGGCTGGACGGAATTCAACGACGCTTGGCAGTAATTTAGGTCTTCACCCAACTTAAAATTATATCTATCAACTTTTCTGAAATTCCCCCCCGTTCCCCCCCTAGGGGGTAAAAGACTAAAACACGTTTGTCCGGGCATCACTTGAGAACGGCTGGACGGAATTCAACGACGCTTGGCAGGAATTTAGGTCTTCACCCAACTTAAAATTATATCTATCAACTTTTCGGAAATTCCCCCCCGTTCCCCCCTAGGGGGTAAAAGACTAAAACACGTTTGTCCGGGCATCACTTGAGAACGGCTGGACGGAATTCAACGACGCTTAGCAGGAATTTAGGTCTTCACCCAACTTAAAATTATATCTATCAACTTTTCGGAAATTCCCCCCCGTTCCCCCCTAGGGGGTAAAAGACTGAAACACGTTTGTTCGGGCATCACTCGAGAATGGCTGGACGGAATTCAACGGCGCTTGGCAGAAACTTAGGTCTTCACCCAACTTGAAATTATATATATAGAAATTTTCAAAATTATAATTAGTGTTTAAATTGTGGGTAAAAAACGCCTGCGCATGCGCCATAAATATCTTTTCACTAAAATGCTTTGAATGAAAAAATGAAATATAAAAATAAATCTTTAAGTTAAAGACTTTTGTATTCGCGTGATTTTCACTACAAATTATGAAAAGATTGAAATGAAGTGTTGCCATCTAAGTTTCATACTTTAGTTAATTTTAAAAAATCTAATTGTCGTATCGAAAAACTGTTTACACCCCAGGATTCAGAAAAATCACCTCTTTCATTTGGTACTGAATTTGTAATGATAGGTCCTATATTTCTAATTTATTTTTCCCTTTATCCGTTTTTCCGTTGCCACTTAAATTTCATACTTTAGTTATTTTTTAAAAATCTAATTGTTGCATCGAAAACCTGTTTGAACCCCTGGATTCAGCAAAATCGCCCCTTTCATTCGGTATCAAACTTATAAATATAGGTCTGATATTTCTAATTTATATTACCCTTTTTCCGTTTTCAACCCAGATTCGATATGGAACAGCTTTAGTATTGGATCCCTTTGGCAAAATTTGAAATTCGGCACCGAAGTAGCTCGGACGTTTCTCGCCAAGATCTTTAATTGCACAATTGAGATAGCCAATTCAGTTCATCGCAAAAATGACTTAAGTCCCCAAAAGGTTCCGATACTTAAGCTGTGCTTTTTGTATTTATTAGTGCTAGAGGCCTATTTCAGTCGGTACAGTTGTCGAATTTTTATAGGTCACACTTAATTAGTGCTAGAGGCCTATTTCAGTCGGTTTATTGAATGGGGATTTATTGAATGAAGTCCCCCCAAGGCCCAACTTTGACATGAGTCCCCCCCCCAGGCCCAACTTTGACATGACTCCCCCCCCCAAGGTACCCCTATTTCAGTCGGTACAGCGTTGTCGAATTTTTATAATACACTCTTAATAGTGCTAAGGGCCTATTTCAGTCGGTTTATTGAATGTGGATTTATTGAATGAAGTCCCCCCCAAGGCACAACTTTGACACGAGTCCCCCCCAAGGTACCACTATTTCAGTCGGTACAGCGTTGTCGAATTTTTATAATACACTCTTAATAGTGCTAAGATTTCAGTCGGTTTATTGAATGGGGATTTATTGAATGAAGTCCCCCCCAAGGCACAACTTTGACACGAGTCCCCCCCAAGGTACCACTATTTCAGTCGGTACAGCGTTGTCGAATTTTTATAATACACTCTTAATAGTGCTAAGATTTCAGTCGGTTTATTGAATGGGGATTTATTGAATGAAGTCCCCCCAAGGCACAACTTCGACATGAGTCCCCCCCAAGGTACCCCTATTTCAGTCGGTACAGCGTTGTCGAATTTTTATAATACACTCTTAATAGTGCTAAGGGCCTATTTCAGTCGGTTTATTGAATGGGGATTTATTGAATGAAGTCCCCCCAAGGCACAAGTTTGACATGAGTCCCCCCCAGGCCCAACTTTGACATGATTCCCCCCCCAAGGTACAACTTTGACATGAGTCCCCCCCAGGCCCAACTTTGACATGAGTCCCCCCCAAAGTACAACTTTGACATGAGTCCCCCCCCAAGGCCCAACTTTGACATGAGTCTCCCCCAAGGCCCAACTTTGACATGAGTCCCCCCCAAGGTACAACTTTGACACGAGTCCCCCCCAAGGCACACCTTTGACATGAGTCCCCCCCAAGGCACACCTCCCCCTCATTGGGAAAAAGAGAAAAAACGTTGTTTTGCGGCTATAAGACAGTTTGGACTTCCAACGTTATTTGTTACAATATCTGCAGCTGAAACACATTGGTTTGATTTAATGAAAACTTTATCATGGAATTTAGATCGTCACGAATTAACTAAAGAAGAATTTGTCGATATTAACAAGTTTAGCAGTAGGCCTCTGTCACTAAATTAAAATCTGTCAATGTCAGATTTTCATGTTTTAAACAATGAAATAATGTCGTGTCTGTATAATTTTTATTTTTTATTTATTTTTTTTTATTTATAATACTGTCTATTAAAGACTTCTGTGGTCACGAAATTTGGTGCGTAAATTGTTTGTATGCATCCGGAACTTATTGTAACTGCATTTCACGAAATTCGAAATCCCCCCCCCCCCTTCTCGGAGTCGGATGGCAATAAACATGTGTAAAAACATGTTTTTCCGTTTGAATTCGCTTTGAATTATGTTAGAATGGCGAATTTTGGTGTGTGGATATTGATTAAGTGTACGCATTATGTACATTAGTGGGATTTTGCAAAACTTCGAACTCACCCGCTGAGGGTGGGGAAGTAAGAAGTGGGTAAGTTGTGCCGAAGACAGTGGGAACCCAGACTCCTAACATTGGGAGCGAGAAAACCTCTACCAATCACAGCGAGAACTTAGGTTATTAATAAAGATATGGCATTTTGACAAATCATTTAAGTTTAACGTCCAGCGAAGCGGGCAAAGCCTGCTAGTTATATAATATTTTCATTTCATTTTATTTTTTAATTCCTCTTATTTTCTTAATTTATGTAAGAAGTTCGTATAGCTTTCACATAAAATTTCTTAAACATATTTTTAAACAATTTCTTAACAACAGTTTTATTAAATAATTATAATTTATATTTATTTATATATGCATTTATTTTTAACAACAAAAAAATTATTATTATTTTTTTTTTACTTTTATTCTTTTATAATCATCAAAATAAGAAATTTAAAAATATTCGATAAATATATATATATATATATATATATATATGTATGTATGTATGTATATGAAGTCTGATTTCAAAACTAAATAAGTACATGTAATACTAAATACCTTGTTAGTATTCTGAATAATTTATTGATTAAAAGAAAAAAAAAATAAATAAAACGTGATTTTTTTTCCCTAACTTTGGGGAAAATAAAATTATAAACATCGAAATAACAAATTTTAAAATATTAAATAAATGAAAAAAAAAAGAAGAAGAAGAAGAAGAAGAGAAACACTTTTTGGAAATCTGATTTGAAAAATGAATAATTTCAGGCAGTACTAAATTCCTTATTCATTTATTGTACTTTTTGAAAAATAAATAAACAATTTATTACCATTTAAGGAATATGGCTTATCCATTAAAGTAATAATAATATATTTTAATCTTTTGTATGCTTGAAAATACATGTCTGTTTCTTTTTCTTTCTTTTTTTTTTTTTTGTAAGAAAATTAATATGATTTTTTTCTCTCCCTCTTGCAATATTTGGCCATTGTATGGTAAAAATAGTTTTTTATATTTCACGTTACAACGTTTTTTCTTTCCCATATAGTAGAATAAAAAAATATTATGTATTAATAACAAGGAAACATTCAAAAAGTGTCGTCTTCAAAATATATTGAAAAATATATATGTGATTCTACTCTTCAGAAAGCACCAGAAAGTGGAAAAATTATCAGCTGAAATGAATTACAGCGACCACAAAAAAAATATCAAAAGTAAGCATATTTGGCGATTTCACACTGTCAGGCGATTGATTTTGTGTACTGGTCGTGTACTTCTGTTCGTACACGGCAATCTCGGTGCTACCAAACCTATCGACTAACAGTGCTAAATCACCTAAAATGCTTTAATTTTGATAATTTTTTGTGGTCGCTGTAATTCATTTCAGCCGATAAATTTTGCACTTTCTGGAGTTTTAGGAAGAGAAGAATCACATACATTTCTTTTTCAATACTTTTTGAAGATGACACATTTTGAATGTTTTCTTGTAAGCAATATTGAAATATATAAATGGCAAATTTGACTTCAAAAATTTCATGAACTTTCACCGCCACTTTAGAATGTAGAAAAAGAGGGGAAAAAAGGCTAAAAACCCCATAGGCATAGCATGGGAAGAGAAGCAAAAAAACTCACAATGTCAAGTGTGTTAAAAAAAAAAAAAAAAAATATTTCATTTGTTATTCTCATCATTTATTTCTGAGATGAAGATTAACCCTTTCACTATTGATGTCCATGATCAAGAACATGCTTTTTAGATTTTTTTTTAAGACGTCTTAAAACTAATTTCAAAAGTTTGTCTGCATTTTTACTTTTTTTCTTACCAAAAGCACTGATATTTTAAAGTTACACTAATAGATGCAGCACCAAACCATTTAATTTCAATTTTAAATTTATTTATTGTTACAATTTTTATTTTATTTTTAAAATGATGGTAGCGAAAGGGTTAAAACAAAATGCTATAATTAATTAAGAAATAAATAAATAAATAAAATATAGCTCTTTTGTAAAGCTAAATTAAAAAAGTTCCTTTTATGTATAGCAAAATAACTTTAGAAACCTTCATGCACAATTTTTTTAGATATTCTAAGTAAGATTCCAGTTATAAAATGTAGAACTAGTTAGCATAGGTGGGCTCAGTTCCCCGTCATATGTATGTTCTCATAAATTTCTTGTACAGGACATATTACATTCATGTTAAGAGAAATGAATTTGACCAAATGCTTGACACAGTGACAGAACGAAATCCTCGCCTAATAGGCTACCCACCATTCAGTTCGATATATTTATCTTATTTTAATCTATTAATTTATTTTATTGGGATCAATTTCGTACTTTATTTTCATGCTACTATTTCCAATGCAACTTTCCCAAAAATGCATATTTATATGAAATATCGCCTAATTTTGCTATGTTAATAAAATCTTAAATTTTGAAAAACTTACGAAATTTTCCTATTAGAATATTTGTAGTCAATCATGTTCATCTGTTCATCATAAATGTCATTTTGAAATTGCCTGATATATTTATGATCCTCAAAATGGACGTTTATGCTCGATTTTGCCTTATGCTGCCATTTTAAGTAAATCGTAAATTCCAAATAACTTACGAATTTTTTTAATTGGAAAATTCATTCTCTATGGTATTCATGTCAGTATCCTAAATAATATTTCAAAAGTGGTCTGACATCTTTATGATGAAAATATCCCTCAAAATTGACGTTTATGTGAAATTTTGTCCTATTCTGCCATGTTAAGAACTTCGTAAATATCCAATACCTTGCGAAATTTTTAAAGTAGAATGTTTATAGTAACTGATGTTCATTCCGGAATTAAACCTGATATATTAAAACTGGTCTGACATTTTTACAGCAAACATTTTTCATTTAATGCAAGTTAAAGGGAAATTTCGCCCTATTCTCCCATGTTAAGAAAATCGTAAATTTCAAATAACTTACGAAGTTTTTTAATTCGAATGTTGCAAATAAATAGGGTTCTTGCCAGTGTCGAAAGTAATATTTTAAAACTGGTCTGACCTCTCTGCAATCATTTGTTCGTGAGATATCGTGTAAACAGACAAACTAACGGACTGACACACTAACGGACTAACTTTTATTAATATTTAATTTTATGCACTCGGTTGCGCTTTCTGCGCTAATCAAATAAAATGAAAGTAATTATTCATTTGTTCAAAACAGAAGTAATGAAAATGATGAGCTTACCATTTCTGTTCTGAGGAGTCGGCTGTCCCATTAGCTTGTAGCTTCTTCTAAATATTTTTATTCTATATTACGATTGTTAATATCTTCTCTGAAAAGTAATTGTATTATTAATATAACGAAGAAATTAATCTTGACATGTTCTTTGGGTTTAAAACGTACATTTAATGGAAAAAGAAAGTAAAAGTAAAATGTAAAAAGGAGCGAGAATTAATCTCACTCTACATTTCAAAGCATAAACACTAACTGAAATGGAATCTATTCTGATGAAAAACGTACAGGTGTGGAATCACGTGGTACAGTTCCAGCAATAGAACTTCAACCCTTGAAAGAAAGGGAATGGAAAATTGGGAGGATGGAAACAGATACACTTTTGTTCTTATTATAATGTTCGTTTTTCTTCACGGAACACATTTTTGGAATAAATAAGTCTTTTCGAGTTTGTAGTTTTCTGTCACCCCTCCTCAAACGAGGAATACTGTCTTAGTTCCAAATTGTCACGGTGTTTCAGGAAAATTGGCTTAGGAGTAGGTTTTGTCAACACGTCTGCAGTCATTAATTTACTCTGCAGATATTGTAGAGAAATTGTGCCATTTTCACACAGGTTTTTCACGCAGTGAAAACGGATATCTATGTGTTTGGAGCGTGCTGTGTGTTTGGGCGATTCAATCATTTTAATGGCTGACTGATTGTCCTCAAATAATCTTATCGGCAGTTCCTGTGGTAAGTCAAGGTCCTCTAATACTCTGGTGAGCCATAATATCTCTTGTCCTGCATTTGCGGCTGATACGAACTCTGCTTCTGCAGAAGACAGAGCTACACACGTTTGCTTTTTCGATGTCCACTGGATTGGTGTTTTTCCTACTAAGAATAGATTTCCTGTCATCGATTTGCGATCAGATTTATCACCGGCCCAATCGGCATCGGCGTAACAGGTTAGGATAGGTTTTTCCTTTCCACTTATAACCAAATTCAATTTTTCAGTGGTTTTTAAATAACGTATAATCTTTTTCGCAGCATCCCAGTCTTGCTGCCTGGGCTTCTCACTTCGTCTACTTAGAATATTGACAGCTGCTGCAATGTCAGGTCTAGAGATAGTAGCTATATATAATAGGGATCCGATGGCTTGTCTGTATTTTGTATTGTTGTTTAGTAGATTATCATCTGAGGTATTATCCAGATAGCCAGGATTCATAGGTATATTTGTGGGCTTAGCATTTTGAAGATTGAATTTTTCTAAGAGTTCTTTAATTTTAGATCTTTGGTTTATAAAGTATTCTCCTTGTTTAGATTATTGTATGTTAATGCCGAGGTAGTAACTTATTTCCCCTAAATTTTTGAGCTCGTATTTTGCACTAAGTTTCTCAATAGTTTCTTCTATTTTTTGGTCCGACCCTGATATTAAAAGGTCGTCCACGTAAATAATTATATGTATGGGATCTGTTTCATCTTTCCTAAACAGGCAGGCATCTGCTGTGCTTTGTGCAAAACCCAATTCTTTTAGAGTTTCACCGATTTTCAAATGCCATGATCTGGCGGCTTGCTTAAGACCATAAAGGGCTTTTTCTAATTTCCATACTTTATTTTCGTTTCCCGGTGAAATATAGCCTTTAGGCTGTTCCATGTATACTATTTCATCTAAGTCTCCATGCAGGAAGGCAGTTTTAATATCAATATGGTGAACCTGTCTGTTTCTGTGAGCAGCACTGGCTAAAAAAGCTCTAATTGTGCTATGGGATACCACCGGGGCAAAAGTTTCGTGAAAGTCTTCGCCATATTTTTGGCTGAAGCCCTTCGCTATCAATCTTGCTTTATATTTGACTATTTTGCCTGAGGAGTCATATTTGACCTTATAAGTCCATTTGGACCCAATTACTTTTCTTCCTGGTGGAGGTTCTACCAATGTGAATGTTTTGTTTTGGATAAAAGAATTCATTTCTTCCTGCATTGCGTTTGACCAGTTCTGTTTTTCTTGTGGGTTTGTTAGGTTGAGAAAATCATTATAATCTTTAGGTTCATTAGCCTCAAAGTTTTCTGCTAAGTAAATAAGCCTTTCGGGAGGTACACCTTTATTGTGTCTATTTGACCTTCTCAAGGTGTCATTTGTGTTGTGTTCACTAGTGATATTTTGATCTGGTGAACTTATGTCAATTTTGACAATTTCGCGCCCTATATGCGATTCTGTGTCGGAGTGTTCATTTGTATTATTTTCTGAGAGTAATTTTATTTCATTGTTTTCTCCTGAATTGTTTATAGTATTTCCAATGAATTTAACTGTTTTTGCAAGTATTACGTGGTCATTTTTCAAGTAGATTCTATACGCTTTAGCGCTGTTATCATAGCCGACAAAAATGCCTTCTTGGGCTTTGTCATCTAATTTACCCCGTTTACTTTTATGAATGTAAGCATAGGCTTTACAGCCGAAAGTTTTTAAGTGATTTAAATTTGGTTTGCTACCATGCCATAATTCGTAAGGAGTTTTTGTAGTGGCTTTTGTAGGTAGTCTGTTTTGGAGGTAATTGGCGGTGTTTAAAGCTTCTCCCCACAATTTTTTGTCTAAGTTAGCTTCTGATAAAAGTGTACGTGTCATTTCGATTAGTGTACGATTCTTTCTTTCCGCAACCCCTGGGCAATGTGGTACGGTGAGCTGATGGTGAATACCATTTTCTTTAAGAAACTCTTCTACATTTTTGCTCATGTATTCACCGCCATTATCTGACCTTATTGTTTCTGGTTTCTTTCCAAATTTGTTTGTGGTAAAGTTGACGTATTCTTTTAATTTCTCGATTACTTCGCTCTTTTTACTTAGAAAATAAATCATTGTATACCTAGAATAATCGTCAACAAAAGTTAAGAAATATGATTTACCACCTATTGTTGGTACCTGAATAGGTCCGCAAACATCGCTATGTACTAATTCTAGTATTTGTTTTCCCCTATTTTCTGCAGTTTTTGGATACGGGGTGTCAGTCAGTTTTGCTTTGATGCAAGTTTCGCATGTTATCTCGTGTTTGCAGTTATTGATTTTTATTCCCAGAACTAATTGATTTTTGTTTAGTTCTTTAATAGAGTTAAAACTTTTATGTCCCATGAGTTTATGCCATACAGTAATACAGTTAGGATTTTGGCATTCTTCAGTCAGGTATGTGTTATATTTGTTTATTGGCATGGGGAAATTTAACTCATATAAGTTGTTATTTTTTGTACCCTTTAAAATAGTTTCATTTTTCATAGATATGTAACACTTTTGTTTAGTGAATGTGACTTTACATCCATTTTGGGTGGCTTTGTGTACAGATATTAAGTTTGCCTTTAATTCTGGAACATATAAAACATCCTTTAGTGTTAGTTCCCTTTTTTGTTTATTTGGATCTAGGTATTCAATTTTTATTTCTCCTGAACCAAGTGAAGTGAGGGTGTTACCGTTTGCTACACATACTTGCGATTTTTGTGACTCATCTAAATTAACGAAAAGGTCTATATTGTTGCTTATGTGCGGTGAGGAACCACTGTCAATTATAAAGTTGTTCGTCATTGTGTTTTGAGTTGTGAAAGCCATTTGTTTTGTTTGTGATGTTATTTGCTTCATTTGTTTTGAATGGCTTTGTTGTTGTGTATGTGTGTGTGGCAACTCATCATTGTGTGTCACTAACTGTGAGGAATTGGTTGTTCTGAATTTATTTCTAAATTGTTTGTTTTTAGTGTTATCAGCATTTCTGTTTTTCAGATGCCAGCACTCCGATTTATTGTGGTTTGTTTTCCTGCAGTACGTGCAGTATTTATTTTCATTTTTGAAATTACTATTATACTGTTGTTTTTTATTTATATGAAAAGCTTTAGAAGAATTTGTATTGTTTTCGGAGACGTCTTTTCGACGATTGAATTCATCTAGCAATTTGCTGCTAACATAGTTAGGTGTGAGTTCATTTTCAGGGCGAGCTTCAAGGGCTATAATCAAGGTTTCATAACTTTTGGGTACGGAGCATAGTAACAGTGCAGAAATGTGCGCGAATTTAATTTCTTCCCCGATTGATTTAAATTTATCTATGATTTCCAACATTTTATTTATGTGGATTTGCATATCGCCACCTTCTTCTAGCTTCGTGCTATATAATTTTCTCAATAAGTATAATTTACTACTTAAGTTCGTTCTTTCGTGGATATCACGCAATTTATTCCATGTTTCTAGAGCTGTTTGGCATTGTTTGATGTGGATGATTTGAGCGTCATCAATGAACAAATTTATGATTGCTCGCGCTTTATTGTCTTTTTTTCGCCATACATCTGTTATAGGATTTGGCGGGTCATCTGCAATAACCTCATATAATTCATCCTTCATAAGATACATTTGCATTTTAAACTTCCAAACTGAATAATTTTCAGAATTTAGTTTCTCAATTGTTGGACTTTCCTTAAAGGATGCCATTTTCTGATTTCTTTTTATTTATAGTAAATACTATATCTTTGAGAAAAAATTATTTTGTTTTGTTTTTATGATATTATTTATTCTTCAATTTTTCAGAAAACAGGGTTTCTTAATTTTCTTAATTCATAAAAATGTATAAATGCATTTAATTTTTATTTTGCATTTTCTTAATATGATTTCAAACTCTGAATATACTTTTTGTTTTACTTTAAACAAAAATACTTTTGTTTTGTTAAATAATAATATTATTTAATATTCATGTTTTATTTTCATATTAATTTACTTTTATATATTTTTCCCTTTATCTTTGAGACAGCCAGACAATTTATAATCTAGGTAAGCTTTAATATGTTACTTAAGAGCAATGATACATTTTTCATTTATTTAATATGGTCAGTCGTTCATAATCTTTTATTAATATTTAATTTTATGCACTCGGTTGCGCTTTCTGCGCTAATCAAATAAAATGAAAGTAATTATTCATTTGTTCAAAACAAAAGTAATGAAAATGATGAGCTTACCATTTCTGTTCTGAAGAGTCGGCTGTCCCATTAGCTTGTAGCTTCTTCTAAATATTTTTATTCTATATTACGATTGTTAATATCTTCTCTGAAAAGTAATTGTAATATTAATATAACGAAGAAATTAATCTTGACATGTTCTTTGGGTTTAAAACGTACATTTAATGGAAAAAGAAAGTAAAAGTAAAATAAAAAAAGGAGCGAGAATTAATCTCACTCTACATTACAAAGCATAAACACTAACTGAACTGGAATCTATTCTGATGAAAAACGTACAGGTGTGGAATCACGTGGTACAGTTCCAGCAATAGAACTTCACCCCTTGAAAGAAAGGGAATGGAAAATTGGGAGGGTGGAAACAGATACACTTTTGTTCTTATTATAATGTTCGTTTTTCTTCACGGAACACATTTTTGGAATAAATAAGTCTTTTCGAGTTTGTAGTTTTCTGTCACTAACACACTAACAGACTAACACACTAACAGACACCCTACAGACAGACACCATACTGATTTTGTCATTTTCGGATTTCTCACTCATGAAAACGTGTAAAAAAGTCAAAAAACCGAGGTCGAAAACTTGCACGATTACCTAAGTTCCCCATACCTATAGTATGATAGGGAACTAAAAATTATGCTATTGAAAATCATTGCACTGACATAAAATATATATATATATATATATAATTGTAACTTAAAATATTTAAGAAAATTCAAAAATAAATAAATAAATAAATAAATAAATAATAAATGCTTATAATATAAAAAGAAAGTAACTTAGAGTACAGCTGCATATAAATTTCATTTGTATCCGTATAAATTATAATTAAAATATCTTGTAAAATCTATTAATATAAAATAATTAGATAAAATAAATTAAAATAAATAAATAATATTTTAAGTACATTAACTAACATCCGATTATACAGATGGCGCCACATTTAAACATATTTTAAAAATATTTAAGAAATATTTGCGTATTGCAGAGACAAAAATATTTTTAAAAATAATAAATAAATAAATGAATAAAATTTAAATAAGAAAACAGAATAGGAAATGTATTATTTATCTATCTATTCATTATTATATTTACATTACGTCTTTTTCTTTAAAACTGCTGTAGGATAACTACGATACGTATAAAATTAAAATGGAGCGAAAAAAGAAAAAGACCTTATATGAATTCTTAAGATCAAACAAATCGTTGAGCTGAGGGCTTTAATGATCCTAATTTCCACTTGGTGTTTGTCATCTCGCCAAACTGTTGTATCTATTTTTCACACTTCTATTTTTACTTTCCGAACACTATAGTGAGGAAAGTATTGTAATCATGTCAAAAATCCGAAATCGAGATTTTTGATGTTTCTATACGTTTCGATGTCCCCTGAGTCCGTTTTCACTATTTTTACGATGATATATGTATGTATGTGTGTGTGTGTGTGTGTGTGTGTGAACACGCTAGCGTCTAAACGCTTTGTTCGAATAAGCTGAAAGTTGGTGCGTATATTATAAGTCACCATAGTACGAACCTTAGAGATTTTGGTGAATCTCTTATAGTTTTTTTACAGGGACACAAAGAAAAATTCTTTATCATTATGGTCTATGGGACCAAAATATTAAAAGTGCGATAGCATCTAAATGCCTTATTCAATTGAGCAAAAAATTTATACACATATTATAGGTCACAATTACTCAGTCTGTATAGAGTTTGGAGAATCTGGCACTTACAGGTTTTTTACAGGGGCACAAAGAAAAATTCTTTATCATTATGGCCTATGGGGCCAAATTTTTAAAAGTGCGATAGCGTCTAAACGCTTATCTTATCTTAACAAAAAATTTATACACATGTTATAGGTCACAGGTGCACGAACTGTATAGATTTTGGTGAATTTAGCACTTACAGTTTTTTTACAGGGACACAAAGAAAAATTCTTTAACATTATGGCCTGTGGGACCAAATTTTTACTTTCTTCTATATTCAGTAGAAGAAAGTATTGGATTCGCAAAAATTTTCGACCTCGGGTTTTTGATAGATTTACACGTTTTGAGAGCTGTAGAACACGATTTGACCATTTTTAGAAAATGTCTGTCTGTTTGTCTGTCAGTCTCTTTGTGTGTGTGTGACAAACTTTTGTGGCAACCGTATCTCGGGAACTACTTCACAGAATTTCAAACAAATTGATATGTAGTTGCAACTTGACATAAATTAGTGCCTATCAACTTTTGGTAAAAATTATCTTACAGGTTGCGTTGCCATCCCGCTTTTTCTAAATTTTTAGCATCGTGGTATAGTACAAAATTTTGTATAAATGTGCATAATGAGAATTATTTTTTAATAATCATTATGGAATTTACCAGAATTATTTATAATAGAGATAGTCAACTGGGAAAATTTTTTTGTATGTGTAGGAGCCTCGCCTTCTCTCCCCCCCCCCTTGGGGGGGGGGGGGAATTTCCTCCTCGAGGGTAGTAAATTTGCATGATGGTTATCTTTCAAAAGAGCTCGCCAGTACCTTTAAAACGAATGGTTGAACCATAGATCTGCGATAATTTAAAATGAAGTTATCGATTTTTTTTACTTTTTAACATATATATATATATATATATATATATATATATATATATATATATATTTAAATGTAATATTGACAATAAAATTGAGTTTTTGTGGATATTTTGTGTTATACTACTAATCTAATATGGAAATCATCTGCATTAATTTTAATAAATTATTTTTACTGAGTGAATTTGTATAGGAAAATATAGAAGAAAGTCATGTGGTGGTCACAACATACTAGTTAAAAGTGCGATAGCATCTAAACGCCTTACACAATTAAGCTGAAAATTTATATGAATATTATAAATCACTGTTGCTCTAACTATAAGCATTTTGGTGAATCTAGCATTTATAGGTTTTTTACAGGGACACAACGAAAATTCTTTATCATTATGATCTATGAGCTCAAAGTTCAGTAGCGTTAAATAAAACGTCGTGTAATATATGGAGTAAAATACTGTAACACTTTATTATGGTTTTATCTCTTTTTTTGTTTAACAACTCCTCTTTCTATACTTTATCTACAAAACTGTTAATTACTCAATGTTCGGAAAGTCGAGTGGAGTCACTCCAGATTTTTTTTTTATATTACTGCGAATTGTAATAATATTATCAGAAATTGATTCAATTTCATGAATGAATGATGGAGGAAATTTTGACTCCGAAAATACAGACATTTTACAAATAATGTCGAAATAATATAAAATATTATCATTAAAACTTTGTAGGATAGAATTTTCCATTGAACTTTGGCGGAAAGCGTGACGTCAGATATGACACACAAAACAAAACCAATCAACAGCGCCGAACTACATCCCCGTTTGAGCTCAAGTAAAGGTAGTATATATTCAGTCCGGAGACATATCATCACAAATTTTATCTTCCTCCGATGGGACGGCTCCTCACTCCATTGGCCTGTAGAAGTATAATTTGGGAGGGGAGCGTGGGATGCATATATGGATAAGAAGCTCTTACTTTGGATACGTAAAATAATGACAGTTCTCATTTTTTAAAGTATATGTACTTATATGTCTTTTTGGCGGTTATTATTATTAATTTTAACTCAATGAGCAAAACCGCATGCAAATACTGTCTCACAAAAGAATAAAATGAAAAAGAAAGAGCTTAACTTTAGTATATTTACGAAGTTACGACAGCCTTTTGCCTACGGATGACAACTGAATGTTACACAATGTTACTGGGCCATGTAGTCTATAAAAAATTACAGGAAATTTCGTTAAACTTTTAATTAATTAGATTTATTTAATTTTAATATATTTTATTTTTCTATCCGTTAACGGAAAGTTTTGTTGTCAAAGCTGGGAGACGGGATGTCGCCGTTCCCATGTCACACAGTGGATCGAAGTATAGGCGGTGGCGAACATAGGAAGGTTATGATATTATTATTATCTATGTATGATGCTTTTTGTCACATTTCGATTTAAATATGTATATATGTATGATACTAAAAGCGATTCTATGTTTTTTTTTTTTTTTTTAAACCCTTTATAAGGCCACAGAAATATTTCCCCTCACAAAATTCATTATTATTTTATTCAACTGGCACCATTTTTTTTTTTTTTTTTTTTGATAATGATTCCTTTGTATCATTTCTCTATTATTTTTATAATATTGGTGCGAAAAAAAAAAAAAAAAAAAAGAATTATTTCTGGCAATTTTGTTTATGCTAATACAATGGGTTGTGAGAAGTTTGCGATTAACTAAAAGAATAATGTGTCAAAATTAATTATTTCTAATAAGCTAAATGAATTTTTTTCTTTACATCAATTTTTATTCGGGAAATTAGTTTAATGTGCCATTTGAAGAAAAACTGGCATAATACAGGGGTTAAACGGTATCATATATTTATATTTCTCCTGCAAACAAGTATTTAGAAACATACCTGATAAAGAAACAAATGTTCGAAAAAGAAGAGAATAAAAGGAAATAAATAAAAATTTCGTGAAGAAAATCTATATTTATAACATAATAATTTTAGCACAAAATGTTAAATATACCATCGCATTACTGCTTCTTTTTTTTTTTTTTTTTTTTATGTAGTATTTCAATAGAAAACTCATGCAAGCATTTACTGACAAACTCTATGAAAAATTCACATTTGTCTTTATTTTTATTGCACAGAAACTTTTACTTTAAATTGCACATTATAAGAATTAATTTTAACATTTAATAATTTAACAATGAACATTCATTTAATTTTAACATTTATGACATATCACAGCAACCATTTACATTTCCCCCCTATTTTGTGTCCAACTTTACTTTTCAGTACCTTTATAGTAAAATTAATTATTTTATTAAATATTTAAAAAATAAGAAATAATTTCTGATTTATTAAATTTATTTTAATCATCTAATTACTATAATATTTTCACTATAGAATTTTTAATATATTTTCTGTCATTAAGGAATACAATTATTCAGATAAATTTCTCGATTGATAATTTGGGGGTCAACAGAATAAAAATTTATTTTTCTCTAAAAGCGGAAATTTGTGGCGAAAATCCTTTTCACAGATTAAAATGTATACTTTTGGGAGTAGTAAAATAGGTTTGAAACTTTGGACAAATTTGGACAAAAAAAGGTTACACCACTTATAAATTTAATTTTGTAGTTAATTTTATATTCACATTTCGTGCGTGAACCACAACATAAAAAAACCAACAAAATGTTGGTAGAAGTACCTTAAAATTTTATTAGAATACTATTAAAAGTATTTTTATTTCGTTTTTTTTTCATAGTTATCTTAAGTGCCACTTGCAGGCTATTCAAATAAAGTCACTGAAATTCATCGAAAAATTTTATTTCTGAAAGTTTTCGTTTTGAACTTAATTATATATATAGTAAAACTTCGTGTAATTAAAGAAATAATTTTTTAGACACTTTTTAAAATTATTTCACTGCAAAATATCAGTTATTTAGAGACTGATTTTTGGGCCTATGTTCCTATTTTAACATTGTTCGATCCACTGTTTGTCGTACTCTTTGACTGAATTGTTCGGAAATGGCGATGGTTTTCTACCAAACTCGCAAATGCAGGACGAGAATCCTTGAAATGAGGCCATTCATTAAATACCTAGGAAACATATGGGTTCAATCTGTATTAATCACTTTTGAAAAAACAAAATCATTTTAAAAAATGTGTTTGTGTTAATTTGGTATCCGTCTTTTGAGTTTCTATGTATAACTGTCAGAAAATTATACTGAATATACCTACGTTAATATACATATATATTGTTAGATAATTGTTAGACAATCACATCTTATATACAGTTTATTAGAGATTGAACTGATTATAATGTTCGGTTCATTTTATTGCGAGATCGAGCTCTTAAATTGTAGTTTTGAAGATGCTTGATATTTTTGATTCTATAATATGTTGCCTACATATTTAATTGTAATTTACGGAAAGGTGCTATTTAAGTTTTTCATATTTATCGCTGATAAGGTTATATACTTGCAGGCTTTGCCTGCTTCGCTGGGCACTATATTTAAAAGATATATTTTTAAATGAAAAAATTAAACGTTTAAATAAATATATTTCGATTGGCGACTATTTTCTTCACAGTTTTAGTATCTCTTTGACAATATCAAACATTTTTTGAACTTCTCGAATCTGTGCAACAAAACTATTATTAAAAGGGATATTCTCGAAAACAGTCAAATAGAAATGTTAATTCTTCGAATATTCTGGAAACAGTTGAGGCTGTTACTCGTACAGTAAAATTTACTATTCGATGAATGGTCGAATCAGAGAACGCTCGTAATTCATTTTCGCAGCAATCACTAAAACGCACGTATGCATGCTTCACGCACATGAAAAAAAAAAAAAAAATCAATCTACAGCCCTAAAACGCAGTGCATGAATCTCAGAACACGCGAAACTCGGTTCCGCGGCAATCACTATCACGCATGTTAAAACCAAAAAACATCACTAGACACACCTACATCGCTGTGCATGAATCTGAAAACGCACGAAACTCAGTTTCGCGGCACTCACTATCACGCATGTTAAAACCAGAAAAAACATGACTGGGCACGCGTACCACGCTGTGCATGAATCTGAAAACGCACGAAACTCGTTTTCGCATCAATCACTCTCAAGCATGTTAAAAAAAAAAAAAAAAAAATCACAGGACACCCCTACCTTAAATCAATGAAAATCAAATAAACCAACCAAAGCTCTCGTTATTCCTCATAATGTAGCTCTAGTTCCATGTAAAATACACTCAAATCAAGGAAAATTAAGTAAAACAATCAATTCTCTCATAATTCCTCATAACGTAGCTCTAGTTCAACGTAAAATACACTCAAATCAATTAAAATGAAATAAACCAAACAAATCTTTCGTAATTCCTCATAACTTAGCTCTAGTTCAACGTAAATAAACTCAAATCAATGAAAATCAAATAAACCAATCAAATATCTCGTAATTCATCATAACGTAGCTCTAGTTTAATGTAAAATACACTCAAATCAATGAAAATAAAATAAACCAATCAAATTTCTCGTAATTCCTCAAAACGTAGATCTAGTTCAATGTAAAATACACTCTAATCTATGAAAATCAAATAAATCAATCAATTCTCTCGTAATTCCTCAAAACGTAGCTCTAGTTCAACGAAAAATACACTCAAATCAACGAAAATCAAATAAAGCAATCGAATCTTTTGTAATTGCTCATAACGTAGCTCTAGTTCTACGTAAAATAGACTCACACGAATGAAAATCAAATAAAGTATTCAAATTAAGAAAGTATTAAAAAAAATAACAATAATTTCATGTAATAAATAAAAAATAAAATTCACGCTGCACATATATATATATATATATATATATATATATATATATATATTTTTTTTTACATTTCTCTTCTTTAATATAGAAATTACAAGAAAAAGCTTGAAGGCGTTTTTATTCAGTGAAGTACAATTTCACAAAAGAATTCAGAAATTTTCTTTAAATAACTTTTCTCTATATAAAAGAATTACGCTTGAGTTATTTTTCAAATCCATTTAGAAATAAGCTGATAGAATTCTAAGAAATGCAAAACAATCTGCCAAAAATAGCTTCTTAACTTCGAAAAATCAGATAGCTTTGCACAAATGCGCTTTTATACAATAATAGATGGAATTTATAAATCTATTCTGGATAATTTATAAATTATGGAAATATTTCTATGAGGATATATAAAATGTTTTTTTTTTTTTTTTTTCTTAAGACTGAAAAGAATCCAGTACGGTATATTAGTAACTAGCAGGCAACGCCCGCTTCGCTGGTCCCTATTTTTAAATGAATCACTCTAATTACTGAATTCTCAAAATTGCATTCATTTTTATCACGTGAAAAGAAAAGAGAAACAAAATCTGATTAGGAAAAATGTCGCACCGGGTTCTCACTGCCTTCGGAAAAAATTTCCAAAATGCTCTAACTCTTATTTCTATTATTTTCCCCCTTCGCCCCCCCCTTCCCGTCTATCCTAATAATTTTACAAATTCGAAAATATCCGCAATCGATTTGTAGGTATCAAAAACCACTATGCACCAGTTTTGAACTATCTATCTCTATTTTTATTTTTTGGCCCCTCCGTTCCCCCCCTTCCCGCCCCTCCCAATAATTAAAAAAATTCGAAAATATCCGCAATCGATTTGTAGGTATCGAAACATCTATGTACCAATTTTGAATGATCTAACTCTATTTTACTTTTTTTGCCCCTCCGCCCCCCCCCCCCACCTTCCCGGCCCTCATAATAACTTTACACTTTCGAAAATATCCCCATTCGACTTGCAGGCCTCTAAAACCTATCTGTACCAATTTTGAACAGCCTAACTGTATTTCTATTTGTTTTTCCCATAGCCCCCCCTTACCGCTCCACCCCCCTTCCCGCTCCACCAAATAATTTTACAACTTCGAAAATATCCGCAATCGATTTGAACGTATCGAAAACCTCTATATACCAATTTTGAACGATCTAACTCTATTTTTATTTTTTTGCCCCCCTCTCCCCCCCACCTTCCCGGCCCTCCTAATAACTTTACACTTTCGAAAATATCCCCATTCGACTTGCAGGCCTCGAAAACCTATCTGTAAAAATTTTGAACGGCCTAACTGCATTTCTATTTGTTTTTGCCCCATAGCCCCCCCCCCCTTACCGCCCCTACTAATAATTTTACAACTTCGAAAATATCCGCAATCGATTTGTAATTATCGAAAACCTGTATATACCAATTTTGAACGATCTGACTCTATTTTTATTTTTTGCCCCCCCCCTCTCCCCTACCCCCCTTCCTTCCCCTCCTAATAACTTTACACAATCGAAAATATCCTCATTTGACTTGCAGGCCTCTAAAACCTATCTGTATCAATTTTGAACGCCCTAACTGTATTTCTATTTGTTTTTGCCCCATAGCCCCCCCCCCCCTGCTGCCCCCCCCCTGGGGGCTGAATCTCTAAAATTCCAGAAATTGGTTTTTAGATATTTGCATTAGCTATATTTTAGAGCAAAAATTTCACGTATATCTATTTTTTTGTTTCAGATATATAGGATTATGCGAAATCACGTTTTACGCATGTGAAATCACGTTTTGCCCCCCCCCCCCCCGCCCCCCTTGGGGACCGAATTTTGAAAATTCCAGAAATTGGTTTTTAGACATTTGTATTAGCTATATTTTAAAGCAAAAATTTTACGAATATCTGTTTTTTGTTTGAGATATGAAGGATTTTGTGAAATCACGTTTTGCCCCCCCTCCCCCCCTTGGGGGGCGAATTTTGTAAAATCGCTTCTTAGTGGATGCCTACGTCATAGAAAGAACATTGTCACGAAATTTCATGCTTCTAGGTCCAGGGGTTTGGTCTGGGCGTTGATAGATCACCCCCTCACTCACTCACTCACTCAGGAAGTGTTCTTTTATATATATAGATAGGAGACTTCACGTGGGATTATTTAAACAAGGAAAACTACAAGGTCTAGAATGCCAAAGAGAAATAAAAATGATAACAGACAGCTGTTTCGGTAACATTAAGAATACAGTCTTCAGTGCACTTTTTCTTTAAGTTCTGATGACGGTACGCTAAATGCAACCAAAACAACTGTCTGATTTACTTTTTTTCTTTTTCTTTTTCTTTTTTTTTTTTAATCTTTGGCGTTCTAGACGTTGTAGTTTCCTTGTTTTAATTAGTACGTTATAGCGTTTGATAGAGAAAAAAATCTCTCTCTCTCTCTCTCTCTCTCTTTTTCATTTAATGCATTATTTGTAATTTATTTGACATAAACATTTAAAAAGAATTTTCAATATGTATTCTGTAGAGGAATATCGACACATGTAAAAGAATTTCCATTAAGTAAATACCTTTGCAAATATATTTATATATGTAATATTATATTACAAGTAATAACTTTCGTAAAATATTTATTTATGTGCACGCGTTTATGTATACGCTGTTGCAAAATAATGTATATTTAAACATAACTTTTCTACGGGGAAAACTAGAATTTTGAATTATTTGTCTACTTAATAAAAGTAATTGTGCGTAACATTATATACAACACAAATTGCGCCCGCTTAGGTGGTCAGAAGAACTGCGGACTTGCTTCCTTCAGCAGCATTGAAGTGTTACTGGAGATAGTAATCCTTTCTTTAAATTCATTAGAAAAAGCGAACTGTAATCGTCTGTGTCATGAGGTTTCATAACATATGATAATATCATTAATAACAATTAAATATACTTTATTTTAAATTATACCTTAAATAGTTATTTTAAAAACAAAAGAGGTTAATAATTCCCTAACTTTATTTAATACACACATGCTATTTAAAAAGGAAGCAAGTGTTTATAATCGAGTTTAAATCCACCCTCTCTCTCCTTTTTTTTTGTTTCTGACTTCTTATGAAAGAGGCGATATTCTTTCCATTTCTATCAAATACTGGATTTTGCGTCTTTGCAAATGACTAGCGCTCAAACATACCCTTTTTACAATTTCTGCCTAAAGGTTGTCTGAATGAGTAATGTTGATGAGTTTTCCGTATGGATGAAGCGGGGTAGATAGAATCTTTGACACATCGGGTGATTTCAGGTTGGCGTCATATGATATATTTTTAATCATACGAGCCTCTTTTGGTTTGGTGATAAGAATCAGAGTGGATGTAGTGGTTTGGCTTAATATAGCCAACAAGAAGCTGTTTTTTTTTTTTTTTTTTTTTTTTTTTTTTTTTATGTTAATTCAAAAATTAATTCAAATGACTGGTCATTAAATT
The DNA here is from genome assembly GCA_963930645.1 of Salticus scenicus. Taxonomy (NCBI): domain Eukaryota; kingdom Metazoa; phylum Arthropoda; class Arachnida; order Araneae; family Salticidae; genus Salticus; species Salticus scenicus. The sequence goes on along the minus strand of OZ005649.1, from coordinate 93,290,976 downwards.
TCATATCTTTGAGAATCTAAATAATAAAATTAAAATATAGTCTTTTACAAGCCTTCTTCTTTCATTATTTGGTGCATCATAGATACATATTTCTGAGTAATAATATTTTTACAATGATATACTACAAATGGTTTCTATTTAAAGTCATGTATCATATTATTATCTATTCATTTGATTATTTATTTATTTAAAAATCCATTTATTTATTTGATTATTTACCTTTTTCTATAATTGTTTATTAAAGATAGCAATGATTATAGAAGATTCCCCAGATATTATCACGTGTTATCTCTTATTGTGCAATTCACACAAATTCACATACTAGTGATTTTAAATCATAAATGTTTACTTTTATACTGTATAAAACTGTCACATAAAATGCTACTAGTAAACACAACTGTGTTACCTTGTTTCTCAATACTAGTATGCAAATTGTAGATAGTTTGTTTTCTTTTCTGGTACAAAATCAAGGCATTGTGTACAAGCTGCATAAGGGTACCGAGTAATGAGAATTTTGCCAAAATTAATTATAAACAGTATATTGCCTAAACATGGGTTACATATATCATTCATCATGTTAAAATGGGATTGCATTTTTCATGTTTTAAGGAAGAAGATAAACCATGTAGTGGGTAATATTGCTAGAAGTATTCGTAAATGTATGCATACTATCATTTTCAGGTCTATTTAACAATCTTAGTTAAAAATATTTATTTGATTAATGACATTGCTGTACATGAGAATACAGGGTTTCTAGGCATTTATTTAAATATATAAATATTCCTCTCTACATAAGCTTTAGAGAGAATTGTTTCTAAAAATTAGAACTGTACAAAATCTAAACACAAATTATATTGATTTTTTTTAAGGTATTACAAATTCCTATAGTTGCATTTATATTATTTAGATAGTAACTCTCAGCTAGTTAGCAACAAGAAAAAAAAAAAAAAAAAAAAAAAAGGCACAATAGTCTGCATAAAAAAAAAACAAAAAAAAAAAAAAAAAAAAAAAAAAAAAAAACACGACTTTTATTACCTGCAATTACACAGATTATATACCCTTTTCGGGTATAGTATAATGATCAAAATACATAAAATGCACGTAACAAATAAGATGCCTAACCATTATCTACATTTTAAAAAAGCCACCCACTTAAAATTACCGACGTAAAATGTATTTAATATAGAGAGTTTAAAGAAAACTACTAGAGTCAGTTTTGAAAAACTAATTTCCGTGATCTAAAACACCATGCTTAATAAGGTGTCTGCATATGTCCCTCTAGTACAGAGCCTGATCAAGGCAGTAGCATACGGAGCAGTTGCCCCGGGCTCCCAGATCAGATGGGGTCCCCAAATCGAATAAAAAGTTTATTTTACGTTTCCTTCTTTAAAGACGTTTTTTTAAACAAAATATCAGTATAGTGTAAAATCCGGCTTAATTGAGCCATCGTAATTACGAAAATTTAGCTGAATTCCGAACTAATGTCAGCAAGGATATGAATTTTTCGCAGCTAGATGAAAAAGTTAACAATCAGCAATAAAATGGACAGAACGATATTTCGTCTGGCCATTGAAGGGGGGGGGGATTTTATAGCTATTTTAGGTTCTAGTGATTTTTCTTGCTATATATCTATAATTAGGTGAAAAATTTAAATACCTCCTTAAAATTCGGTTCTTCATTGCTGAAGTAGTGAAGCAGAGGGGGGCCTCAAAGATTTTTTTGCCCCGGGCCCCAATTAGGCTAAGTCGGGCCCTGCTCTAGTAACCAAGTACCATGCACAAAAAAATAGGTCAAAAGGGGTTTATGCAGCACATTTGAAGAAAGTCGTTAGAGCCGTTTTTGAGATATTGACTTCAGAATTACACAAAACCTGGGATATTCAGCTTTTTACCTGAAACCAACAATTATATGTAAAAGGGCATCAAAAAAGAAATAATTATGGCGTACTGGAAGAAAATCCATAGAGCTGTTTTTAAAGATACCCATTCGTGAGACTTAAAATTATCTTAATTATACAGAACGTCTATCAGTTCCCCAAAAATAAACAACTAACACAAATGAAAGGACATGTAAAACGGTGGTTTATATATCAATTTTTAAGAAAATCGTCAGATCCGTTTTTGAGATACTTACGGTCCCATTTTCGGTTTTTCAATTTTTATCAGTTGTCGATTAATTATCTGTACATCGAACCGGTCTTAGTTATGAAGTTTTGTCGTTCTACCTTTATTGGAGATATGAAAAGAGCCAGAAAATTCCCTCTCCCACCCCCACACACAGACAACCCTCCATGTGACTAAGTTTTTAAAAAAATTTTAGAATTTTACATTATTACAGTTCATTAATATATTCTAAACGATTTTTTGCATTAATCTGTTGATTAATTGATAAGTTAATAATAAAAAAAAAAGTTTGAATACCGAAATTTCTTGTAAATATTTAACGTTTAAATATATATATATATATATATATATATATATATATATATATATTAAATAACTTATAAATTATTCCATTAAATAATTCACAAAAATGTGTAGAATACAGTGGCAAACTGTAAATCCAGTGAAAAAATTAAAAATTCAGTCGCATGAAGCAGTTTGAAAAATTTAAAAGAAATAAAAATTTAATTTTGAAAAAAAAAAAAAAAAAAATATATATATATATATATATATTTAGAATTTTAATTATCTTTGACAATTTCTAATATATTTGATATTGGTACACATCAGTGCTTTAGTATGTTATATTTAATACGCTATGAGAGTAATTTCAGAGACCAGTTTTCAACGATTTTTAACGTCCATAATCCCCTTTAAAAAAACCTTTATATATCTACGATCGTATACGCCAGTCTTATAAATTAATACAATTAATAAGATGAAGTCTCATAAATACATGCTACTAAAAAAAGCGCATTTTAAACTTTCTTGTTTATCTATTTTAATCAAATGTTGGCAAATTGCACTGCACTGCAAAAAATAAAAAATAAAAATAAAAATAAAATAAAAATAAAATAAATAATAATAATAATAATAAATAAAAATAATAAATAGAAATAAATAAATATCTCTGATACCATTCTTGCTAATTCTTATGTAAAATGACCTTCCGAAACTGAATATGATGCCAATTTTGCCCAATCACCCACCCTTTCCTATTGACGCCACTTCCTACCCAATTTTTATGACTGTTCGATAATTTTATAGCCATGAAATTGATTTTATAAATGGAAAAGAAATATTTTAATACTTTAAAACAAACAACAACAACAACAACAACAACAAAAAAAAAAAAAAAAAGAATAAAAAAAATCTATATAATGTATAATAAATAATAATAATAATTGGTTAATAAAATATAATAAATGTAATTCGTATTTCAGTAGAAAGTCCCCCCCCCTTCCCAAAATTTTACCTTGATGCAAAAGTTAATGTTTTTGAATTATTCATTTCTGTAGGCCTTCGGAAGACAATTAACAGTTAAAATAATCCTTCCCCGCCCTACAAATCAAATATATCTTATACTATTAAGTGATCAATATTTATATATATATTTCACTGTTCTTGAAAAAGGTAGCTCGGACAGTCACGAGATTTAACACAAAGGTGCCCCTCGAAGGGTCATTGTGCACATCGAAGTCAGATTTTCGCATTTTTGATTAGTTTTTCATAATTAATTAAAATGTGAAAATAATAACCTTCTAATTTCTGATAAATAAGCCATTTAAATTTTATCCATAATTTAATTGTTGCCAATTTTTTTTTCGACATATTAATAATAATAATAATAATAATAATAATAATAAAACATACATTTATTTAAAATGAGGAAAATAAATCAGAAAGATTAGAAGATAAATTAGAAATATCAGTCGTATCGTTACAAATAAGATACCAAATGAAAGGGAAAATTTTTGTGAATCCGATGCATTAAACAGCTTACCAATCGGACAATTAGATTTTTAAAAATTAACTAAAGTACGAATTTTAGGTGGCAACAGCAGAAGACTGTATGGAAACCGTTAGGAGAGAAAAAAAAAATATCTGCTTCACATTAAGTCACATGTTTTTGAAGTGGGATTAAAATTGCAGTTTTCAAATTCTTTTAAATTTTCTCTCACGAACACAAAAATATAATATATAGCCTGTATCCCACAAGACCAACTTGCATTTCAAATTTCATCAATTTTTTTGGTTAATAAACAAAGAAGTTACATTTTTTTTTTTTTAATTAAGTTTTATTCTAACTTCGAAAAGATTTATGTGATTATAGATATAATAATATATATAGATCTATCATCCCCATATTATCGCGCAAAGATATTTGATGCCGAAAAAAAAAAAAAGCTTTGGAATCAGGCATTAAGTGGTACTGAAAAAAAAAAGAAAAAGAAGAAAAATGAATTTGAAACTATATCTGGAGATTTTCATTCACCTTTAGTAAATAAATTATTCATGAATTTTATTTGCTAAAATATTCGTGTGTACTCCCGTGTATATTCACTCCATATTTTGGTAAAATCGCCGTCTTTTCCCGAGTGAAAAGGAATCCCTTTTTTCTCCCCAATGATCAATCTATAGATTATTGCTATACCTATGCATGTGATACGATACATTAAGAATTTGGGTTTTAAAAGTTTTTTTAAATAGATTTTTTAAACTCAATGAACCATATTTTTATTTTATCAGTTTCATTAATAGATCCTGCTGGGCGATTTTTTAAATTTTGGTGTTGAAGTACACCGAGCGTTTTTCGACAAGAAGTTTAATATAGCAACAGCCATTTTAATCTAAGTAGCGCATCAAATATATAAAAACATAAATGATTTATTTTTAAACAAAATTTACAAAAAAAATGCAGTTTTAAACATAGGAAATTTATTTCAACAAGCACTACTTTAAACCTAATAACCATTAAAAATATAAGCAGAATATGAAGGATTCTTATGTATAAGCAAAAAAGAGTCTGATAAAATTATTAGCAAAACAGTCTTCCCCTTTTCATACAAAAAAAAAAAAAAAAAAAAAAAAAAAAAATCCATCGCTAATATGGCGACAAAAATTCAAAAGCCGCCAGTGGAGCGACATAATAAAGTTGTGTAGCACGATAATGTTTACCTATTTATTTGTTTTTTTATATAATAATCACTATGCTAATTTATTATACAAACAAATGAGCCTCTGTGTGTTACTGCACTTGCACGCTGCCGAACAGAAATATTTGAATAATTCAAATTAATATTTAAATATATAAATAAAAATAAAAATATGTTTAAGGGGAAATAAATATAAAAATAAAAAGATCAGTTGTCTAAAATACGGCAAAAATAGCGCTCATAGCATATTGTTACAAGGAATTATGTCTTATTGTTACAATGGATTAAAAGTCTAAAATGGTGACAAAAATTCAAAAGTCGCCAAAGAGAACTATATTAAGGCTGTACTATCAGGTTTACAAACCATGATTTATATATAAACACAAAAAATTAATTGTCTCATGCGACAGACGTAGCCGGTCACAGCATATTGTAATATTTGAGTGAATTGCTGTCATTTTATGGTTGATTGGATAAACAAATTAAACGTAGGAAATAACGTAAAAGCAAATATTATGTGCACCACGTATAGTGTTGTTCACATGTAACTGGGATTCAAATATAAAAGGGAAACTCCAATTTTTTCGATACTATCTATTTCGAAACTGTTATAGAATAAGCACCTAAATGGAAGCTTATTGGTAAACCATTGTCGCAGGTAATAGGGACAAGCGCCCGAGTTGCAGTGGTTGACCAAATCGCTGCTGAAGGCAGTAGGGACCTGAAGCGAGCTTTTGAACTATTTCAGTAATTTATTTTATTTTACTTTTATAAAGCTATACAGAAACGAGTTTCCTTTAAATTTAGTGACCAGCGAAGCGGGCAAAGCATGCTAGTAGACATTAAATTACCAAAAAATGATAAAAAAAAGTGGGGAATATCCATAAAACGGTGGGTAATAGGGCAAAATGAGTATCATATTTGGATCCAGGAAGTCATTTTACATAAGAATTTGCAAAAATGGTGTTGGGGCCGATTTTCATGCAGAGCAGTCTTATCTGTGCATTATTTTTTCTTTCTTTCTTTTGAGCCAAAATTTTTGTTTAAATATAAAAAAAATAAAATGTTTTTTGCATACCTAAAATTCCAGGTTAATTCGTAAATAGTTTTCTAGATATTTAAGACAATGTCTGAAGTCAAAAGTTTTCGGTCATTTAAAGAAAAGGCAGTGTATCTGTATTCTTATTGCTCTATACATATATAGTTATTTCAAGTATTCTGTAAGTTTAGTTTCGAGTGTCATTTTTTATTATTTGCAAATGTAAATTAAATATATTGAAAATATATTTATCAAAATATTTATTGTTTAAATGCGTCATAATAAAAACATAATGTTTGTACATTTACCAGTAAAATTTTCATTGTGAAATAATATTATTGAATTAAAAAAGTGAGGCTGAATGTAAACTAACTGGTAAGAATATTTATTCAAATTTACTTTATAATGGTGCAGGAATATTTAAATGCTTATGCATACATATATACATGCATGCATACATATATGTATATATATATATATATATGTGTGTGTGTGTGGATCTAAATAAACTTTATGCAGTATTTCAGAATTTTATAGTTGAATTTAGTTAGACTTAAATATAAACTGTTGAAACATTATTTAAATGTATTCATTAAATGTATTTGAAAATATATTTAATAACAAAATACTCATTGTTTAAATGTGTTTTAATGAACTTATAATGGTTATTTATTTAACTAATATTATTTAATTAATTAAATTAAATTAAATTAAATTAATTATTTCATTATTAATATTTAATTAAAAACGTAAGGCAGAATGTAAGCTAGATGTGAAAGAATATTTCTTTTATTTTACTTCATAATTGTGCAGGAATATTTAAATGCCTATAAATGCATACGTACACACACACACACATATATATATATGTGTGTGTGTGTGTGTGTGTGTACATCTAAATAAGCCTTATGCAGTATTTTAGATTTTTGTAGTTGAATCTAGTTAGACTTAGATATAAACTGTGTAAACATTCTTTAAATATATATATATATATATAGCAGTTACAAATACTTACAGAAACGATGAAGCCTTCAATACGTCCCGTTAATAATTTTCTGAGATTTTACTTGCCATATAAGAAGTCTTTTGAAATAAGTTCTTAATCGAATGCGGTCAAAGTTACGGTCGTCAAGCAAAAAAGTCTTTTTGGTTGAATAACTCCATGGTTTTGATTTATCCAACCACGCAATGCTCCGCAACGAACTTCAAAAGTTTTTCTTCCAGAAAATTTGTGAGATGTACAAGTATATAAAAAAAAAGTTTGAGAAAAAATATCATGCATTAAAAACAACTTAGATGTGAAAAATGTAAATTAATATTTATACTGCTTTTTTTTTTTTGTAAATGTACACAAATGTAATATTTTTCATAAAACAGTTAGGAGATATTTGAGCAATTTTATCAAACTAATAATACAGGGTGATTATAATTAAACTTACGAATTAAAAACTCTATAATTTTAAAACTACTCATCAGAGTGATTTGATATTTTATCAGAGCAAACGTGAAGCAACGAAATTTTGTTTTCGGAAGAAAAAAAAGTAGTTCTAACATGTTCCTACAGGTGACGCTGTCGGGGTAATGTCAGGGGAAATACCTAAATGGACTCATTAAACACAGGAATGTTGCAATGAAATAACAGGAAACAATAGACTTCAAGTGTTTACTACAATGTTCTTAGCAAAAAGACAAGAATACATGTTTCCAACAGAAACTGCCATAGTGAAAAGAGAAAAAGAGTAGCTTCATGAAACAAATACTTTACGGATAATTAATGGCACATTTTGGAACTTTTTTTTTTTTTTTTTTTTTTTTTTTTTGCCAAATAAAATTTCACTGCGTCACGATTGCTCTGGTAAAATATCAAACCGCTCTGATGGCTAGTTTTAAAATTATAGTGTTTTAAAATCGTAACTTTACTTATAATCACCTTGTATATATATATATATATATATATATATATATATGTATATATATATATATAGTTTTAAATAGAAAGTATTTAATTACTGCACAATGTGATTTTTAAACTATTTATTACAATTAAAAATTATTATGTCTCTAATAATAGTACTTGTTTATCACATAATGTCATTTTGTTTAAATATTTTCAATATATTAATACTTAAAAATTCAGATAATATGTATTTCTGCAGTCATCTTTGAATTAAATCTCTTTTTATGCTTTAAGATATAAAAGCTTTAGGTTACTTAGATTTTTGTAGCTTTCAAATTACTAATTAAATCTCTTTTTATGCTTTAAGATATAAAAGCTTTAGGTTACTTAGATTTTTGTAGCTTTCAAATTGTTTTGTATCGCTGCCAAAATATGTATTTGAAATATTGTAGAAATCCATTGAGAATCCGTATTTAATACATAAAGATTTTTATATTAATTAAAAAATATGTATGCATACCCAGCTAAAAAATTCTGCAGTTTTTCCGCAGCAAAACCCCAAAACTGTAGAACTTCTGCAGTATTTCAAATAATGTGCTTTTAACTTTAAAAAAACTGCAGAATTTATAAAGTAAAGTTCACGACTTAATAAAAACTGCAGAGTTTTTAAAGTGAAGTTCACAACTTAATAAAAACTGCAGAATTTTTAAAGTGAAGTTCACGACTTAATAAAAACTGCAGCGATTTTAAAGTAAAGTTCACGACTTAGTAAAAACTGCAGCAATTTTAAAGTAAAGGTCACGACTTAATAAAAACTGCAAAATTCTTAAAGAAGTGATGTGACTTCAAAAATATCTCAGACTTTTCACATTGAACTTCATGACAAATGGTAACTATAAAACAACTGCATTTTTACAAAAAATTGCGAAGAATAGTATTAAATATTAATAATAATAATAATAATAATAATAATAAACTGCATCTTTGTAAGGGCGGGTTATAGACTATAAAATTTCTAAATTATGCCAAAGGCAGAATTTAGTTTAGTACGAAAATCTGTTAATTTAAGTCTATAAAATTTTAATTTTTAATTTTAATTTTTTTTTTCTCATTTTTGACTGAAACTAGGCCACGTACTTTTTTTAAATGACTGAAATGCTTTAAAAATGAAGTGTTTCCACCTAAATTTCATACTTTAGTTAATTTTAAAAAACCTAATTGTCGTATCGAAAAACTGTTTGCACCGCTGGATTCAGAAAATTCGCCCCTTTCGTTAGGTACTGAATTTGTAACGATAGGAATGATATTTCTAATATGTTTTCGGGTTTATATAAAACTGGTCTACAAAAAATAGATTGAAACTATAACAGTCCTCCTCCAAACAGTTTCCTTGTTAAGATTTTTGAACAACTAAGCCTCATTATGCATTTTTATGTACAATTTTGCCCGCTGAAATGTTCGAATAAAATTCGAAATTTTGATAATTTTTTTTTTCTTTTTACTTTTAATATAAAATCTGAATAAAAAGCATTTCAAGGAGATACAAAGAAAATTGTTTTTCGAGCATATGCATGGGTTTGCAAAATTGATTCATTAAAAAACTAGTATGTCGTATCAAAAGAAATACGATTTTTTTACTTTCTTCTATATTCAGTAGAAGAAAGTAATGGATTCGTAAAAATTTTTCGACCGCGGGTTTTTGATGGATTCACACGTTTTAAGAGCTGTAGAACACGATTTGACCATTTTTAGAAAACGTCTGTCTGTCTGACAAAATTTTGTGGTAACTGTATCTCAGGAACTACACTGCACAGAATTTCATACAAATTGGTACGTAGTTGCACCTTGACATAAATTAGTACCTATCAACTTTCGGTAAAAATTGTCTTACAGGTTGCGTTGTCATCCCGCTTGTTTTAAATTTTTAACATGGTGATATAGGACAAATTTTGTATAAATGTGCATAAAGAGAATCATTTTATATTAATCATTATGAAATTTACAAGAATTATTTATGATAGAGATAATCAATTGGGAAAAAAATTTGTATGTGTAGGAGCCTCGCCACCCCCCTGGGGGGGAAGTCCCCCCTCGAAGGGAGTAATTTTCAAGATGGGTATTTTTCGAAAAGTCTCATGAATACCTTTAACGAATGGTTTTGAACTATAAATCTGTGATAACTTAAAACAAAGTTATCGATTTTTTTTTACTTAAAAAAAAAAAAAAATGAATTGTTACTGAGTGAATTTGTATAGGAAAATATAGAAGAAAGTCTTGTGGTGGGCACAACATACTAGTTTTCTAAGTTTTTTAAGTTAAAAAATGAAAAAATCGATAACTTTGTTTTAAATTATCACAGCAATTCGTTATAAAGGTATTGACGAGATATTTCGAAAGATACCCAAATTGAAAATTCACTCTCCCTGGGGGTGTACCCCCCCCCCCCCCCCCCTGAGGGAAAGGGATGTTTCCACATGCACAAAATTTTTTTCTAGTTTACTACTGCTATTATCAATAATTCTTAATAGTTTTACGATCACACGTTAAAAACTAGAATCCAACAAAAAAAGACACATGTATAGGAAAAAAGAAAAAGTCTTGTGGTGGCCACAACATACTAGTATGTTGTGGCCACCACAAGACTTTCTGCTATATTTTCCTATACATATTCAATCAGTAACAATATAAAAAAAAAAGTACGATTTTTTTTCTAAGGTTTTTTTTTTTTTTTTTTTTTTTTTTTGTTAAAAGCAATACATATTCAATCAGTAACAAAAAAAAAAAAAAAAAAAAAAAAAAAAAACGATTTTTTTTCTAAGGGTTTTTTTTTTTTTTTTTTTTTTTTTTTTTTGTTAAAAGTAAAAAAAATCGATAACTTTGTTTTAAATTATCTCAGATTTATAGTTCAACCATTCATTTTAAACGTATTGACGAGATCTTTCGAAAGATACAAATCTTCAAAATTTCCCGTCAGAGGGGGGGGGGGGGTGTAGCGATGACCCCACATGTACAGAAATTTTTTCCCAGTTAACTATTACTATTATCAATAACTCATATTAATTTTACAACCACACAAGTTAAAAATAACTCTCATTATGTACATTTATACGAAATTTTATCCTATACTAGTATGGCAGCTGCCATGTTAAAAATTTAGAAAACATGAGATCACAGCGCCACATGTTGAGCGATTGATCCCCAAATGTAATCAGCACCAGTTTAGGTCAGGGACCAGCTAAATACCAAGTTTGGTTAAATTTCGTTAAAAAACTAGTATGTTGTGGCCACCACAAGACTTTCTTCTATATTTTCCTATACATATTCAATCAGTAACAATATTAAAAAAAAAAAAAAAAAAAAATTACGATATTTTTTTTTTTTTAAGTTTTTTTTTTTTTTTTGTTAAAAGTAAAAAAAAAAAAAAAAAATCTATAACTTTGTTTTAAATTATCACAGATTTATAGTTCAACCATTCGTTTTAAAGGTATTGACGAGATCTTTCGAATGATACCCATTATGAAAATTTACCTCCCGGGATTTTTTTCCTAGTTACATACTACTATTATCCATAATTCATATTAATTTTAGAATCATAAGTTTAAAATAACTCTTATTATGCACATTTATACGAAATTTTGTCCTATGCTGCCATGTTAAAAATTTAGATAAAATGCGATCACAGCGCCACCTGTTGAGCTATTGATCCCCAAATCTAATCAGCACCAGTTCATGTCAGGGTGCAACTAAATACCAAGTTTGGTTAAATTTCATTGATTGGTTCGTGAGATACAGCGTCCACAATAAAATGATACAGACAGACAGACAGACCTTTTCTAAAAACTATTAATTCGTGTTCTGGACATCCCAAAACATGTAAATCCATCAAAAAACGGAGGTCGAAAATTTTCGCGAATCCAATACTTTCTCTATATTACATATAGAAGAAAGTAATAACTCTCATTATGTACATTTACACAAAATTTTGTCCTATACTGCCACGTTAAAAATTTACTAAAAATGCAATGACAGTGCCACCTGTTAAGCGATGGATCCCCAAATCCAATCAGCACTAATTTTTGTTAGGGTCCAACTAAATACCAAGTTTGGTTAAATTTCGTTCGTTGGTTCGTGAGATACAGTGCCCAAAAAATTTGTGATACACACAGACAGACAGACAGATATTTTCTAAAAACAGACAAATCTTGTTCAGGACATCCCAAAATGTGTAAATCCATCAAAAATTGGATTTCGAAAATTTTCACTAATCCAATACTCTCTATATGCAGTCGGCCGCAAAATTATCCGAGCACTAGCGAAAATTCCTATGTAAAAAAAGTACACTTAATGCTGTTTTGTTAATTAAATCCTTGTCGAATCATCTTCTTAGACTGACTAAGACAGGATTCAACAAGGGTTTATTTAACAATACCGTGTTAAGTCTACTTTTTTTACATAGGAATCTTTGCTAGTGCTCGGATACTTTTGCTGCCGATTGTTTGCTTTATACGACAGATGAAAGTAATAAGAAATGGCGACAAAAGCAATACTCAAAAAAAAGTACACTACCATCATTTTTAAATCATAAATTGCGACAAAAGTTTTATTTAAAAAAAATGATTATGCAGAAAATAATAATAATGATTATAACAAAACCGGGGACTGTCCCCAGAAAATGATGACGTTTGGTGGCCTTATCCTAGAATTGATAGCGGCAAATAGCTTTGTTTCATGATCCAATTATCTTTTTGAATAAACATTTGAATTTTGTTTTAATTACACAGTATCGACTGTGTGAAGTATATTTTTAAATAATCCTTTCAAATTTTTATTTAACAAACGCAGGAGCTATTCAACAACTCAACTTATAGAAACAAACATTTGTTTACTGTTACGAATACGATGGCCATGGCGTGCTTCTTCTAATGCGAAACAAATACATAATAAAATTAATTACAAGATAAATAATTCTAAGTAAAATTTAATTTAAAAGAATATAAAAAATTATGAAATAAAAATGAATGTGCTGTGGAAGTTAGTGCAGACTGATGAATATGATATAGCTGATGAGGTATTTGTAATCCACTCGCTGCTCGTTAAAGAAGTTACCAGAGGTAAGTGTCTGAATCGAAATCTTTTTTCTTTTTTTAATTTCAGTTGTGTTTTAAATAAATAATAATAATAAATCACCTCTTCTTCCTGTAATACATTTAAAAAGAAACGTCTATTGCCGATCAATTTAACAGCTAAAGAAAGAAATGTTTAGGGTTAAAAATATACATATAATTTTCGTTCTCTCTCTGGATTACTGTATTTGTTGCATAATCTTAATTTATTTTCTATTATTTACATGCAGTTCCAAATTTTACTGATGTTTTTAGAGACGCTAGGCTTAGTTCGGCAGATGATTTTCAGCTATTTATTTATTTATATTATTTTGCTGTCGTTAGATTCAGAAAATTCTGCTACTGGGCTGTATTTGATTTTTCATAAATTTTAATTAAATGAAAATTTAACTTTTTATTAGTAAAAGAATTAAAAAAAAGTTGAATAGAGCAATGAGCTCTTATGTATTATTATTTTTTAGAAATTATAGATACAGGTAACTTTGTCCTTTTTAATATGTTTTTCATTTCTGCTTGCATGCATGAAGTGCAGGGATGCAGAAAAATGTTCAAACCTCGGAAATTTCCCCCAAACACAGTATAAATTTCCCTCAATAATGCGAAAATCTACTTTGCTATACAAAGTCATTTGTTCTATGTAATAAATCTTTAAGAGAATAAATATATAGTGTAACATAAAAATATCGCTGTTAGTGTATAAGCACTTCAAAGTAGCAAATTGTTATTTTTGATTTACATTTTTATTTTCTCTTAAAAAAAATATTCAAAATTTCCCCCGAACCTCGTTCGGGCGTTCGGACATATTCTGCACCCCTGATGAAGTGTATTTATTTGTTTAGTTCATTTCTGTATTGTGTTGTGTTCTGTGAGCTAAATTCCCTAAAAATATGTAAATTATGATAAAATTCACAGGCCTAATATGTTTCCCATTTTTATGTGAAAGGTTTTTCATTTCAAGATTATTGATTTTTATGAATAACCTGTTTTTCAACCAAAAAAATTAATAAATTGGCCCCAAAAGTGTCGTAATTAAACTTTTGCTTTAAGCAACTTTTCGCAGTTGAAATAGGCAAGTGGAAGCGCTACCAAATTTGCTATATAGAGATGATTATATGATTCTTGAGATGCACTTGTCCATTTTAGCTTATAGGGACTGTTTACAGTGGAAATTTAATTGTAACCATCTTGTAAGTATATAGATAAGTTAGTGATGCATGCAATAATTTATTAAAACAAAAACTAAAAGCTAAGCTTTAGTATGGGGCACCCAACCGATTGGCAATTTGTGACGCTGTGATGCGATTCAATGTATCGACACTTTTTAATAGTAACCATTTTGTATAGAAACTTTGCTTAACTGTCTCGGAACTTTGATTCTCCTTTCGATGCACCAATCATTCGTGTATGTTTATCATAATGCGGCCCAGCTGAATGATTTTTTTTGTGTATTTGAGATTTAAAAATTAATTTTTTGAGTGTATTTTATTATTATTATTATTTTTTTAATCAGTGTAATTATTTAGGGAAAATTAGTGCATGGTAGTAATTGATGAAGTACGGATTTTCATGCATTTTCCAATGCACATGCACCATGAATTACGAGGTATCCAGTAATGTTTTTTTGGTTTTAATATCGGGATACTGACCGCTACGATACAGATTTTTATGCATTTTCTGTTTCATGTGCTATGATTTAGGGGTAACCAGTGACTTTTTTTTTCTTTTTTCTTTTAACTATCGGTATACTGACTGCTGCACTACAGATTTTCATACATTTTCTGATTTTTGCGCTATGAAATAGAGGTATCCAGTGATGCTTTTTCAGTTTTAATATCGGGATACTGATTGCTGCAGTGCGGTATTTTATACATTTTCTTATTCATGCACATCAAATTAGGGGTATCCAGTGATGTTATTTTGGGTTTAATATTAGAATACTTACCGCTGTAGCACAGATTTTCATGCATTTTCAGATTCGTGCACAACGAATAAGCTGCATCCAGTGACTTTATTTATACTTTTTTGTGATTGCTTTTGTACAGATTTTCATGCATTTTCAGATTCATGCAAGTTTTGAAAATTGTGGGAAATCAAGTTATTTAATTCATAACACTGAATTTTATGTGCTAAAACTTGAAAGCCCTCCGAATTTTTTTTTTTTTTTTTTTTGTGGTGAAGTAGCTCAAATTTCTATTACTGTTTTAAATGTTTATTTTATTAATATCTTAAATATGCTTAATTTATTTCTGTGAATTTCAAAACAAGCACCAGACTGAAACAATAATTTATTTTATTAAAATGTATTTTTGATATTTTGTAATGATTCAGAGTATTGATTTGAGATGCGATTTGCAGTATCGACTCATCCGGTGTGCTTTGGGTTGGCAGGGGTCGATCCAGGTTTTAATTTTTGGGTCCCATTTTTGTGAAAAACAAAATATTTTTGTGAAATTTTTATTTATTTTTGTGAAATATAAAATATTTTTGTGAAAAAGTAAAATACTGTGCAAAATTTTTCATTTTTACAATTATTTTATGTAATGTTTAATATCAGGTTAATAGTTTCATTGAGCCAAATTAAGGCATTAATTAAAAATAATACTGAAAACATGAAAACATTTAATAAAAGGGTCATTCCATGTCAAATCATCCAGAATTTTTAAAAAATGACACCCACCGACTCCGATTTGGATAAAATTTTTTACAGTTATAGAACTTTTCATGCTGATTCTAGAAATGTCAATTACTATTTTGAGATCAGTGAAGTAGTTTTCAAGTTATCAGCATTTAAATACATGCCAAAATGGCTGCCTGATGGCCATGTTGAATGTTGCATATAAAATATAAATGCTTGTATCTCCTCTCATTTTTAAGATAGAATCTTCAATTTTTTTTTGGTTTATTTAGAATATAATAAGCTCTTATTTACCAAAGTTTTGTTTTCTTAAATCTTTACAATTATTTATAATAGTGACTTTTTGTTGTTTTTCTTCATATGTAATTTGAGTAACTTTAGCAGACAATTTCTTCCATTGCCCCTTCTTCAATTTTTACCAAATTTTGTATACAGGTAGCCCAAACTATGTTTTTATGACTGATAGAAAAATTTTGATGGGCAGTTTACAGGATTTTCATTTAAACAATTTAAACTTAACCTCCCCGATATTACCTCTTCCACAAAAAGATGGTTTCCTATTTCATTCTGATTTTAATATAAATCCCATGCTTTACTATGAGAATTTCTTGTTTTACAACACAATTTAATTACACAGCTTATTAAATACTTGAAATCTAAGAAAATAAATCTTAACTAGATTTTTTTTCTCTGCACCTTTTTTTTTTTTCATAATGCATTCTGTATGCAAAACCACATTTAATTATACATCATCAAATATCAAATTAACTATGATAAAATTGAAGTATGTAAAATAAAATTATAATAGTATAAAAATTGAATGCATTATAATACAGTTAGTTTTCACTATTAATAAGAAAAATTGTTCTAACAAATAATATTTCATACATAAACCAAAACACGATATCTATCAGTGGAAATTAAAAATAACATAAGTATAATAAAAAATGTAACTTACAGTCAGAAAAATGCAACTAACTACTATATGTTATTAAGTTAAAGTCTTCCCTGTTTATTATTATATTTTGTCCATTTTGAATTCACCAAAGCAGTGGATTCAGCATCACTGAGTTTATATGGTTATTTGCCTTTTTCTGACTGTAAGCTATATTCTTTATTATACTTATGTTATTTTTAATTTCCATTGATAGATATCGTGTTTTGGTTTATGTATGAAATATTATTTGTTAAAATAATTTTTCTTATTAATAGTGAAAACTAAGTGTATTATAATGCATTCAATTTTTATACTATTATACTTTTATTTTACATGCTTCAATTTTATCATAGTTAATTTGATATTTAATGATGTATAATTAAATGTGGTCTTGCATACAGAATATTATGAAAAAAAAAAAAAAAAAAAAAAGTGCAGAGAGAAAAAAAAAATCTAGTTAAGATTTATTTTCTTAGTTTTCAAGTATTTAATAAGCTGTGTAATTAAATTGTGTTGTAAAACAAGAAATTCTCATAGTAAAGCATGGGATTTATATTAAAATCAGAATGAAATAGGAAACCATCTTTTTGTGGAAGAGGTAATATCGGGGAGGTTAAGTTTAAATTGTTTAAATGAAAATCCTGTAAACTGCCCATCAAAATTTTTCTATCAGTCATAAAAACATAGTTTGGGCTACCTGTATATAAAATTTGGTAAAAATTGAAGAAGGGGCAATGGAAGAAATTGTCGGCTAAAGTTACTCAAATTACATATGAAGAAAAACAACAAAAAGTCACTATTATAAATAATTGTAAAGATTTAAGAAAACAAAACTTTGGTAATTAAGAGCTTATTATATTCTAAATAAACCAAAAAAATTTGAAGATTCTGTCTTAAAAATGAGAGGAGATACAAACATTTATATTTTATATGCAACATTCAACATGGCCGTCAGGCAGCCATTTTGGCATGTATTTAAATGCTGATAACTTGAAAACTACTTCACTGATCTCAAAATAATTGACATTTCTAGAATCAGCATGAAAAGTTCTATAACTGTACCAAATTTTATCCAAATCTGTGTCGGTGGGTGTCATGGCCTGGATGATGTGACATGGAATGACCCAAAAGGATCATTTTTATTTAAAAAAAAATCTTGTGAAGGGACTCATTTTATGAATTTGAATTTTGTGAAGGATCCCTTTTCATGGATTTGAATTTTGTGAAGGGTCCCTTTTTATGAATTTAAATTTTGTGAAGGGTCCCTTTTTATGAATTGGAATTTTGTGAAGAGTCCCTTTTTACTATGGGGAATTTTGTGAAGGGGCCGCAAAAGGGACCCAAATTTTGCCTGGATCGACCCCTGGTTGGGTACCTGTAGGTTACTCGCTCTGCGACTCGAGTTAGCATTAATTTTACACCTGCAGGTAAAACTGCAGGTTTACCTGCAAAATATTTTTCTTTGAAAAAAAATTATAATAAATATAATTTTTAAATGCAGAGACTGGATGACATTATCTTCCTGGACAACTGAGCCTGGCGTCTCTGAAAGCAACAGTAAAATTTTCATCTAAATAAAAGAAAATAAATTAAGACTATGGAACAAATACAGTAATCCAGAGAAGATAACGCAAATTATATGTATATTTTTAACCATAAACATTTCTTTCTTTAGCTGTTAAATTGATCTGTAGAACTTTAAACAATTTGCAGCTCTCGCTGTCATACTACGCTTTTACTACTACTGGAAAATAGAATCGATGTTTATTTTTAAATGTATTACAGGAAGATTTATTATTATTATTTATTTAAAACACAATTGAAATTAAAAAAGAAAAAGATTTCGATTCACGCACTTACCTCTTCTAAATTCTTTAGTGAGCAGCAAGTGGATAACAAATACCTCATCAGCTGTAAGTCCGCACTAACTTTCCAGCACATTAATTTTCATTTATTAAATTTTTATATTCTTTTAAATGGAATTTTACTTAGAATGATTTATCTTGTAATAACTTTTATTATGTTTTTCACTATACCAGACATAACATTGCGTTTTGATTTAAAATAGGATAAGGCCACCATACGTCATCATTTTGTGGGGAAAGTCCCCACTTTTGGTATTATTATTTTCTGCATAATCGTTTTTTCAAAGTAAAGCTTTTGTTGCAAGCTGCACTTTTTTTTAGTATTGCTTGTCGCCATTTCTTATTTTGAAATTTTAGTCATCTCGCCAATTTGTCCCCACATTTTGTTTAGAAAATTTGGTACCTTTTTTCTGTAAATAAGGTGGATGATAAAAAAACAGAGTCGAAAATGAGTTCTTTTTTTTGTGTGTGTTGTGCGTTTAAAGTATTATATTTTAAATATTTGAACCATTTTTTTAATGAAACAATTTTGCAAACCCCTAGCATTTACCCGAAAAACAATTTTCTTTTTATCTCTTTGAAATCTTTTTTATCTTGCTTTTATATTAAAAGTTAATAAAAAAAGGAATATTTTAAAAGTTCAATCAAATCTTCGAATTTAATTCGAACATTTCAGTTTTCTTATTAGGGCCAGTCATAGGGCAAAATTGTATATAAAAATGCATAATGAGGCTTTGTTATTCAAAAATATTAACAAAACTTTTTGTTAGGATGGAGAACTATTAGTTTCAATTTATTTTTTGTAGGCCAGTTTTATGTAAACCTGAAAACAAATTAGAAGTATCAGTCCTATTGTTACAAATTCCATACTAAACGAAATGGGCGATTTTTCTGAATCCAGGGGTGCAAACAGTTTTTCGACACAATAATTAGATTTTTTAAAATTAACTAAAGTAGAAAATTTAGGTGGCAACACTTCATTTTAATTTATTTCAGTCATTTTAGAAAGTACGTGGCCCAGTTTTACAGTCAAAAGATGAGAAAAAAAAAATAAAAATTTTACAGATTGAAATTAATAGTCCTCCGTATTAAACTAAATTCTGTCATTGACACAATTTTTAATGTTTTTTTTTTTTTTTTTTTTTTTTTTTTTTAAATAGACTGTGAATATTTAAAACAGTGGGTTTTTTTAAAGTAGGTGCAATATACAAGATATTTTAAATATAATTTTAATTATATTCTAGTTTTAATATAATTATATATGCAGTGAAAACCCGATCTATCGTTCCCGCATTGATAATTTTGCCTAATTTTTTTTTCTTCGCTAATCAAAGAAACTTCTGCAATTTTTTAAGTTAAATTCCCAAATACTAAATTATTTCGTCAAAAATAGATGTAATTTGTGCTTTTTTTCTGAAAGCTGAATGTCGAAATACGCAATAATTTTGCAGCTGATTTCGAAAACACGAGATTATTTTCAACGCTAACTGTGGTGTCAATTTTTAAATCAAAATTTACATTTAATTCCCAAATACCGCTATTATTTTGCCGCTAACATGTATTATTTAGTGCCTAATTGATGAAATTCTTATTCTTTAAAAAGTTCAAGTTCCAAATACTCAATTATTTCGCCGCTAATTTATAAAAATTTACGCTTTTTTCAAAGCTGAATCCCTAAATATGCAATAATTTTGCGGTGTAATTCTGAATACAGGGTTAATTTACTATTGGGTGTTTGAATCAGTTCGTAGGGTTTTCTAATAGATGGCATGACTAGTATTCCCCGTAAACCTACTATCATTGAACATCGTTATTAGTATGTATCATTTGGTTGAAGCGTAAATAACAAAATTTTTTACTTCATCGAATATGTCTAACTTTGTGCCGGATAAAGTGTTGCAGGAAGTTCTACTTCATTACTTTAACATGAAGATAAGCGCTGCCGATAGTCATCGAATTTTAGTGGAAGTTTATGGTGAGCATGCACTAGTTGAACAAACGTGTCGGAAATGGTTTGCTCGATTTAAAAGTGGCGATTTTGAGCTGGAAGACAAGGAACGACCCGGGCAGCCGAAAAAATTTGAAGATGAAGAATTGAAGTCATTGCTCGATGAAGATCCATGCCAAACGCTTCAATATTTAGCTGAATCATTAAGAGTTGACTTTTGACAGTCAGCAAACACCTGAAAGCCATGGGAATGATCCAAAAGCGGGGAAATTGAGTCCCATATGAACTGAAACCTAGAGACGTGGAAAGGCGTTTTTTTCACATGTGAACAGCTGCTTGAACGACAGAAAAGGAAGGGATTTTTGCATCAAATTGTGACTGGAGATGAAAAGTGGATCCACTATGACAATTCCAAACAGAGAAAGTCATGGGTTATGCCTGGCCAACCATCAACATCAACGGTGAAGTCAAATATCCATGGATCCAACCTTATGCTCTGTATTTGGTGGGATCAGCGGGGTGTGATCTACTATGAGCTGCTTAAACCAAATGAAACAATCACAGGGGAGCGTTACCGAAAACAACTGATGCATTTGACCCGTGCATTAAAGGGAAAACGGCCGGAATATGGCGATAGACATGACAAAACCATTTTCCTCCACGACAATGCTCGTCCGCATGTCGCAAAACTGGTCAAAACCTACATCGAAATGATTAAATGGGAGGTCCTACCTCACCCGCTGTATTCTCCAGACATTGCTCCAGCTGATTACCACTTGTTTTGATCAATGAGCCATGGCCTGTCTGAGGAACACTTCACTCCTTATGAAGATTGTAAAAAATGGGTTGGTTCTTGGATTGCCTCTAAAGACGATTCGTTCTTCCGACGCGGAATTCGTATGCTGCCAGAAAGATGGGAAAAAGTAGTGGCTATTGATGGTCAATACCTTGAATAATCTATTTGTAATTATTTTTGCACAATAAAGCCTCAATTTTCGAAAAAAAAAAAAAAAAAAACTACAAATTAATTCAAACACCCAATATTAACTGTCAAAAATTTATGCTTAAATGCAACTAATTGCTAAAATATGATATTATTTCGGTGTTAATCGATAAAATTTGAAATCTTTTCAAAAGAGATTTACGAAATTCACAATGTTTAGTGGCAGATTGTTGAAACACGCAGTCATTTCATAGTTGCCTAATAAGGTTAAGGTTGCTTTAATCATAATTGTTTGCTGAAATAGGCTTTATCTCTATGTTATTGAATGAAATCTGCACGTTTTTACAAATGCGATATCTGACGTACGCAATAAATTTGCCGAGATACGGAATCAATCATTTTACTGCTAATTTTTTTAAATTATGCAGTAGCAACTAATTGCTAATATAGATTATTATTTCACTGCTATTTGTTAAATTCTGTATGTTTTTAAAAAAATGAGTGCTGAAATATAAGTTTATTTTACAAAAAAAATAATAAAATTGTTTTTTTTCATTATATATACTTTGCAGAATTATGCAATATGAAAGTCTGTCTACAATACGGGATCGTTTCACCGATAAAATTTACTTTTAATCGTTTAAATTACGTGCTGAAATAAGCTGTTAATTTACTACAAAACAACATAATTTTCTTACGGTGAGTTGTCGAAATTCATCGTTTTATGTTTTATTAACAAAACTTACCTTTATTACAGTTATTTGCGCAAAAAAGCGATTGTTTCTCTTTTTCACTAAATAAAGATAAGCAGCTATTTTCGTTGCTATAATTGACGGAATTCGTGCTATTTCTGAAAATTGATATCACAAATGTTAAATACATATATTGTGTTAAAAATCAGCAAGATTTCTGCCTTTTTTTTTTTTAAACCATATGTTTGCCAATTACATAATTTTTGCAGCTGATTACCGAAATATGAGCAATTTTCTCGTCCGAAAATTCTAAAAAAAAAAACTTTTGTGAAAAATCTGTTTTATGTTTGTTGATTTCTTAAGTAAATTAGTTTTAACACAAAATTGAGAAAATAATAATTATACAATGAAGAGTTTTCGCAAAAAATATTGCGCTTCAGCACAAAATACGAAATATGCAGAATACTTGAAATCCTGCATACGAGAATTGGATGCCGATTTCAATACTTTCAGACTTTCACATAATTTCTGTGATTCTTTATTTTATTATATTATTTCCGTAATAGTCATTTCTACTTCTTGGATACGCAGAAAAGATCTCCAATACGCAAGCTTCCAGCAATGTCGTGAACAAAAGCATTGGTGGAAACCGTGGCTAACGATTTTTTTTTCTACCGGTCATGCAAAGATACAGACCGATGGCAAATAGATCGCATGGAAGTGCCTTCTTACGGAATTTTCGGATCGCGTTTGGGCATAAAGGTAAGCGAAGTCTGATTTGACGTCAGATAAAAATCTATTTTAAGTGTATATTTCTCAGAGCAAACGCTAAAATATCTTTAAAAATAGCGATATTGCAGAAGGGAAAATACAGAGCACAATTTCAATTGAAAAAAGTGAAGGGTGCATTTTCACTTGGAAAAAAAGGGGCAGGGCACATTTTTCACTTCAAAAAAGGGCAGGGTGCATCGTCGCTAACATAAAAAAGGGCAGGGCGCATCGTCGCTAAAACAAAAAAGGGCAGGGTGCGGCATCCTTTGAAAAATGCTGCGTAACATGAACACTAAATAATACTTTGTTGCGGGTTCATGTTGGGTTGTGCCAGTTGTGGGTCAAAAGTGTTCCTGTGGGTCAAGTTTTCTCAACCCACGCAGAACTCTATATTGCAGTTTTCGCAAAATGTATATTTTGCAAAATGTTTAATATATATATATATTTTTCCCACAATTTGATTGAATCCCTGCCAAAAATTATTTACAATTATTATTTATTATTTTTTTTTTTTTCCAGAAAAGAAATAGAGGTGATAATGTGCTTTACCACACTCCTTGGTGACTTTTTTCAAAATCACCAATTTGGCGCATTTTTGCAGTTTTGTCTCGTGATTTTTTCAAAATGGCTGATTTTACATGTTTTAAATCAAGTGCCTAAACATGAAGTGTAAAAAGTAGCATTTCAAAAACTTTAACAAAAGAAAATAAAAATAAAAACTAACAAATATTAAACATTACAAAACAAAAGTACCATATATAACTGAATAAGTGTATAAGCAGATATGCAGATTCAATTTAGTGTCGCACTACTACTGTGTTATGAGCAATTAAAGTCAATCTGGGCAGGTAGGTTGGATTTAGCATTGCACTAGCACTGTGCTATGGTGACATTTTGCAGCAATCTGTAATATGTATGTCTGTACGCTTCACACACAAAAAAAAAAAAAAAAAAAATCACTAAATACATCACTCGCAATCTGCATGAATCTTTAAAAGGCACAAAATTTTGTTTTGCAGCAATCACTTTTAGAACAAAATATCCCCTCCCATTCCAAAATTTTTCTAAAATGAACTTTCATGGTTGACGAATAAATTTCTAAATTAAATTAAAATTTCATGGTCTATTGAAGTTGTGCCATGATTAATAATGTCACTTGATATAGCTGTGTTTACAGACTCAGTGACTGCCAATGAATGTTATGTGAGAAATGCCTAGCTTGTAATCAGCCAGGGTAGCTCCTTGGTTTGAGTATAAGCGGAAGGCCCGGGTTTGATTCCCGGCTCTGGTATTTTTCACATGGTATAAAAAATCACTCTTCCACTGCAATTTTTTCTGAAATGAACTTTCATGGTTGATGAATAAATTTCTAAATTAAATTAAATTAAAATATTTTGTTAAAATGTGCATAACTTGTTTTTACTTTCTTTTATATTCAATAGAAGATGGTATTGGATTCATAAAAATTTTAGACTTGAGGTTTTTCAATGGTTTTACATGTTTTGAGATGTCTAGAACATGATTTGATTATTTTCAGAAAATATCTGTGTGTGACAAAATTTTTTAACAACTGTATCTCAGGAACTATACTACTCAGAATTTCATAAAATTTGATGTGTAGTTGCAACTTGATATACCTAAATTAATGCCTAGAAACTTTTGGTAAAAATCATCCAACAAATGGGATTGTCATTTAGCTTTTTTTTTATTATTTCTTTTTCTTTTTTTTTTTATTTCTTTAATTTTTTACATTGCAGAACAAACATTTCATGTAAATGCACATAAAGTGAATTGGTTTTTAATAATCATTATGAAATAAAAAAGAAGTATCTATATTAGTGATAGTCAGCTGGGAAATTTTTTTGTAAATGTGCAAGCACCCCCCCCCCCCTCAAAAGGAAAGTCCCTCCCAAGAGGGGCAAATTTTCCTTATGAGTATCTTCCAAATGAGCTCATCAACACCTTTTGAAGTAAATGGTTGAACCATCAATGTGTGGTAGTTTAAAAGAAACTTATGATTTTTATTTTGGGGTTAAAATTAAGAAAAAAAAAAGGCATATTTAAAAAATTGTTTTTTTTTTTTTTTTTTTTTTTGCATATTTAGTGCTATTATATTGGCAGTCAATAAATAACGAGTCAGTGAATATTTCACAAAAAGTATAGTTATGTAGAAAAGTACAGCCTAATGATTCATGCACATTTCTCTCGCCAGATGCCGTTACTTGTCTGGCAAGGAGTGAAAAAAAGATAACCCAGCATCAGCCACATCCAGTCTTTTCATTTTTGAAAGTGACGTGGAATGGAGGCATCCAAAGCTGAGTAGTGTGGTGTTGTGCGTTTTTTGGCAGCGGAAAGTATTTTAGGATGTAAAATTGATAGACGAATAGAAAGGATCTATGGGGAGTACTGTATGTCATGGGCAAGAGTTCAGGAGTGGAATAAGCGCTTTCACGAATGATGCAGATCAATCGGTGATGATCTCTGGACTGGAGCACCGAAGTGTGTTACAGAAGAACATGT
This sequence comes from Salticus scenicus, assembly GCA_963930645.1. Lineage (NCBI taxonomy): Eukaryota > Metazoa > Arthropoda > Arachnida > Araneae > Salticidae > Salticus > Salticus scenicus. Next base: position 93,265,508 of record OZ005649.1, on the reverse strand, counting down.
TGCAAAAGTGCATGAGCTCATAAAGAAAGACCGCCGTCTAACAGTAGACGAGATTTCTGTATCAGTGGGGCTTAGCCACGGTACAGTTCATGAAATCATCAAGGACAGTTTGAAGTTCCGTAAAGTGTGCACGCAGTAGGTCCCGCATCACTTGACACCGGCACAAGAGGGCTGCCACATGGCCATGTGCCTGCAAGCATTGCAGCGTTACAACATTGATGGAGACAAATTTCTTTTAGCCCGAGTCAAAACAGCTAAGTCTTTAGTGGAAGCACACAGATTCCCCTCCACACTAGTGCCAGCAAGGTACTGCTTTAATTCTTCTTCAATCATAATGAACCACTCCTCATCGACTTCCTGGAGCATGGAGCTACGGTCAATGCTCAGTGGTATTGTAAAACCTTATTGAAGCTCAGGAATGCAATCAAATCAAAACCTCCCAGTTAACTTTCTCGAGGTGTCATCCTGTTGCATGACAATGCTAGACCATCACACTTAGCCAACGCAACACAGGAATGTCTGCAGAAGTTCAAGTGGGAAGTCCTGATCCACCCCTCCTATAGTCCAGATCTGTCCGCATATGACTTCCACATCTTGAACATAAAAATGCACTGCAGAGACACCAATTTCAAATAGACGATGAAATCAATGAGTGTGTGCGCAATTGCTTCAAACAGCAATCAAAGGATTTCTACGAGCATGGCATTATGCAACTGTTGTCACAATGGAATAAATGCCTAAATACCTACGGACAATACTTTTGAGTTTTATTAAATAATTACTGGGAATTTGCCTCTGACTCGTTATTTATTGACTGCTCCTAATATTATTTCTCTAGAATTAAAATTGTCTGCATTCATCATATGGAAGATAGATTTTAATAAATTATTTTTTACTGAGGGAATCTGTATAGAAACACAGAAGAGAGTCATGTGTTTGCCACAACAAACTAGTTTTAAAAGATGGCTTTTATGTGTGGAAGGGGAACAGTAATATTTTTTAAGGTTTTCATAGAAATTGTGTAGAATTTTAAAAACTGCAGAGAAAGTAACAGGAATAAGTATTTTCAGTTTTTCACAGAAGCATAAAAACCGAAGGCATGTGGCACAAGTTTTTTTCATGGAAATTTTGCAGAATTTCAAAAACTACTGAAAAACTGAAGGTAAATGGAACAAGTTTTTTAAAAGTTTTTTCGCTGAAATTTTGCAGAATTTCAAAAACTACAGGAAAACTGAAGGTAAATGGAACAAGTTTTTTAAAAGTTTTTTCGCTGAAATTTTGCAGAATTTCAAAAACTACAGGAAAACTGAAGGTAAATGGCACAAGTTTTTTTAAAGTTTTTTCGCTGAAATTTTGCAGAATTTCAAAAACTACAGAAAAACTGAAGGTAAATGGCACAAGTTTTTTTAAAGTTTTTTCGCTGAAATTTTGCAGAATTTCAAAACTGCAGAAAAACTGAAGGTAAATGGAACAAGTTTTTTTAAAGTTTTTTCGCTGAAATTTTGAATTTTGACTTTAAAAACTTTGACTTTAAAATATCTTTAAAAAAACTTTAAAAAAACTTGTGCCAATTGCCTTCAGTTTTTCTGCAGTTTTTTTTTTTTAAGTTTTTTTGCAGATTTTTTTTGCTGGGTATATAGCAGCATAGCAAATTCAGTTTCAAGCCTCAAATGAAGGGACTTTTTCGATTTTGAAAATGATTCTCTGAAATTCTATATTAAGTAAACACTGAACACTATTATTTAAACACATATATTTTTTATTAATTTGAATTTCATTAATAGGCTAAATTTAAAAAGTTTTATCGTTTTTCTATCTTAAAAAACTTTAATTACAGTCCAAAAGATGATTTTTCAGGTGTTCACAACTATAAGGACAGCTCGAATCTTAGTATTTTTGTTTTCAGTTATTCTTTAAATTTATATTTTATGGGCTCTCTTTTAGGTAAAACAGTCATCCATTATCTCTGGTATACATATATATACTTTTTTTTTATTCAGTTTCAATACCATTTCATACAGCATAGATGATATTCTGAATACATTTAAACCGTTTAAAATTGCTTTCCACTTGCTCTCACTTTTCTAATATGAAAAGTTAAGTTTTTTCAATTTTTAGGCCACGGGAAAGGCAATAACGCAGAAGTTTCTTTCTTCAAACTATTATCTATTCCTCTGGAAGTAGAACAAAAATGTAAGTCTCTTTGAAAAAAATATTATTACACCCCAAAATCTAACAAAAATCTGAAAATTCCACATTTAAAATTTGCGGATATTCTCTTGATTTTCTTAATAATAGAAAAAATTACTAAATTCATTCTGATTTCATTAGAAACAGCTCCCCAGAGTATCATAGATCCACCTCTAAAATGTCCGAGTCATATCTGCCTTTAAAAAATCTGCTCTGTCTTTCGCTATCTTCAGATCGTGCCAGTAACTGTTAAAACCATTTGGTTAATCAAGAATAAAATGTTTTCCATCCGAAAATGCAACGTTTTACCATTTAATATTGTCTTTATTCAACTTTAACACAGATGTTCCTTCGCCCATTAAATGCTTATTGATTATTACAGCATTTGTATTCATTTTAACATATTATTAATAATTTTAAGCGTGCATAAATGTGGACCCCAAACTTTCGTTAAAAATTACGAGAATATTCAGCAGCAGTCATTATGAGTAGAACAGTAAGAGGAATTATGAGTCTTCAATATCTGTAAAACAACTCTTTTGTATTAGACCTCTCTTCTATCGATCCAGTAGTTCAACGTTTGATCACATTTCCTTCAGACTTTTTAGATCTTTGAATTTCATTAGAAATTCGGCGGATTGAAATTATCCTTCCATTTAAAAATACACATTTATCATACTTCACCACATGAACTTTCTTTTTTTCAAGGAATTATCAGTAATGTCCGTTCAAGAAAAAATGAAGGCTCATATATGAATTAATTTAGACCAGTAGTTAATAAATTCTCATGTCAACTGTAATTTATCCGCTAGTTAGTTAAATAAAACGAAAAAATCTTGATTGTCCCTACAATTATGAATATCTAAAAACGTGGAGAAATAAATATTTTACATTATTTTTTAATAATTTTATTTCATATATATATATATATATATATATATATATATATATATATATATATATATATATATATATATATATATAGCAGTTTTGGTTTTTTTAATACTAGATATATTAAGTGCACTTAGTATAATCTTGTTCACAATTATTTTTACATTAGCTTTTCAAAACATAAAGTGTCCTTATAAATATGAGAAGGAGTGTATATATATATACTAGCAGACCCGGCCACGCGTTGCTGTGGCTATGTTATACGTTGAATTATAATGTAATAAAATATTCAATATATTAAAATTATTATTTACGAATAAAGACCATCCTTGATAACATCCTTGATCTTAGCAGACTTAGCCCGCTTCGCTGGTCCCTATTTTTAAATGATTCACTATAATTAAAGAATTCTCAAAATTGCATTAATTTTTAACATGTGAAAAAAAAAGAGAAAAAAAAATCTGATCGGGAAAAATGTTCGACACTCATAATGAATCCATATATTATCGAAAGGAAAATGATATAAAATACAAAAAAATCTTCTCTCATTGGTGGAATAATCTGTTCGGACCCCCACTGCCTGCGGCAGTGTATACCTGCGCAAACCATGCGCACCGTTTCTTCATCCACCGTTCCCGCCCTTCTTAATAACTCTATACTTTCGAAAATATCCGCAATCGATTTATCGGGCCTTAAAACTTAATAATACTAATTTTCAAAGTTCTAACTCTTATTTCTATTATTTTGCCCCTTTGCCCTCCCCCCTCCCACTATTCTAAATAATTTTACAAATTCGAAAATATCTACAGTTTATTTGTAGGTGTCAAAAACCTGTATGCACCAATTTGAACGATCTAACTATATTTTTATTTTTTGCCCCTCTGCCCCCCTTCCCGCCCCTCCTAATAAATTTACAAATTCAAAAATATCCGCAATCGATTTGTTGGTATCAAAAATTCTATGCACCAATTTTGAATGATCTAACTCCATTTTTATATTTTGCTCCTCTGCCCCCCCCCCTTTCCCGCTCCTCTTAATAATTTTACAAATTCGAAAATATCTGCAATCGATTTGTACGTATCAAAAACTTCTATGTACCAATTTTTAGCGATGTAACTCTATTTTTATTTTTTTGCCCCTCCGCCCCCTTACCCGCCCCTCCTAATAACTTTACACTTTCGAAAATATCCTCATTCGATTTGCAGGCCTCTAAAACCTCTCTATACCAATTTTGAACAGTCTATCTGCATTTCTATTTTTTTTTTTTTTTTTGGTTGTTGTTGTTTGTTTGTTTGTTTGTGAAATCACGTTTTGGCCCCTCCCCCCCCCTTTTGGGAGGCGAATTTTGCAATAAAAACTATCCTATCTCTCAAGTTGGACCAAATTGCACACAGTGTCCAAATTTCATTAAAATCGGCTCATTAGTTTAGGAGTTCATCGCGGACAAACATAATAAATTTTATATATAAAGATATATATATATATATATTAAATTATAAAGTTTTGATCAATGAAGCACAAATAAGTAAAAAACAGGATTAATTTCACTGTATTATCTTCATTATAATATGAATTCAATTTACACTTCAGTCTAAGTAACACGTGGCCGGCTATGCTAACACCAAAAATTTAAAAAGTGGAAATAATTGAATTATACGAAATTTATTAATAGGTTAAAAAGTTGAAGATTCTTTGTGTAGATGGCAGCACCAAATATATTTCAGCTTTCATTTCAACCCAGTCGAAAGGTATCGACATCTGTTAGAATCATTTGGAGTTAACAGATAATTGTGACTGTCAAATAATAACAGACAAATAATTAGCAATAAATTAAAATTGCGACTATAATTTGAGATTTAAACTATCCTATCTCTCAAGTTGGATCGAACTGCACATGGTGTGCGAATTTTATTATAATCGGTTAAGTGGTTTAGGAGTCCATTGAGGACAAACATTGTGACACGAGATTTATATATATTAAGATATATATAATTTTTAAAAAATAGAATAAAAAAAATATCTTTCTTTTAAAATTAAAATCTATAAATACTCAATGCATATATTGTTGAAAAAATGTATTTAATTTAAATTGTTTATCATTCAATAAGTATTAGAAAGTATTTCTAAAATAAATACATATATTTTAATTAGAATCTAGCATTTAAATCAGTTATAATTTTTATAAAATTAAGAAAATATTCATTGGAAAAATGTTATTGAAAATTTCTATATCCCATTATATACTTTTATTACTATCAATAGAACCACTGTCTATTAAAGTAAATTTTTTAAAAAGGGTTTTCACGATCCTTAAATTTGCATACATGTAACTCCATATGGAAAGTTTTATTATAACATAAACTGATATATTTAAGGAAAAAATAATTTTTAAAACGAGAGTGATAGAAAAATTTTTGACAAAAAGAAAAAAAAAAAAAAAAAAAAAAAAATGCAGCGACATGGGAATTATTTTAATAATGTAAGCATTCATAGGTCATAATAGATATTTTTTGTGAAATGAAAATGATTTTTAGGAAAATAAATTAACACAGAGTGTAAGAATTTATATTGATAATACTTGCAATATATTTTTATTCAAAGAAAGATTAATCTTTAATATTTCCCTTCAAACGTTCATAATTTAGGCAAGGGAAGGTTTAATGTATTCCTTTTTGTACTTTTTATTAAAAATTTCTTGCTACTAATCTAATTTTTTTTATGTTCTTTATTTTTTGATTGTTTAAAAGTATTAATGAAACTGGCTATTTTAGTACTCTTTTTTACAACAGTAAGTAGATTCATCAGCAATAAAACTATATCTATTTTCTTCTAAATATAACTGGCACTTGTAATTTACCTGTTTTTAATTATCCTTTTATTTTTTGGCTTGTTTTTTGAATATTTGTATTAAACCATTAACGAATGAAACCATTAACGAATTCCTTATTTGAGGGCAACTAGTAAAATTCATGTATATTTTTGTGGTTCTTGGAATGATTTCTGCATGAAAGTTTTTAGCACAACTCTAAATAATCTTTCAAAGTTTTATATGTGCCTTTTACTAATTATAATTACATAATTTGGATAGCTATTTTATGATTTTTCATTCATCGCATATAAATCAGTTTTCTGCGCAGATATACCATCTTAAGTCAAGTTGAATAATAATATATATTATAATACTTTACTTTGAAAGACTTTCTGATTAATAAATGAGAAGTTAATCTGTTATCTAGAAGTTTTTCTATCTCGAAGTTTTTCACTAGAACATTAAATGTCCTCAAATGGGGATATTCTTTAAAATTAAAACTGTCAGAAGAACTGTTTAATTTAATATAACTCTCTGTCAGTATTTTATATTAATTTAGAATTAAAATATTTATCAAAATATATTTTGCAAAATTAATTCGGGGGTTAACGGGTTAAATCTATTTACAAAACTATGTAATTAAACTTGATAAATTTCATTATAAATTATAAAGAATGAGTTTCTTTTTCTCCTTTCACACAAAGGCAAACGATATAATCAATACTTCTTAAGTTCGAATGATTTTGTTCAACGAATGATTAGTTATTCATTTAATTTCCTTTTCCTCTTTTTTAAAATTTTATTATAAATAAGGTAAAGAAACCAGTGCTCGCTAACATTAAAGTCTTAATTTAAAAAAAAAAAACATTTTTTTTTCGCTTCTTATTCTAGTGGTATTTACGTTATATCATTTTATTGCCATCTATTTTATACATTGAGTATTCTAGTTATCAATAGACACTTTTAATATTTCATTACATTAAGCCAATTGTATAAAAAATTTGAAAATTGAACTTATAAAAATGTACCAGTGTTCGCCAATCGAAAAGCATATTTCAACAGTAGTCGTCAGATGCATACGCCAGTAATCGCACATCATAAAAACGTAGTAATTTGTTAAATAATTCGACTTTAGATGTGTTTTTGCAAATTTTTATCAAACAAAATATCTTTGGCACATACTTAATACATCTCTTTCTTTCTTTTCTTTTTCTTTTCTTTTCTTTTTCTTTTTCTTTTTTTCGTTGCCTTATTTTTGTGATACTCTTTTCAAGGATTTTATGTGAACACATTTGGTAAAATTTCTTAGCTCTTTCTTTCTTTCTTTTTTTCTTTTTTTTTTTTTTTTTTTTCAAATATGTATATCCAAGGAAAAACAAGATATCTTTAAAATTACTTATTATGCTAAAGGGAGGATAGGGTATGAATCTAAGAGGGTGTTAGATGAGAAGTGTTTTGCTCTGGAACTGGCAGTACATATTTTGATATTGTCAAGAGATCCTGAGTTAAGTTTTTTGAAACTGCTGTCTCCAAAAATGAGTCTCTAGTATTCTGAATTTACAATATTTCTTATGAGACTTCCGTTTTTTCAGTGAATTAGGTGGCATCTGCAAGGGATTCTCTTCCAATAATTGCAGCTGGAAAATCTATATAATTTTTTTCACCACTTTTGAGACGGTGGGGAAAAGAACTAAAGGAATTTTGGTACTGATTCTTGTTCATTTACAGGGGCGGCGCTTTGTATTTTCTCTTATATTTCAAATAAAGATGCGTATTCTATATTACTTTTTAATTAGACGGTTTGAGCAAGTGTAGGTTTTAATACCCAAAAATATCTTCGACAACTTCTAAAGCAACAGTTGCCTTTTTGCACTCTGTTATTGTCCATTCTTGAATGTAGACATTTTCTACGAAAACATATTTGTTTAATATTTCAAATAATATAACAATGTATATATGCTAGACAGGTAAAATTCATACTTTGAGTTTTTTTTTAATAGACGAGTTAAAAAAAATACTTCTTTTTCCACCTCTAGTTTTTCTTGTCATCTTACACCCACCCCTCTTTTCTGTGATTCAAAAGCTGCTCTGTTTTTATCAAAACTTTCACTCCAAATGATAATCTTTCATAATATTAAACAGAAGCAATTAAGCTTCTACTACTTCTAAACCTGCTGTACCCCCTCACTCCCAAAAAAATAATGAAGTAAACAAAAGTAAATAAATAAATGCGCTATATAATCAACCTTTTTACAACTAAAAGATTAATTTATATACAGTAGCCGCCACTTTATAAAATCACATTTGTTCGATCAAAAGATTCTAATAAGCAGCTGATTTTTTTATCCGGCGACCATGCCCAAACTGAATAAAAGAGTATTTCGCACCTGAATTTGGAAAGAAATTTCATATGTAACGTTTAATAGTATTAATAAAGAAGATTAATTGATTTTTACTTTCCGAACACTATAGTGAGGAAAGTATTGTAATCATGTCAAAAATCCGAATTCGAGATTTTGATGTTTCTATACGTTTCGAGGTCCAACGAGTCCGTTTTCACTATTTTTACGATGATGTATGTATGTGTGTGTGTATGTGTGTATGTGTGTATGTGTGTATGTATGTGTGTATGTATGTGTGTATGTATGTGTGTATGTCTGTGATTGAACACGCTAGCGTCTAAACGCTTTGTTTGAATAAGGTGAAAGTTGGTACGTATATTGTAAGTCACCATAGTGCGAACCCTATAGATTTTGGTGAATCTAGCACTTATAGTTTTTTTACAGGGACACAAAGAAAAATTCTTTATCATTATGGCCTATGGGAGCAAAATCTTAAAAGTGCGATAGCATCTAAACGCCTTATTCAATTGAGCAAAAATTTTATACACATATTATAGATCACAAATACTCAATCTGTATAGATTTTGGAGAATCTAGCACTTATAGTTTTTTACAGGGACACAAAGAAAAATTCTTTGCCAAATTTTTAAAAGTGTGATAGCGTCTAAACGCCTTATTAATCTCAGCAAAGAATTTGTACACATGTTATAGATCACATTTGAACCAACTGTATAGATTTTGGTGAATCTAGCACTTACAGTTTTTTTACAGGGACAGAAAGAAAAATTCTTTATCTTTATGGCCTATGACACCAGCGATAGCATCTAAACGCCTTATTCAATTGAGCTGAAAATTTGTATGAATATTATAAATCACTGTTGCACTAACTATAAGCATTTTGGTGAATCTAGCATTTATAGATTTTTACAGGGACACAACGAAAAATTCTTTATCATTATGATCTAAGGGCTCAAAGTTCAGTAGCGTTAAATAAAACCTCGTGTTATATATGGAGAAAAATACTCAAACACTCTGTTATGGTTTTCTCTTTTTCGTTTGTTTAGCAACTCCTCTTTCTTTATTTTATCTACAAAACTGTTAGTTACTCAATGTTCGGAAAGTCGAGTGGAGTCACTCCAGATTTTTTATAGATAAATAATTAATTAATAATTTACAATTAAAAATTTAAACATTCACTAAATTTAAAATTAATTCACATATACTACAGTCAGATAAAATTAATAGGCAAATATTACAAATACAATTAGTTTATTATAAATTATCTCTAAAAAAAGAGTTTATATTTTTACATTAGATAAATATTGGGGTTCATGAAAAACTGATGCATACAGATTGGCTTTGTTTGGACGTATCAATTAAGCGTACAATATTTCTAACAAAAATATAAAATTAGTCACACATTTCTGGTTTACGTCCCGATTCTCTAGTATCATTCCGAGTATATTTAACATAGGGCATCAAATCTATGGACTAATCTATGGGATCTCTATGGGCATCAAATGATCTAAGCACAGAATCCGGAATTTCGTTTAAATCAGAATTTTATTTTTACTCAACGGTTTTCCGTTTAAATGAGAATTTTAATTTTTACATATTGTTTCACTGGAAATTTATGAAAATGAGAACTGCTCCTCGATTACAATGTCAGATAATTCTGCCAGTTTTAGGTGGTTTTCACACATCTGAATATATAAACGGAAATCCATGCCAAATTGTCCCTTACCTTCAAAGGGTGCAACATTTTTTCTTGAGATTCTTCTCCCGACTTAAATCTGCATACTAAGAAGCATTTTATGGTTGAATTTGTCATCGCGTTGCCTTAAGAAATTTTTATGTAGTGCACTGCTTCTATGAGTTACAGATTTTGCATTACAGAAGGAACGTTGCAAAACTGTCATACACATAGATTTCTGTAACAGCTTTCTTAATCAATTTCTTTCTATAACAGCTTTTAGATACTCTCATCCCAGATCAAGTAGGTAAATGACATTGAAGTGTTAGGTGGAAGAAACATTAATTATATATGTTTTAATGTTAATCCGTTGAATGTAATGTGGAGTATCTCCAAATAAGAACGATATTTTTATTTAGCTTTTTTTTCTTCGATTGTAGAAAAAAAAAAAAAAAAAAAAAAAAACAGAGAAAATTGCAGATACCACCCATACTTTCGGCAATCCACAAGCAAAATATTTACTCTTTTAAAGCAGCTTTCCTCGAACAACTGAAAGCATTTTCTTGACCGTTCCCATCATATTGCATGTCAAAAGATCAGTTATTCGGTATTTAATTTTCTTGTATCGTTCACTGTTTTCAATTTTGAACATATGAGTGTGCTCCAGTATAGATAAATGCAAAAATGCAGTTTCAACATTTCTGAAAAGCTCAGCTGAATCCTACTCTTTCAAAAAATCCGCTAAATGACTGTTTTACAATAATCACCATCAAAATCCTCGTATTGCGTACATGCGGCAGGTTTGCACAGTAAACAATACATTTGCACCTTCCCATCTTATGAACTAGCCATGTGTAGGATGGAAGCTTTCAACACTTACCATTCATGCAAAAATATGAGATTTTAAAAACAAAATTACGGAAAAAAATGGAAATTTTCTTTGACTTGGAAATTTTACTTGAACCAACCTAGAGGAGTTGCCTTGACGAATTCTGCTTTCCCTATTTGTTCTTGGTTGTGATTCACATTTAATTTAGTACAACTGAGGCACTAATATTATATAGATTCTTCAGTTAACACAAAACAAATTGAGAAATGTGAAGTTTGATGTTGCTTAAGCCTTTGTATTTTATTACTTTTTAAATATAAATTAGTAAAATATTAATTAGTCACAATCAAAAATTAACATTGCTATATGTAAAATGCGTAATAAAGTACTTAAATGATGGTTACAATTTGAGGAAACTGAATAATATGAATCAAATTCAAAATATAATTTAAAGATTTTTGGCAAAAGCAAGACAACACAAACGTTTAAAGTACAGTAATAAGTTGTACAGACTGAAAACATTTCCTTCTAAAATAATTAGTAAAAATTATGAACAGACTCCCAATAAAAAAATGATTATGTGTCATAGTTTAATTTTCCTAGCAAGATAAAAAAAAAAAAAGTGGTTTAATGTTAGAGCCAGTGTATTAAAAGTACCCTGATTGACTGTACGATAGGACTGACGTTTGAAAGTAATAAGTAGAAAACCTTGAATAAACAACACAGAAGGCAAGAAAGTACATAAAACTGTTTCGGGTCGAAAGAAACCACGACCAAGTCAGGCGAACAAGTAGGCACGAATGTAGATGTGTTGTTTGCAGCACTCGGGCCTAATTTGTTCGTCTGACGAAGAATCGTGTTTTATTTTGATCCGAAACAATTGTAGTGAGTTCTTGCATTTTATGGTATTTATGCAAAGTATTGTATTTGCAATTAAACTGACTAAAGAAAAGTTTCAAGTGCAGTATAGGTCACGTTCGTAAGACCAAAATATGTTTATTTGCATTTATAATTATTTCTGGCGACAAGTGGTACCGGTAATCCAATCGAAGTCAAAATTATACCATTACAATTCTAAACCAAAATATAGCTTTTTTTTTAAATCAAAAAGATACCCAGTTAAAATAGATAATAATAATAATAATAATAATAATAATTAACTCAAATTTATTAAAACGATTAGGAAAATCAAGTAGTCAATTATTAACCTTAAACTTTAAAACAGTTTAAAATTCATTTCCACTTGTATAAAAATATGAATACTGAAAGTTAAAAACAACAAGTTTACATTCATTCAACATTATACTTTTTACCATATTATCATTTTTACCGTAAATTTAAAATTTACAAAAATTCCTAAATTCTTCCAATGAATTTTTAACTATAATTTTAACATCATGCACATAAAATAAAAACAACTAAATAAAATATGTGTAATTACATCAAAAATTAAAAAAAATGAAAAGGAACATAAATATAAAGTATTATTAAAACAAATTCGAAGTACTTTGAATACAAATAATAAATTTATGGAATGCTTTAGATCCTATGAATTTCACACAAAAAAAAGGTTTTAGTTAATTTTATCAGATTAATGATCCATTGAAATTAGAAAATTGCTAGCTTATGTGTGTTCCATTTTCACACTACTTTAAAATAAGTAAAAGTTGGAGTGCCTTTTGATTACATGATTCGTCAGACTCATACTAAGTGCCACTCGTGTCCATTTTTTTTTTTTTTTTTTCAATTTTCAAAATTACAAGAGTTCTCTTTTGTTAAAAATTTTTTGAAAGGAATAAAATCCGCATTCACTTTTCGGAAACATTAAAGAGTATAATTTTTATTTTTGTTATAAGGCTTTTTAAATTATGTCACGTAATTTGATAATTGAGAAATATTCAACCCATAAATGAAGCATCATCGGATTGAGTAGAAATGTGTGTCTCTCTTATATATAAATTTTAAATACATTTAATACATTCTAAAATTAAGTTATAGTATTTCTAACAAAATGAGTTTACAAATATTTCATGATTAAATAAATTCATATTTTAATAATAATTAATATTGTTGTTAAACTATTAGATTTATTCTTTAAAATTTTACCTTTTTTAATCATCCTAGAATTCAATCTAGAGTTTAGGAAGATAGAACGCTGCGAGTTATATGAGAAGCAATGTAATTGCACTCTAACGAATAATCTAAAATCTTTCTAAATGTACGTATAATATTCAAGGTCCTTAATTACCAGTAAAGTAAAAAAAAAAAAAAAAAAAAAAAAATCTAAGTTAACAATAATTAATGACATATAATTAGTATTTTTATTGTTTCGGCAGATTTCAGAAAGTGTTTTTCGTTCTAAATTACCTTCAGATTTATCCAACTTTTAATCCTTTCTTTACCGACTACACTTATGTCATGTTATATTTAAACAGGAATAAAATAGAATTGGTGGTAGAAATACCAAAGATATTTATATAAGGATCGAACATATAAGCTTTACTTTAATCTCAATGTATGGCACTAGACTCTAACTGAAGCCTTTTTGTTCAAGAAAAGATATTATAAAGAGCCATTTTCGTTACTGAATGCAATTTTTCTTGGTCTTTTTTTTATGTTACATTTAATTTTTAAAATACCTGAATAATCTATCATTAATCTAAGAAAAAATATGAAAGAAAATAGGGAAAATATAAGAATTTTTTTCTTTTTTTGAAGGTTGTGATTTTTTTTTTACTTCTATGTACCAATGGTACAGTAAAACACTGCTCCATTAAATTCTCATTAATTAGTACGATTCAAATATTTTATGGTTTATATGTTTAGCAATTTTTCTTGGCTAACTTAAAAAATAATATATATATATATATATGTGTGTGTGTGTGTGTTTCAGTTAAATCATTTGACCTTTGAAAGATTGGGACTGAAAAGTTTAATGAATGTTTTTTAGAGAAATTTTATGTTTATCTAAAATATTTATAAAACTTAACATCGTACACTAATCTCGGATTATCAATAATTATTCTCAGCCATTGTGATTTCAATATGCAAACTAAGGTGTATAAATTGTCAAACATTTCCTATGCCCTAACTTCCAGAGTGTTACTGCAATCAAATATGCCTGCTTTATACCATAAATTTTATTTAAAAAAAAATTATAACTGTTATATAAAATATAAGTTACTAATTATTAGTACGATATGTCGTACTATTTATTTGAATCATCAATTTTACATTGCCTCCATTTATTGTATTACACCTTTTCAATAAATGCGCAAGTTAATGCTCGCCTGAATTTGGAAAGAAATTTCATATGTAACGTTTAATAGTATTAATAAAGAAGATTAATTGATTTTTTATAGATAAATAATTAATTAATAATTTACAATTAAAAATTTAAACATTCACTAAATTTAAAATTAATTCACATATACTACAGTCAGATAAAATTAATAGGCAAATATTACAAATACAATTAGTTTATTATAAATTATCTCTAAAAAAAGAGTTTATATTTTTACATTAGATAAATATTGGGGTTCATGAAAAACTGATGCATACAGATTGGCTTTGTTTGGACGTATCAATTAAGCGTACAATATTTCTAACAAAAATATAAAATTAGTCACACATTTCTGGTTTACGTCCCGATTCTCTAGTATCATTCCGAGTATATTTAACATAGGGCATCAAATCTATGGACTAATCTATGGGATCTCTATGGGCATCAAATGATCTAAGCACAGAATCCGGAATTTCGTTTAAATCAGAATTTCATTTTTACTCAACGGTTTTCCGTTTAAATGAGAATTTTAATTTTTACATATTGTTTCACTGGAAATTTATGAAAATGAGAACTGCTCCTCGATTACAATGTCAGATAATTCTGCCAGTTTTAGGAGGTTTTCACACATCTGAATATATAAACGGAAATCCATGCCAAATTGTCCCTTACCTTCAAAGGGTGCAACATTTTTTCTTGAGATTCTTCTCCCGACTTAAATCTGCATACTAAGAAGCATTTTATGGTTGAATTTGTCATCGCGTTGCCTTAAGAAATTTTTATGTAGTGCACTGCTTCTATGAGTTACAGATTTTGCATTACAGAAGGAACGTTGCAAAACTGTCATACACATAGATTTCTGTAACAGCTTTCTTAATCAATTTCTTTCTATAACAGCTTTTAGATACTCTCATCCCAGATCAAGTAGGTAAATGACATTGAAGTGTTAGGTGGAAGAAACATTAATTATATATGTTTTAATGTTAATCCGTTGAATGTAATGTGGAGTTGCTCCAAATAAGAACGATATTTTTATTTAGCTTTTTTTTCTTCGATTGTAGAAAAAAAAAAAAAAAAAAAAAACAGAGAAAATTGCAGATACCACCCATACTTTCGGCAATCCACAAGCAAAATATTTACTCTTTTAAAGCAGCTTTCCTCGAACAACTGAAAGCATTTTCTTGACCGTTCCCATCATATTGCATGTCAAAAGATCAGTTATTCGGTATTTAATTTTCTTGTATCGTTCACTGTTTTCAATTTTGAACATATGAGTGTGCTCCAGTATAGATAAATGCAAAAATGCAGTTTCAACATTTCTGAAAAGCTCAGCTGAATCCTACTCTTTCAAAAAATCCGCTAAATGACTGTTTTACAATAATCACCATCAAAATCCTCGTATTGCGTACATGCGGCAGGTTTGCACAGTAAACAATACATTTGCACCTTCCCATCTTATGAACTAGCCATGTGTAGGATGGAAGCTTTCAACACTTACCATTCATGCAAAAATATGAGATTTTAAAAACAAAATTACGGAAAAAAATGGAAATTTTCTTTGACTTGGAAATTTTACTTGAACCAACCTAGAGGAGTTGCCTTGACGAATTCTGCTTTCCCTATTTGTTCTTGGTTGTGATTCACATTTAATTTAGTACAACTGAGGCACTAATATTATATAGATCTTCAGTTAACACAAAACAAATTGAGAAATGTGAAGTTTGATGTTGCTTAAGCCTTTGTATTTTATTACTTTTTAAATATAAATTAGTAAAATATTAATTAGTCACAATCAAAAATTAACATTGCTATATGTAAAATGCGTAATAAAGTACTTAAATGATGGTTACAATTTGAGGAAACTGAATAATATGAATCAAATTCAAAATATAATTTAAAGATTTTTGGCAAAAGCAAGACAACACAAACGTTTAAAGTACAGTAATAAGTTGTACAGACTGAAAACATTTCCTTCTAAAATAATTAGTAAAAATTATGAACAGACTCCCAATAAAAAAATGATTATGTGTCATAGTTTAATTTTCCTAGCAAGATAAAAAAAAAAAAAAGTGGTTTAATGTTAGAGCCAGTGTATTAAAAGTACCCTGATTGACTGTACGATAGGACTGACGTTTGAAAGTAATAAGTAGAAAACCTTGAATAAACAACACAGAAGGCAAGAAAGTACATAAAACTGTTTCGGGTCGAAAGAAACCACGACCAAGTCAGGCGAACAAGTAGGCACGAATGTAGATGTGTTGTTTGCAGCACTCGGGCCTAATTTGTTCGTCTGACGAAGAATCGTGTTTTATTTTGATCCGAAACAATTGTAGTGAGTTCTTGCATTTTATGGTATTTATGCAAAGTATTGTATTTGCAATTAAACTGACTAAAGAAAAGTTTCAAGTGCAGTATAGGTCACGTTCGTAAGACCAAAATATGTTTATTTGCATTTATAATTATTTCTGGCGACAAGTGGTACCGGTAATCCAATCGAAGTCAAAATTATACCATTACAATTCTAAACCAAAATATAGCTTTTTTTTTAAATCAAAAAGATACCCAGTTAAAATAGATAATAATAATAATAATAATAATAATAATTAACTCAAATTTATTAAAACGATTAGGAAAATCAAGTAGTCAATTATTAACCTTAAACTTTAAAACAGTTTAAAATTCATTTCCACTTGTATAAAAATATGAATACTGAAAGTTAAAAACAACAAGTTTACATTCATTCAACATTATACTTTTTACCATATTATCATTTTTACCGTAAATTTAAAATTTACAAAAATTCCTAAATTCTTCCAATGAATTTTTAACTATAATTTTAACATCATGCACATAAAATAAAAACAACTAAATAAAATATGTGTAATTACATCAAAAATTTAAAAAAATGAAAACGAACATAAATATAAAGTATTATTAAAACAAATTCGAAGTACTTTGAATACAAATAATAAATTTATGGAATGCTTTAGATCCTATGAATTTCACACAAAAAAAAAGGTTTTAGTTAATTTTATCAGATTAATGATCCATTGAAATTAGAAAATTGCTAGCTTATGTGTGTTCCATTTTCACACTACTTTAAAATAAGTAAAAGTTGGAGTGCCTTTTGATTACATGATTCGTCAGACTCTCGTGTCCATTTTTTTTTTTTTTTTTTCAATTTTCAAAATTACAAGAGTTCTCTTTTGTTAAAAATTTTTTGAAAGGAATAAAATCCACATTCACTTTTCGGAAACATTAAAGAGTATAATTTTTATTTTTGTTATAAGGCTTTTTAAATTATGTCACGTAATTTGATAATTGAGAAATATTCAACCCATAAATGAAGCATCATCGGATTGAGTAGAAATGTGTGTCTCTCTTATATATAAATTTTAAATACATTTAATACATTCTAAAATTAAGTTATAGTATTTCTAACAAAATGAGTTTACAAATATTTCATGATTAAATAAATTCATATTTTAATAATAATTAATATTGTTGTTAAACTATTAGATTTATTCTTTAAAATTTTACCTTTTTTAATCATCCTAGAATTCAATCTAGAGTTTAGGAAGATAGAACGCTGCGAGTTATATGAGAAGCAATGTAATTGCACTCTAACGAATAATCTAAAATCTTTCTAAATGTACGTATAATATTCAAGGTCCTTAATTACCAGTAAAGTAAAAAAAAAAAAAAAAAAAAAAAATCTAAGTTAACAATAATTAATGACATATAATTAGTATTTTTATTGTTTCGGCAGATTTCAGAAAGTGTTTTTCGTTCTAAATTACCTTCAGATTAATCCAACTTTTAATCCTTTCTTTACCGACTACACTTATGTCATGTTATATTTAAACAGGAATAAAATAGAATTGGTGGTAGAAATACCAAAGATATTTATATAAGGATCGAACATATAAGCTTTACTTTAATCTCAATGTATGGCACTAGACTCTAACTGAAGCCTTTTTGTTCAAGAAAAGATATTATAAAGAGCCATTTTCGTTACTGAATGCAATTTTTCTTGGTCTTTTTTTTATGTTACATTTAATTTTTAAAATACCTGAATAATCTATCATTAATCTAAGAAAAAATATGAAAGAAAATAGGGAAAATATAAGAATTTTTTTCTTTTTTTGAAGGTTGTGATTTTTTTTTTACTTCTATGTACCAATTGTACAGTAAAACACTGCTCCATTAAATTCTCATTAATTAGTACGATTCAAATATTTTATGGTTTATATGTTTAGCAATTTTTCTTGGCTAACTTAAAAAAATAATATATATATATATATATATATGTGTGTGTGTGTGTGTATTTAGTTAAATCATTTGACCTTTGAAAGATTGGGACTGAAAAGTTTAATGAATGTTTTTAGAGAAATTTTATGTTTATCTAAAATATTTATAAAACTTAACATCGTACACTAATCTCGGATTATCAATAATTATTCTCAGCCATTGTGATTTCAATATGCAAACTAAGGTGTATAAATTGTCAAACATTTCCTATGCCCTAACATCCAGAGTGTTACTGCAATCAAATATGCCTGCTTTATACCATAAATTTTATTTAAAAAAAAATTATAACTGTTATATAAAATATAAGTTACTAATTATTAGTACGATATGTCGTACTATTTATTTGAATCATCAATTTTACATTGCCTCCATTTATTGTATTACACCTTTTCAATAAATGCGCAAGTTAATGCTCGCCTGAATTTGGAAAGAAATTTCATATGTAACGTTTAATAGTATTAATAAAGAAGATTAATTGATTTTTTATAGATAAATAATTAATTAATAATTTACAATTAAAAATTTAAACATTCACTAAATTTAAAATTAATTCACATATACTACAGTCAGATAAAATTAATAGGCAAATATTACAAATACAATTAGTTTATTATAAATTATCTCTAAAAAAAGAGTTTATATTTTTACATTAGATAAATATTGGGGTTCATGAAAAACTGATGCATACAGATTGGCTTTGTTTGGACGTATCAATTAAGCGTACAATATTTCTAACAAAAATATAAAATTAGTCACACATTTCTGGTTTACGTCCCGATTCTCTAGTATCATTCCGAGTATATTTAACATAGGGCATCAAATCTATGGACTAATCTATGGGATCTCTATGGGCATCAAATGATCTAAGCACAGAATCCGGAATTTCGTTTAAATCAGAATTTCATTTTTACTCAACGGTTTTCCGTTTAAATGATAATTTTAATTTTTACATATTGTTTCACTGGAAATTTATGAAAATGAGAACTGCTCCTCGATTACAATGTCAGATAATTCTGCCAGTTTTAGGAGGTTTTCACACATCTGAATATATAAACGGAAATCCATGCCAAATTGTCCCTTACCTTCAAAGGGTGCAACATTTTTTCTTGAGATTCTTCTCCCGACTTAAATCTGCATACTAAGAAGCATTTTATGGTTGAATTTGTCATCGCGTTGCCTTAAGAAATTTTTATGTAGTGCACTGCTTCTATGAGTTACAGATTTTGCATTACAGAAGGAACGTTGCAAAACTGTCATACACATAGATTTCTGTAGCAGCTTTCTTAATCAATTTCTTTCTATAACAGCTTTTAGATACTCTCATCCCAGATCAAGTAGGTAAATGACATTGAAGTGTTAGGTGGAAGAAACATTAATTATATATGTTTTAATGTTAATCCGTTGAATGTAATGTGGAGTTGCTCCAAATAAGAACGATATTTTTATTTAGCTTTTTTTTCTTCGATTGTAGAAAAAAAACAAACAAAAAACAGAGAAAATTGCAGATATCACCCATACTTTCGGCAATCAAGAAGCAAAATATTTACTCTTTTAAAGCAGCTTTCCTCCAACAACTGAAAGCATTTTCTTGACCGTTCCCATCATATTGCATGTCAAAAGATCAGTTATTCGGTATTTAATTTTCTTGTATCGTTCACTGTTTTCAATTTTGAACATATGAGTGTGCTCCAGTATAGATAAATGCAAAAATGCAGTTTCAACATTTCTGAAAAGCTCAGCTGAATCCTACTCTTTCAAAAAATCCGCTAAATGACTGTTTTACAATAATCACCATCAAAATCCTCGTATTGCGTACATGCGGCAGGTTTGCACAGTAAACAATACATTTGCACATTCCCATCTTATGAACTAGCCATGTGTAGGATGGAAGCTTTCAACACTTACCATTCATGCAAAAATATGAGATTTTAAAAACAAAATTACGGAAAAAAATGGAAATTTTCTTTGACTTGGAAATTTTACTTGAACCAACCTAGAGGAGTTGCCTTGACGAATTCTGCTTTCCCTATTTGTTCTTGGTTGTGATTCACATTTAATTTAGTACAACTGAGGCACTAATATTATATAGATCTTCAGTTAACACAAAACAAATTGAGAAATGTGAAGTTTGATGTTGCTTAAGCCTTTGTATTTTATTACTTTTTAAATATAAATTAGTAAAATATTAATTAGTCACAATCAAAAATTAACATTGCTATATGTAAAATGCGTAATAAAGTACTTAAATGATGGTTACAATTTGAGGAAACTAAATAATATGAATCAAATTCAAAATATAATTTAAAGATTTTTGGCAAAAGCAAGACAACACAAACGTTTAAAGTACAGTAATAAGTTGTACAGACTGAAAACATTTCCTTCTAAAATAATTAGTAAAAATTATGAACAGACTCCCAATAAGTAAAAATGATTATGTGTCATAGTTTAATTTTCCTAGCAAGATAAAAAAAAAAAAAAAAAAAAAAAAAAAGTGGTTTAATGTTAGAGCCAGTGTATTAAAAGTACCCTGATGACTGTACGATAGGACTGACGTTTGAAAGTAATAAGTAGAAAACCTTGAATAAACAACACAGAAGGCAAGAAAGTACATAAAACTGTTTCGGGTCGAAAGAAACCACGACCAAGTCAGGCGAACAAGTAGGCACGAATATAGATGTGTTGTTTGCAGCACTCGGGCCTAATTTGTTCGTCTGACGAAGAATCGTGTTTTATTTTGATCCGAAACAATTGTAGTGAGTTCTTGCATTTTATGGTATTTATGCAAAGTATTGTATTTGCAATTAAACTGACTAAAGAAAAGTTTCAAGTGCAGTATAGGTCACGTTCGTAAGACCAAAATATGTTTATTTGCATTTATAATTATTTCTGGCGACAAGTGGTACCGGTAATCCAATCGAAGTCAAAATTATACCATTACAATTCTAAACCAAAATATAGCTTTTTTTTAAATCAAAAAGATACCCAGTTAAAATAGATAATAATAATAATAATAATAATAATAATTAACTCAAATTTATTAAAACGATTAGGAAAATCAAGTAGTCAATTATTAACCTTAAACTTTAAAACAGTTTAAAATTCATTTCCACTTGTATAAAAATATGAATACTGAAAGTTAAAAACAACAAGTTTACATTCATTCAACATTATACTTTTTACCATATTATCATTTTTACCGTAAATTTAAAATTTACAAAAATTCCTAAATTCTTCCAATGAATTTTTAACTATAATTTTAACATCATGCACATAAAATAAAAACAACTAAATAAAATATGTGTAATTACATCAAAAATTAAAAAAAATGAAAAGGAACATAAATATAAAGTATTATTAAAACAAATTCGAAGTACTTTGAATACAAATAATAAATTTATGGAATGCTTTAGATCCTATGAATTTCACACAAAAAAAAGGTTTTAGTTAATTTTATCAGATTAATGATCCATTGAAATTAGAAAATTGCTAGCTTATGTGTGTTCCATTTTCACACTACTTTAAAATAAGTAAAAGTTGGAGTGCCTTTTGATTACATGATTCGTCAGACTCATTCTAAGTGCCACTCGTGTCCATTTTTTTTTTTTTTTTTCTATTTTCAAAATTACAAGAGTTCTCTTTTGTTAAAAATTTTTTGAAAGGAATAAAATCCGCATTCACTTTTCGGAAACATTAAAGAGTATAATTTTTATTTTTGTTATAAGGCTTTTTAAATTATGTCACGTAATTTGATAATTGAGAAATATTCAACCCATAAATGAAGCATCATCGGATTGAGTAGAAATGTGTGTCTCTCTTATATATAAATTTTAAATACATTTAATACATTCTAAAATTAAGTTATAGTATTTCTAACAAAATGAGTTTACAAATATTTCATGATTAAATAAATTCATATTTTAATAATAATTAATATTGTTGTTAAACTATTAGATTTATTCTTTAAAATTTTACCTTTTTTAATCATCCTAGAATTCAATCTAGAGTTTAGGAAGATAGAACGCTGCGAGTTATATGAGAAGCAATGTAATTGCACTCTAACGAATAATCTAAAATCTTTCTAAATGTACGTATAATATTCAAGGTCCTTAATTACCAGTAAAGTAAAAAAAAAAAAAAAAAAAAAAAAAATCTAAGTTAACAATAATTAATGACATATAATTAGTATTTTTATTGTTTCGGCAGATTTCAGAAAGTGTTTTTCGTTCTAAATTACCTTCAGATTAATCCAACTTTTAATCCTTTCTTTACCGACTACACTTATGTCATGTTATATTTAAACAGGAATAAAATAGAATTGGTGGTAGAAATACCAAAGATATTTATATAAGGATCGAACATATAAGCTTTACTTTAATCTCAATGTATGGCACTAGACTCTAACTGAAGCCTTTTTGTTCAAGAAAAGATATTATAAAGAGCCATTTTCGTTACTGAATGCAATTTTTCTTGGTCTTTTTTTTATGTTACATTTAATTTTTAAAATACCTGAATAATCTATCATTAATCTAAGAAAAAATATGAAAGAAAATAGGGAAAATATAAGAATTTTTTTCTTTTTTTGAAGGTTGTGATTTTTTTTTTACTTCTATGTACCAATGGTACAGTAAAACACTGCTCCATTAAATTCTCATTAATTAGTACGATTCAAATATTTTATGGTTTATATGTTTAGCAATTTTTCTTGGCTAACTTAAAAAATAATATATATATATATATATGTGTGTGTGTGTGTGTTTCAGTTAAATCATTTGACCTTTGAAAGATTGGGACTGAAAAGTTTAATGAATGTTTTTTAGAGAAATTTTATGTTTATCTAAAATATTTATAAAACTTAACATCGTACACTAATCTCGGATTATCAATAATTATTCTCAGCCATTGTGATTTCAATATGCAAACTAAGGTGTATAAATTGTCAAACATTTCCTATGCCCTAACTTCCAGAGTGTTACTGCAATCAAATATGCCTGCTTTATACCATAAATTTTATTTTAAAAAAAATTATAACTGTTATATAAAATATAAGTTACTAATTATTAGTACGATATGTCGTACTATTTATTTGAATCATCAATTTTACATTGCCTCCATTTATTGTATTACACCTTTTCAATAAATGCGCAAGTTAATGCTCGCCTGAATTTGGAAAGAAATTTCATATGTAACGTTTAATAGTATTAATAAAGAAGATTAATTGATTTTTTATAGATAAATAATTAATTAATAATTTACAATTAAAAATTTAAACATTCACTAAATTTAAAATTAATTCACATATACTACAGTCAGATAAAATTAATAGGCAAATATTACAAATACAATTAGTTTGTTATAAATTATCTCTAAAAAAAGAGTTTATATTTTTACATTAGATAAATATTGGGGTTCATGAAAAACTGATGCATACAGATTGGCTTTGTTTGGACGTATCAATTAAGCGTACAATATTTCTAACAAAAATATAAAATTAGTCACACATTTCTGGTTTACGTCCCGATTCTCTAGTATCATTCCGAGTATATTTAACATAGGGCATCAAATCTATGGACTAATCTATGGGATCTCTATGGGCATCAAATGATCTAAGCACAGAATCCGGAATTTCGTTTAAATCAGAATTTCATTTTTACTCAACGGTTTTCCGTTTAAATGAGAATTTTAATTTTTACATATTGTTTCACTGGAAATTTATGAAAATGAGAACTGCTCCTCGATTACAATGTCAGATAATTCTGCCAGTTTTAGGAGGTTTTCACACATCTGAATATATAAACGGAAATCCATGCCAAATTGTCCCTTACCTTCAAAGGGTGCAACATTTTTTCTTGAGATTCTTCTCCCGACTTAAATCTGCATACTAAGAAGCATTTTATGGTTGAATTTGTCATCGCGTTGCCTTAAGAAATTTTTATGTAGTGCACTGCTTCTATGAGTTACAGATTTTGCATTACAGAAGGAACGTTGCAAAACTGTCATACACATAGATTTCTGTAACAGCTTTCTTAATCAATTTCTTTCTATAACAGCTTTTAGATACTCTCATCCCAGATCAAGTAGGTAAATGACATTGAAGTGTTAGGTGGAAGAAACATTAATTATATATGTTTTAATGTTAATCCGTTGAATGTAATGTGGAGTTGCTCCAAATAAGAACGATATTTTTATTTAGCTTTTTTTTCTTCGATTGTAGAAAAAAAAAAAAAAAAAAAAAACAGAGAAAATTGCAGATACCACCCATACTTTCGGCAATCCACAAGCAAAATATTTACTCTTTTAAAGCAGCTTTCCTCGAACAACTGAAAGCATTTTCTTGACCGTTCCCATCATATTGCATGTCAAAAGATCAGTTATTCGGTATTTAATTTTCTTGTATCGTTCACTGTTTTCAATTTTGAACATATGAGTGTGCTCCAGTATAGATAAATGCAAAAATGCAGTTTCAACATTTCTGAAAAGCTCAGCTGAATCCTACTCTTTCAAAAAATCCGCTAAATGACTGTTTTACAATAATCACCATCAAAATCCTCGTATTGCGTACATGCGGCAGGTTTGCACAGTAAACAATACATTTGCACCTTCCCATCTTATGAACTAGCCATGTGTAGGATGGAAGCTTTCAACACTTACCATTCATGCAAAAATATGAGATTTTAAAAACAAAATTACGGAAAAAAATGGAAATTTTCTTTGACTTGGAAATTTTACTTGAACCAACCTAGAGGAGTTGCCTTGACGAATTCTGCTTTCCCTATTTGTTCTTGGTTGTGATTCACATTTAATTTAGTACAACTGAGGCACTAATATTATATAGATTCTTCAGTTAACACAAAACAAATTGAGAAATGTGAAGTTTGATGTTGCTTAAGCCTTTGTATTTTATTACTTTTTAAATATAAATTAGTAAAATATTAATTAGTCACAATCAAAAATTAACATTGCTATATGTAAAATGCGTAATAAAGTACTTAAATGATGGTTACAATTTGAGGGAACTGAATAATATGAATCAAATTCAAAATATAATTTAAAGATTTTTGGCAAAAGCAAGACAACACAAACGTTTAAAGTACAGTAATAAGTTGTACAGACTGAAAACATTTCCTTCTAAAATAATTAGTAAAAATTATGAACAGACTCCCAATAAAAAAATGATTATGTGTCATAGTTTAATTTTCCTAGCAAGATAAAAAAAAAAAAAAAGTGGTTTAATGTTAGAGCCAGTGTATTAAAAGTACCCTGATTGACTGTACGATAGGACTGACGTTTGAAAGTAATAAGTAGAAAACCTTGAATAAACAACACAGAAGGCAAGAAAGTACATAAAACTGTTTCGGGTCGAAAGAAACCACGACCAAGTCAGGCGAACAAGTAGGCACGAATGTAGATGTGTTGTTTGCAGCACTCGGGCCTAATTTGTTCGTCTGACGAAGAATCGTGTTTTATTTTGATCCGAAACAATTGTAGTGAGTTCTTGCATTTTATGGTATTTATGCAAAGTATTGTATTTGCAATTAAACTGACTAAAGAAAAGTTTCAAGTGCAGTATAGGTCACGTTCGTAAGACCAAAATATGTTTATTTGCATTTATAATTATTTCTGGCGACAAGTGGTACCGGTAATCCAATCGAAGTCAAAATTATACCATTACAATTCTAAACCAAAATATAGCTTTTTTTTTAAATCAAAAAGATACCCAGTTAAAATAGATAATAATAATAATAATAATAATAATAATTAACTCAAATTTATTAAAACGATTAGGAAAATCAAGTAGTCAATTATTAACCTTAAACTTTAAAACAGTTTAAAATTCATTTCCACTTGTATAAAAATATGAATACTGAAAGTTAAAAACAACAAGTTTACATTCATTCAACATTATACTTTTTACCATATTATCATTTTTACCGTAAATTTAAAATTTACAAAAATTCCTAAATTCTTCCAATGAATTTTTAACTATAATTTTAACATCATGCACATAAAATAAAAACAACTAAATAAAATATGTGTAATTACATCAAAAATTTAAAAAAATGAAAAGGAACATAAATATAAAGTATTATTAAAACAAATTCGAAGTACTTTGAATACAAATAATAAATTTATGGAATGCTTTAGATCCTATGAATTTCACACAAAAAAAAGGTTTTAGTTAATTTTATCAGATTAATGATCCATTGAAATTAGAAAATTGCTAGCTTATGTGTGTTCCATTTTCACACTACTTTAAAATAAGTAAAAGTTGGAGTGCCTTTTGATTACATGATTCGTCAGACTCTCGTGTCCATTTTTTTTTTTTTTTTCAATTTTCAAAATTACAAGAGTTCTCTTTTGTTAAAAATTTTTTGAAAGGAATAAAATCCGCATTCACTTTTCGGAAACATTAAAGAGTATAATTTTTATTTTTGTTATAAGGCTTTTTAAATTATGTCACGTAATTTGATAATTGAGAAATATTCAACCCATAAATGAAGCATCATCGGATTGAGTAGAAATGTGTGTCTCTCTTATATATAAATTTTAAATACATTTAATACATTCTAAAATTAAGTTATAGTATTTCTAACAAAATGAGTTTACAAATATTTCATGATTAAATAAATTCATATTTTAATAATAATTAATATTGTTGTTAAACTATTAGATTTATTCTTTAAAATTTTACCTTTTTTAATCATCCTAGAATTCAATCTAGAGTTTAGGAAGATAGAACGCTGCGAGTTATATGAGAAGCAATGTAATTGCACTCTAACGAATAATCTAAAATCTTTCTAAATGTACGTATAATATTCAAGGTCCTTAATTACCAGTAAAGTAAAAAAAAAAAAAAAAAAAAAAAATCTAAGTTAACAATAATTAATGACATATAATTAGTATTTTTATTGTTTCGGCAGATTTCAGAAAGTGTTTTTCGTTCTAAATTACCTTCAGATTAATCCAACTTTTAATCCTTTCTTTACCGACTACACTTATGTCATGTTATATTTAAACAGGAATAAAATAGAATTGGTGGTAGAAATACCAAAGATATTTATATAAGGATCGAACATATAAGCTTTACTTTAATCTCAATGTATGGCACTAGACTCTAACTGAAGCCTTTTTGTTCAAGAAAAGATATTATAAAGAGCCATTTTCGTTACTGAATGCAATTTTTCTTGGTCTTTTTTTTATGTTACATTTAATTTTTAAAATACCTGAATAATCTATCATTAATCTAAGAAAAAATATGAAAGAAAATAGGGAAAATATAAGAATTTTTTTCTTTTTTTGAAGGTTGTGATTTTTTTTTTACTTCTATGTACCAATTGTACAGTAAAACACTGCTCCATTAAATTCTCATTAATTAGTACGATTCAAATATTTTATGGTTTATATGTTTAGCAATTTTTCTTGGCTAACTTAAAAAAATAATATATATATATATATATATATATGTGTGTGTGTGTGTTTAGTTAAATCATTTGACCTTTGAAAGATTGGGACTGAAAAGTTTAATGAATGTTTTTAGAGAAATTTTATGTTTATCTAAAATATTTATAAAACTTAACATCGTACACTAATCTCGGATTATCAATAATTATTCTCAGCCATTGTGATTTCAATATGCAAACTAAGGTGTATAAATTGTCAAACATTTCCTATGCCCTAACTTCCAGAGTGTTACTGCAATCAAATATGCCTGCTTTATACCATAAATTTTATTTAAAAAAAATTATAACTGTTATATAAAATATAAGTTACTAATTATTAGTACGATATGTCGTACTATTTATTTGAATCATCAATTTTACATTGCCTCCATTTATTGTATTACACCTTTTCAATAAATGCGCAAGTTAATGCTCGCCTGAATTTGGAAAGAAATTTCATATGTAACGTTTAATAGTATTAATAAAGAAGATTAATTGATTTTTTATAGATAAATAATTAATTAATAATTTACAATTAAAAATTTAAACATTCACTAAATTTAAAATTAATTCACATATACTACAGTCAGATAAAATTAATAGGCAAATATTACAAATACAATTAGTTTATTATAAATTATCTCTAAAAAAAGAGTTTATATTTTTACATTAGATAAATATTGGGGTTCATGAAAAACTGATGCATACAGATTGGCTTTGTTTGGACGTATCAATTAAGCGTACAATATTTCTAACAAAAATATAAAATTAGTCACACATTTCTGGTTTACGTCCCGATTCTCTAGTATCATTCCGAGTATATTTAACATAGGGCATCAAATCTATGGACTAATCTATGGGATCTCTATGGGCATCAAATGATCTAAGCACAGAATCCGGAATTTCGTTTAAATCAGAATTTCATTTTTACTCAACGGTTTTCCGTTTAAATGATAATTTTAATTTTTACATATTGTTTCACTGGAAATTTATGAAAATGAGAACTGCTCCTCGATTACAATGTCAGATAATTCTGCCAGTTTTAGGAGGTTTTCACACATCTGAATATATAAACGGAAATCCATGCCAAATTGTCCCTTACCTTCAAAGGGTGCAACATTTTTTCTTGAGATTCTTCTCCCGACTTAAATCTGCATACTAAGAAGCATTTTATGGTTGAATTTGTCATCGCGTTGCCTTAAGAAATTTTTATGTAGTGCACTGCTTCTATGAGTTACAGATTTTGCATTACAGAAGGAACGTTGCAAAACTGTCATACACATAGATTTCTGTAACAGCTTTCTTAATCAATTTCTTTCTATAACAGCTTTTAGATACTCTCATCCCAGATCAAGTAGGTAAATGACATTGAAGTGTTAGGTGGAAGAAACATTAATTATATATGTTTTAATGTTAATCCGTTGAATGTAATGTGGAGTTGCTCCAAATAAGAACGATATTTTTATTTAGCTTTTTTTTCTTCGATTGTAGAAAAAAAACAAACAAAAAACAGAGAAAATTGCAGATATCACCCATACTTTCGGCAATCAACAAGCAAAATATTTACTCTTTTAAAGCAGCTTTCCTCCAACAACTGAAAGCATTTTCTTGACCGTTCCCATCATATTGCATGTCAAAAGATCAGTTATTCGGTATTTAATTTTCTTGTATCGTTCACTGTTTTCAATTTTGAACATATGAGTGTGCTCCAGTATAGATAAATGCAAAAATGCAGTTTCAACATTTCTGAAAAGCTCAGCTGAATCCTACTCTTTCAAAAAATCCGCTAAATGACTGTTTTACAATAATCACCATCAAAATCCTCGTATTGCGTACATGCGGCAGGTTTGCACAGTAAACAATACATTTGCACATTCCCATCTTATGAACTAGCCATGTGTAGGATGGAAGCTTTCAACACTTACCATTCATGCAAAAATATGAGATTTTAAAAACAAAATTACGGAAAAAAATGGAAATTTTCTTTGACTTGGAAATTTTACTTGAACCAACCTAGAGGAGTTGCCTTGACGAATTCTGCTTTCCCTATTTGTTCTTGGTTGTGATTCACATTTAATTTAGTACAACTGAGGCACTAATATTATATAGATCTTCAGTTAACACAAAACAAATTGAGAAATGTGAAGTTTGATGTTGCTTAAGCCTTTGTATTTTATTACTTTTTAAATATAAATTAGTAAAATATTAATTAGTCACAATCAAAAATTAACATTGCTATATGTAAAATGCGTAATAAAGTACTTAAATGATGGTTACAATTTGAGGAAACTAAATAATATGAATCAAATTCAAAATATAATTTAAAGATTTTTGGCAAAAGCAAGACAACACAAACGTTTAAAGTACAGTAATAAGTTGTACAGACTGAAAACATTTCCTTCTAAAATAATTAGTAAAAATTATGAACAGACTCCCAATAAGTAAAAATGATTATGTGTCATAGTTTAATTTTCCTAGCAAGAAAAAAAAAAAAAAAAAAAAAAAAAAGTGGTTTAATGTTAGAGCCAGTGTATTAAAAGTACCCTGATGACTGTACGATAGGACTGACGTTTGAAAGTAATAAGTAGAAAACCTTGAATAAACAACACAGAAGGCAAGAAAGTACATAAAACTGTTTCGGGTCGAAAGAAACCACGACCAAGTCAGGCGAACAAGTAGGCACGAATATAGATGTGTTGTTTGCAGCACTCGGGCCTAATTTGTTCGTCTGACGAAGAATCGTGTTTTATTTTGATCCGAAACAATTGTAGTGAGTTCTTGCATTTTATGATATTTATGCAAAGTATTGTATTTGCAATTAAACTGACTAAAGAAAAGTTTCAAGTGCAGTATAGGTCACGTTCGTAAGACCAAAATATGTTTATTTGCATTTATAATTATTTCTGGCGACAAGTGGTACCGGTAATCCAATCGAAGTCAAAATTATACCATTACAATTCTAAACCAAAATATAGCTTTTTTTTAAATCAAAAAGATACCCAGTTAAAATAGATAATAATAATAATAATAATAATAATAATTAACTCAAATTTATTAAAACGATTAGGAAAATCAAGTAGTCAATTATTAACCTTAAACTTTAAAACAGTTTAAAATTCATTTCCACTTGTATAAAAATATGAATACTGAAAGTTAAAAACAACAAGTTTACATTCATTCAACATTATAATTTTACCATATTATCATTTTTACCGTAAATTTAAAATTTACAAAAATTCCTAAATTCTTCCAATGAATTTTTAACTATAATTTTAACATCATGCACATAAAATAAAAACAACTAAATAAAATATGTGTAATTACATCAAAAATTAAAAAAAATGAAAAGGAACATAAATATAAAGTATTATTAAAACAAATTCGATGTACTTTGAATACAAATAATAAATTTATGGAATGCTTTAGATCCTATGAATTTCACACAAAAAGAAGGTTTTAGTTAATTTTATCAGATTAATCAATCCATTGAAATTAGAAAATTGCTAGCTTATGTGTGTTCCATTTTCACACTACTTTAAAATAAGTAAAAGTTGGAGTGCCTTTTGATTACATGATTCGTCAGACTCATTCTAAGTTCCACTCGTGTCCATTTTTTTTTTTTTTTTTTTTCAATTTTCAAAATTACAAGAGTTCTCTTTTGTTAAAAATTTTTTGAAAGGAATAAAATCCGCATTCACTTTTCGGAAACATTAAAGAGTATAATTTTTATTTTTGTTATAAGGCTTTTTAAATTATGTCACGTAATTTGATAATTGAGAAATATTCAACCCATAAATGAAGCATCATCGGATTGAGTAGAAATGTGTGTCTCTCTTATATATAAATTTTAAATACATTTAATACATTCTAAAATTAAGTTATAGTATTTCTAACAAAATGAGTTTACAATTATTTCATGATTAAATAAATTCATATTTTAATAATAATTAATATTGTTGTTAAACTATTAGATTTATTCTTTAAAATTTTACCTTTTTTAATCATCCTAGAATTCAATCTAGAGTTTAGGAAGATAGAACGCTGCGAGTTATATGAGAAGCAATGTAATTGCACTCTAACGAATAATCTAAAATCTTTCTAAATGTACGTATAATATTCAAGGTCCTTAATTACCAGTAAATTAAAAAAAAAAAAAAATCTAAGTTAACAATAATTAATGACATATAATTAGTATTTTTATTGTTTCGGCAGATTTCAGAAAGTGTTTTTCGTTCTAAATT
The DNA here is from genome assembly GCA_963930645.1 of Salticus scenicus. Classification (NCBI taxonomy): domain Eukaryota; kingdom Metazoa; phylum Arthropoda; class Arachnida; order Araneae; family Salticidae; genus Salticus; species Salticus scenicus. Next base: position 93,233,482 of record OZ005649.1, on the reverse strand, counting down.
ACCTTCAGATTAATCCAACTTTTAATCCTTTCTTTACCGACTACACTTATGTCATGTTATATTTAAACAGGAATAAAATAGAATTGGTGGTAGAAATACCAAAGATATTTATATAAGGATCGAACATATAAGCTTTACTTTAATCTCAATGTATGGCACTAGACTCTAACTGAAGCCTTTTTGTTCAAGAAAAGATATTATAAAGAGCCATTTTCGTTACTGAATGCAATTTTTCTTGGTCTTTTTTTTATGTTACATTTAATTTTTAAAATACCTGAATAATCTATCATTAATCTAAGAAAAAATATGAAAGAAAATAGGGAAAATATAAGAATTTTTTTCTTTTTTTGAAGGTTGTAATTTTTTTTTTACTTCTATGTACCAATGGTACAGTAAAACACTGCTCCATTAAATTCTCATTAATTAGTACGATTCAAATATTTTATGTTTTATATGTTTAGCAATTTTTCTTGGCTAACTTAAAAAATAATATATATATATATATGTGTGTGTGTGTGTGTGTGTTTCAGTTAAATCATTTGACCTTTGAAAGATTGGGACTGAAAAGTTTAATGAATGTTTTTTAGAGAAATTTTATGTTTATCTAAAATATTTATAAAACTTAACATCGTACACTAATCTCGGATTATCAATAATTATTCTCAGCCATTGTGATTTCAATATGCAAACTAAGGTGTATAAATTGTCAAACATTTCCTATGCCCTAACTTCCAGAGTGTTACTGCAATCAAATATGCCTGCTTTATACCATAAATTTTATTTTAAAAAAAATTATAACTGTTATATAAAATATAAGTTACTAATTATTAGTACGATATGTCGTGCTATTTATTTGAATCATTAATTTTACATTGCCTCCATTTATTGTATTACACCTTTTCAATAAATGCGCAAGTTAAGTTTTTTTTTTTTTTTTTTTTTTTTTTCTAATCTAAATATATAAAGGTAAAAGCCTATTTTTGTATTTTTTTTATTTTTTTAGTTATTTTTTTTTGCTCGGATTATTAGAATTTATTAAAAATTGGAACACGGTTTAATCAGAAAAAGATCCAGCTAACAACGTATTTTTTAATTCAATAAGATGCATGTTCTAAAGAACCTCTCTACAAAAATCCTATTTTAATTTTAAAATTAATGGAAAAAAGAAAAAAAAACATGTTAATACAGGAAACATTCAGACATTTTTTGTTTTTAAATAGTTAAAATAAATCTGTGAAAAATCGTGCTAAAGAAATGAGATAGTTTTAGTATAGAATAGTATATATTATGCATTATTATTACAATTATTTATACATTAAATACATAAATAAATAAAAGTAAAGTTAACTTGCATGTATTGACTATGGTTTAAGAAGTATATGACGTCATTAGTTTGCTAAGGAGTTTACTTAAAAATATTTATAATTAACATCTTTAAATTACTGGAAAAAAGTTAAAGTTTCTAAAATATGGATTGTGATTTTTTATAAATTAAAAGAAGTGAAAAAGGCTTAAATTTATTAAAAGAAATAAAATTTTCTGAAAGTAATATATATATATATATATATATATATATATATATATATATGATAAAAGTATGACTATTAACAATTTATTAAAACTATAATTCGAAAGATTTTATGATTCATAAATCAAAAATTAAGAAATAAATAAGTAAATGTATTTATTTTTATGTCGAAAAAAAAAATGAGTATGCATTTATTTTTTTTCTCGGTTGTTTCTCGTTAAGATCTTTACTTACGCAATAGCGATATCCATTTTAATTCATTGATTTATTATGTTCAATATTTATTTACTAAATAAATATTCACCATTTTGCATTTTTATATTAACACTGAATTACGTAGTTCTTCATATGATATACGCAAGATTATATTTGAATTTTTATTACAAAAAAAAAAAAAAAAAAAAAATCTTTTGTTTTTAAAATGATTTTTAAAACTTCTCACTTATAAACGCAATCGTGTTAAACTTTAAATAACAAAATATGTATTATTGAAAACAGAAATAATTTAAAATCATATGTTCTTAAATAAGAACCACTATTTCCACACAAAGAATAAATTAAACAATTTTATTACTTTTCAAAATTTTACCGTGAATTAAAATCCCATTTAAAAATTCTGTGTAGAACATGCAATTTTCATTTTATGTTCTTTTGTGTACGAAATAGTTCTGTAAAAAGTTAATAAATAAAAATGTAATGTACAAAAATAAACTTCTTTCACAGCAATACAACATGTCAAAATAGCTTTTTCACTTGACGTGACAAACTTTGAGAGAAAAAAAAAATCACAATAGAACGTAAGCAATTTTTACAGAATAAAAGACGAAATCGCCTTTTTCATTTCGTTTCAATTGTCATTTGAAGCAGTTGAGCAAAAGAGGTTTTGTTAAAAATATCCGACAAAAGGAAACAGTACCATTTCCCCGAAAGTCATGTTTGAATATGGTGCTTTGTCAGGTGTAGTACACGATAAATAGTGACAGCTCTGACAGCTATTTTTCCTCGAATACTTTAGGATTAACTGCACGCAGTCTTTCATCCAGAGAAAGATTTTTCTCACATGCAATTTATATTACATATTCTATTATTATTTTTTCATAGAAAAAAAAAAATATATTTATTTCTATATAATAGAAAGAATATGAATATGAATATTTAGGGAATATTGTAATGTAAATTATGGTTTAAAAATATATAGTTTACTTCTCTGAAAAGAAATTTACTTTAATTTCACAGACTTACATCTAAAATTTTAATTTGATAGTTTTGGCCGATTTTTTAAGTTTTTTAGTGGGCTGAAACCAGTTATTCTTCTATCATGTATAGATTGTTGTCAATACGAGGTATCTACGACACAATATCTTCCATGACAATTTCACCAAATATAACTATATTGTATCGTGTATTGTAACATCATTTCTATGATTAATTATAATTAATCATGAAAACTACTAGAAACTACGAAAAATGAAGAAAATGTGTCGATAGATACCCTGTATTTACAAATATTTATTTTTGATAGAGAACTAATAGCATCATTTTCGATTACAGCTCACCAAAAATTGTATGCATCAGCCAAAATTAATAAATCAAATTTTGGCAACATTATTTCTGTAAACGTGCGTTATTAAATTAAGGTTTGCGATTATTTAAAATCACAAAAATCTGAATTCCTTATTATAAAAATAAATAATTAGTTTGAAATGAAAAAAAATGTTTTAACATTGAATTATTACTATTATTATTTTAAATGAAATACTAAAGTAATGAACAACACCAAACAGCTTAATAAATATATTTAAGGATTCAATGTTGGCAACATAACTGAGTGTAGGTTTAATGTTTTCCTACCTCTGTATAATCATTGTGCATAATATGATAGTTATAATAATTATATGGAAACAGAGATGATATAAAGTATTCAGTTTTCTTATGCGATGATTTATATGTTAAATACTTAATTTTGCAAATATCGTAAAGTATTGCAATTGCAAAATAATGAATAGATATTGTCAACATTTTCAACGCCAAATGCAACCCTACTTGGCGAGGGTAAAGAGAAAAGCGCCAAGTTCTTAAATGAACTGCTCCTGTGTCCTCCGTACCAGCTTAAAGGTGTTTCAAAGTCACTTTTTGATATTTTGCTTTCAAAGCTACTTGAAGTTCATTTTGAATAGATATTGTTTGTCTAATCTGTATATTTTCTACCCTTGTATTTGAAGTATATATTACCGAGGTGCTATAAATATTCGTTTTTATTTAGTTTAATGCTGGAAAATTCCCTCGCTTTTTTTTTTTTTTTTTTTTTTTTTTTTTTTATGTATCTCAGTAGTTTGGAATATATTTGTTTAACGAAGCAATGAATTTTAAATAGAAAATGCCACTGCATATTAAACTCCCCATTGACTCTCAGAAGAAAATTATGGTTATGCCACTGAATTACATTTTCTTAAAAAAACGTCAGTTTTCAAGAATTTGAAGTCGTCAGTTGATGCTAACTGAAAGGTTCTGGAACCTCGATTCAATTTACAAGATCGTTCTACAACTTTGGTAATGAACTTAAACAGCTACTTTTTAGAGTATGGATTTCCTATAAGTTCTTCTAACACTTGTACTAGTTTCATCGAATTCTGTGAGTTTAGCTAAAGGACGTATTCTTGTAAGAAGCAGTTAAAAACAGAATTACATTTGCACAGAAAGACAAGAAATTTTGTAGACATTGTAACATATATTTCAGTCAGAAGTGTAATGAGAAATCACGCTATACATGATTCTAAATAGTCTTTAGCTTCATTCACAGGACTTCAAAGAAAAAAAAAAAAAAAAAAAGTATTATAACATAAAAGAAAACGAATACAATTTAAAGTTGAGAAAAGATGACTGAAACTGTTGAAATTAAATGTATTAAAAAAAAAAAAAAAAAAAAAAAACTTCAGTTTACAAGTGACGAGTATCTACAAGATCAAGGAAAAAAAATCCGTTTACATCAGAACCGAATTTTGTCAAAACAGCCTCTAGGTCAATATTTAATATGGACTTACTTAAAATATTGCTAGGTAGTTCTGTAATGGGTAGTTTGGCATGTAGTTCAATGAAAAAAAATAAGGTCAGATTATTAACAAGTCCTTGGATGATTTCATTACAAAATATCTCATATCGTTAAGATTTAGTGAGTTATGTTTCATTGTAACATATTTAATGTAACGCATATTTAATTATGAGATGTCATATTGAAAAATTTAAAGCAATCACGGCATGCATGATAATTGTGGTTAGTACATTTGTTTATGTAAACGGCAGTTGTGGTAACTTAAATTCCTTCTTTATTTTTTTATTTTTTTATTTTTTTTTTTCAAAATAAATTATATCATTTCCTTTTAGGTAAAGATAGTTTAATCATTATCCATATTACCTCGTTCCTCGGGTAAAATGGGCTCCTTAAAAGGGATAAAATTTTAGCTATTTCAATATTAAAAATATAAACAAAATAATTTAATGGTGATAACAATAAGTCTATTACACACATGCACTAAAAAAAAAATTCATCTATTTATTTATTTAAGAGGAAATAAACGATGAACATAAAACAGTGCTATTTTTATCCACATTACCGTACTTGACCCTACCCTATCTATTTGCATTTATTTTAAATAGAATTTTCTATATGATTCAATGTAAATTCGTTTAAAAAACTACAAGGATTATGTTTATATCGAAACACTTTTTCTTCTTCCGTTGCTTCATCATACTATATAATTTCCTTGATCTTCAGAAAATTTAAATTCAAGTAGAATCTTAAATTATACATCTCTAGAGAATGGAAGTATATACCTTCGTAAACACAGTAATTATATTTCTACTGTTGAAATCACGTAATATCTTAATCCTAACATTTTCATCCTATAATTAAGTTGGCTGAACATAATATCATTTATTGGAATCTGAGCAGAATATATTAGATACTGTGTAGATTAATACGCGAAGGTTTGGTTTCCTTTCCTTTAAGATTATGCTTAAATGCACATGCTGTTCAAAGTAATAGGTTAAAAGCATTAAAGATTCTAAATCACGTTTATACATTCACAAATGAATAAATGCAATTTATAGTTGTAATTAGACATTAGTATGGTGTATCTAGTATCACATTTATTCTGTAAATGCATTATATTTAATTATTAAGTAAACTTGGGATATTATGATAAATAATATATACTAACTTCATCGGCAATTTACTAAAAATCCTAAAATGGAAAAAGTCAAATTTTAAACAAAATCATAAACCCATTAAAAATATTATTAGATATATAATATTAAACACTTATTCAAAATGAAAAATATATTTTCGCTGTCGTAATTTTTCTAATATTCTTAACCGCAACTGTACATTAGAATTGTATAATTTCATATATATATTTCGAAAAACAAAATGATCATTATATGTTATATAAATTGGAAATTTAAATTTAAATAATAAATACAAGTTAACTCGAAAATAAAATCAAAATATTAAATAAATAAATAAATAAATATATATACAAATAAATAAATAAAATTAACTCTAAAGCCAATTAAAATATTTTATCGTTTTCAAACATGTTTTATTATGCATATAACTTCCAAAATAATATTTAATCGAATGTTATCCTTTGATTAACAAAAATATATTTTCAGTCTGGTAATTTTTCGCACAGACACTATACCCTGTAATTATAGAGACTTCCAGAGAATGCTAGATTAAATTAAATTTATCTCATGAGAATGGAGCAATAATACATCTTGATAAATAACTATCATAAAGATTCAACTGCGGAAATCGTGAAGCAGCCCAACACTAACATTTGCTTCTTATAATAAAGTTGCAATATTATGTATCGTTATCTAAATAAAATATATTAAATACCACGCAGTTGTAACACAAATGCTAAAATGTTGTGTCATTTCCGTATGCATTATGCTAAAATTCAAGCGTTGGTTAGAGTAAAAGGTTAAATGTATTCAAAATGATAAAGTGTGTTCACTAATTTTCTAAATAATGTATAAATGTTATAAATCTAGAATTAAATAAAAATAAATTTTATTCATAAATTTGTTATACAATATCACCCATTACTCAGTAAAAATGCTAGAAATTTATTTTAAATAAAATATGGCAATTTTTACATACTAATATAGATATATAAAACTTAATAGAAAATGATTTTTTAATACGATATGTGTACATATAAGGTAAATCTACGAGAGTTTGTGGACAATTCAACAGATTATCATAAAAAAATCCAAATATTTTTTTGTTACACTGTTGGTGCATAATTTTGAACTGATCCTCTTTTTTTTGCGTTTCCATTATTATTTTGTAATTCTACTATAATTTAAAAGAATAGCTGTAATAAAATCAAAACAGCTATTTTTCGTAATCTCTTCGTATAGGGTAGGAATAACTGCGCACATAGGTAGGAGAGATTGTGCTTAATAATAACTACAATTACATTGTTAAGAATAATAAATGCATTTAAATGATAAGGTTGTAAGGTATTTGTGACAAAAATACTTTTATATTGTGAGCGGATGTTTCAATTGAATAGTAAAAAAAAATCAGAATAATTAAAAAAAAATTAAAAGAATTACAAAAAAAAAATTAAGAAAAAATTTAAAGATACAGAAAAAGGACGAAACCAGACAAAGATTTCAAAATAACATTAAATTACTGGATAGCATGTGTAAGATGAAATAAATTTCCCTTTCAGCCCGACCGAATCTCTTGTTGTCTACCATTGTTGAAATTTGTGAAGCAACCCCCTGCTTCAAGTTAATTGCTCGAAATGGATTGCACACCATGTGTACAATGCATTTCCGAGCCAAAAAAACAGGTAGTACACAGGATGTGCAATGATATTTGGCTATTCCGACCTATTTTCAAGTCCAGAATATGCCCACCGTTTATTATTTATTAAAAAAAAATTTGAAAATTTTCCGCAAAAAAAAAAAAAAAAAAAATGTTTAAAACACAAAACCTAAAGTTGTTTTGGTTTGAAATCCTCTCACGTTTGAATTTTAAAATACTTTACTATAATTTATTTTATTGAAATTTATATGATTACAATCTTTAAAAAAAAGTTTCGGTCGGCTGATATTTTTTTGCTTGCATTCAATTTTATTGCTTCTAAGTAAGCAGCTATCCGCTGCACAAAACTTGAGCGTCATAACTGAAAATATTCCAAAACCAAATAAATATACAACAACATTTAAATAATTTTCGATAAATTTCTTATAGTTTAATATTAACATTCTAGAGGTAAGTTTCACCGGAAGTGTGACTTTTGTCGATCGTATAATTATCGATCGTGCAATTGTCGATCGTGAAAAAAAAAATTAATTCCAGACTTTGGGGATAGTACCAGAAAACATGTGCCGTCTTGAACAGGTTGAAATAGTCCAGTCTTTTATTGAAGTTATTTCCTAGTATAGTTCCAGACATTCAAGAAACTCATCATCATTGTTTTGTCATTTCCAATAAGCTGCGAAATCTGTACTATTACAGAATTTTATAAAATCAGTGCGCAATCTCACCCATATTGGTAGGAGAAATTGAGCAGCCAATCTCTAAATTTCTACGGAGAGCTTGCACAGGTAAAATTCAATAATTATTCGCTTTTAGAGAATATCGTGGAACTAAGTATAAGTTAGAAGCTCGTGAGAAATTGTTTAATTTAAAATTATTTTGTACTACTACCATTATATAGAAATTCCTAGAAAGGATTCTGAAAATTAGAGCTTTTTTTTTTTTTTTTTTTTGCAAACGAGACAAAATAATCAGGTTTTATTTTAGTCTCTTGGAGCAATCGAGATGCACATTCAAAGAGGTATTTAATTTTTATTTTGCAGAACCACCTGAAATCGAAACTCGCCCCTTTAGTCTTTCACTTTACTTTTTGGCGATGCCCCGTACCCGCAAATTCTCCTTCCGCGCGATCTCTCAAACCTTTATATTACACATATATAAGTACGTAAGATACTCTTAAACCAATCTTTGATAATCATTAGAAAAAAAAATAATAAAAATGTATCTAATAAACATCAAATTCATTCAAATTCATCAAATTTATTTGCAAAGCACGAGTGTTAGCATTGTAATTAAGATATATTAAAAAGCACTTTAAGCACGTATTGAAATTTATTAAAATCGTTTATAAAACTTTTCGCCACAAAGTTATGCCATCATCAGATAATTTTCACAGAAACAGGCATCTTATATATAGTTATATAAAAGATGTTGTCTCATCTGTTTTTGTGTAAATTACCTGATGATGTCATAACGTTGTGGCGAAAAGCTTTGTAAACGATTTTAATAAATTGTAATACGTGTTTAAAGTGTTAATATACGTGTTCAAAGTATCTTAATTACAATAATAATAATAATAACAGTAATAATAATTTTTGTATGTATTTTAAAAATCATTTTTTAAACAATTGAAAACGTTATGTTTCTATGAAAACTTTACACAGTCATTCTTTTATTAAAACTTGTAGTAGTGGCCTTCACAAAACTTTCTTCTATAACATTCAATATTATAGAGCAACTTAGTAATTAATATGAACGAACATTCAATAAAAAAATTATCACAAAAGGAATGTTTTACATACTTAAAATTCTGAAAACTAATTAATTAAAACTCTCATATATTATCATATATTTAATATTTTTACGTTTTGATTGAACTATGTTGTGCCTTATTCAAATTAATTATTTCGATTTCATTAAAGAAACTTCATGTATTTATAAATATACGTTCTATTTTCATACAAATAGACACAGATAAATTAAAAAAATCATTATAAGGCAGTGTGCATTTGAAGTATTACTTTTTACTGGGTGAATCCAAAAATTTTAATTTTGTTTAAATTGTTACTGATTCAATATTTGTCTCCAGAGAAAATTAGAGAAATGCACGGTGTCACATGACCTTTACGTACCTAAAGTGTCAGGATAATGTGCTACATATTTTTGTAGATAATAGATTTTAACATATTTGCTAACTTTTATGTTATTATTTTAATTTATTTTATTTTATTTTTAGATATTAACCTCAACTATTTCCCAATAACATTATCCAATACAATTAACTAAATGATATTGTAGGCAACTGTTACAAAATATTTTTATAAAAAGAAATCAGCGCTATTACATAATCGAAAAAAAAATAAAAAAAGACCTCGCAATTATGGTTCAAGCCATATCCTTTTTAATAATAATAATAATAATAATAATAATAATAAATGTTTTTTTAGCAGTTCAAACCCATTAGCAAAAATTTCATTGCAAATATGCTTTTATTCCACAAATAACTGCTATGCAATTACATGCAATTAAATTATATTTACTTTGATTAGTTTTTAACATTATCTTTTAAATGGGAAATAACTGTCCTAAATAGTATTCAAAATTATGAAAAAAGTTAGTTGTTAAATGTATATATATATATATATATACATATATTAAATATATTAATTTTATCTTAAAGTGTTTCATCATATGACTTGTATTCATTATAGAAACTGATTGTTGACATTAGACCATTAAAATCTAACATTACACCAATGAAGATCTTATCTGATCTAGAAATTTAATAAACATACCTCGGTTTTCCTAATACTTCTAACCAATTACTTTACGGAACACGACTACTTTAGCAATATGTTATAGGAAATGCGACAGAGTTAAAATGAATGAAACTCTGAAATACTGTGTTTATTTAGATTAGTTTGGTATATGTTATATTACATAAATTCACTTTAATAAAAGATATGATGAAAATGTTAAAATTATGTTATTACTTCATGGAAATGATTAACACGTGATAGCAGTGGTCCGTAATCTATTTCTCACTTTAGGTGAAATACGATACATTAAATGGAGGTTAAAATCTTGCTATTTATTGAAAAACATTATTTATTTTCTAAAGGAGGATTTAGTTAATAAAAAGTAAACTTTAATTATTATGCCTCTTACATATAGATATATCCATTTAAATTCCCACATAATGTTTTAACGCATACTAATGTAATAATATTATAGCATCAGAATACCTTCTTTTTTTTTCATAAAATAGAATTATGGGTATTTTAAAGTTCATGTAAGATTACCACTTGAATATTTTACTCAGTGTTGGCAAGTCTAAAGGTGTGTTGCTGGTATAATTTGTCTTGATAATTTATATAATAAATATTTAAATTTCATAACAGCTGGTATATATATATATATATAAATCTAAATAGAATGGAAAAAAAAAAAAAAAAAAAAAAAAAAAAAACATCAACATATGTAACTGAAGAGGAGCGAAAGAAAAAGTGGAGATGAAAAGAAAGGGAATGAAAGAAAAAATCTCAATTTTTTCTTTCGCTCCTCTTCAGTTACATATGTTGATGTTTTTTTTTTTTTTTTTTTTTTTTTCATTCTATTTAGATTTATAATGTACATTAGCAAGGAGCAGCATTGCGCTCATCTAATGATACTTTTTGTACGTAAAATTAAAATTTACACACATATATATATATATATATATATTTGTACTATCTATAAATTGTTCTTTTTGAAATACAGGCAAAGAGAAAGTCGTGTGAATGATACGCTATCTTATTTTTATTTCGCTTTGTGAAGGCTTGGTTAACTGCAGCACAGATTCCTTTACGTATAGTACACTCCCTTATTCTAAATTGTTGTCAAAATGCGACTAAATTGACCCTGTGGACAACGGTTTTAAGTTTCTGGAGCTCTTGAACTTACGAAATAGCTCGCCTTATTTTTATTGTATCTATGTTTTCTTTTGGCAACTTAGCTATTCTTTAGGAACGTGATCATAAAACACAATTTATTTATTTATTTATTCTTTCTTTTTCTTAAGTAAGTAGGGGACAGTGCGGATGAATGGGACAATATTCACGTTTCAACATATGTAATTCAGAATTGACTATGACACATGATAATCACACTATGAAGTTACTAAAATTAACACAAACTGATGTATTGACTCAAATTAACATCAAAAGGCAAAAGTCTTTTGGTTTGCACAGTTTCGAGTGCTCTATGCTTTGGTAATTTAATCTAATAAGATCTAATCTTTAATATATATATATATATATATATATATATATATATATATAAGACACTAGAAAGATATAAATCATTACAATAGAGTACAAATTATCCACTGACTGATCGGGAAAAATTAGCATTTTATTCTGTATTGCATTAATAATCACCAGGATTTATTTAATTAGCTTGATTGAAATTGTGATTTTTAATCCAATTATTATTAATTTATTTGTCTAGTTATTGATATTATTGATTTAAGTTGCATTGAATATTCTAACTTCTAACTTTTTAATCATAAGTATTATTAAAAAAAAAAAAAAAATCAGAACAATTAATTTCAAAGCTACTTTTATAATTCGATGTTATAACTATGGAGCTACAGGTATTAAAAGTATTGAAAATCTAATTACGATTTGTTTTAATATAATTCTTGTGTACAATTTTTAATTAGTACATAGTGGAGAATTTCTTCCCCACCACTACATGATCATATAAAACATGAAATAGACCTAAGGAAAAATTGTCAATATTCTTCTTGAATATCATAAACGTTTATGCCCTTTTAGCATAAGGTAATTCCGGGACAGATGCCCCACTTAAGGAAACGGAGCTATAAAATAAATTGGGTAGTAACAATGGCAATGAAAATTTGTTGTAAATACATAATATATATTGTTTATTACTACTAAGTAGTTTTTTTGTACCATATTGTAAATTTTCTAAAGAAAAAAATAAAATTGCGGCAGTACTACATTTGGCCATCTCTCCCGAAGTTGCGGGTGAGATGCCCCACTCACATGGGAGAGATGCCCCACCTGTAAAAAACATAATAAAAGGTTTTAACATTGATCAATAGTTTATAACAATTTTTAAGTAGTTTATAACATATGAAACGTAAGCTATTTAAAAATAAATAAATAAATAATATAAAAAATCAGACCTTAGCATTAATTTATAAAATATTAAAATATTTAGCTACCATAGACAAGATGTAAAATTTAGAATAAAACACAAAAACTACTGAAAAATATTTCATATATATATATATATATATATTTAATATATGTGAAAATTTCATATTTACAGTTTAGAAAGTATAATGAAAAATATTATGAAGTGTGTCGAATTTATTCAAATATTTTTTTTTCTTTTTCTCTTCTCTAATTTTCGCTTTTCCGCAAACATTGCACAGATCCCGTACATTGTGCATGATTCATGTAACCATTTATGGCACTTTATGCAATTGATCCAATCTACTGATTCTTTTGTAAAATAATAGTTCTCCTCACATTCGAGACGACTGTTTGTAGGATCATTTTCATCCTTTTCAATGGGCATGTCCATCACCAGCTGTTTTGGAGCTTTGCTTTTTTTCTTGGATGTGCTCTTGGCATGCAATAACCTTAGCCGACGGTATCTTTCTTTTTCGGCACCTTTCCTCTAACTCTAACATAGGTACAGGGGAAATCTGGTGTAATACTTTTTGTCGGGGAGGATGTTTGAACAGTTTATTGAGAAATTTGGGACTGTTCACCCGTCTATTTCAATGCTTCACTTATGGAAAAGAAGTGCTTTGGAATCGCTGCTTGGTTTAGAGGAAAAATTCCCGTCTCCCGAAAAACATTCATAGCAGTGTCAACAGAAGTTCCCCTTTTACAGGATCCTCCAATCAGTTCTGAAGCTTGTATTCTCCCAATGGTCCTTCCTGGATGATTAGCAATCCACTTCATTGCTTCATCTTTAAAGTAGCGTTTTAGTGGCTAAAAAAAGACCAGTCAAGGGGCTGAAGAGCTTGTGTCGTATGGCTGGACAGTCATACAATCATGTATTCTTGTTCGCAAATTCTAGCAAGTCATAACAGTTTAAGTGAGATGCGTGACCGTCCAAAATTAATAATGTCTTTCCTTGCGGGTCTTCTTGGAACAAAAAAAAAAAAATCGTTAAGTCATCTCAAAAACATATCTGTACTGATGTATAATGATTTTTCGTTCATGAACACCATAGATCCAGGTGGAAGACCATCACAAAGTTTTTTTTTTTTTTTTTCCAAACGCCTTTAAAAATAACTGAAGGGGGGAGATATTGCCCTTCTGCATTGCAACAGGCAACGACTGTAACATTTTCTCCTCTCTCTGCAGACGTCAAAACGTGAACATCTTCTGCCCCTTTGGTAGCCACGACCTTTCCTGGAACGTTATTTAACTGACAGACGGTTTCGTCCATATTATAAATACTCCCCGGTCTGGTAAATAATTCATTTTCTTCAAACAGAGTAGTTTAAATAAATGATCAACACTTCTTTGTTCATGCCTTCCCCCCTTGCTAAACAGAGACCCTGAGCTTATCTAATACTTAGTTCTGGATTTCTCCGAACAAATGATGACAACCAGGCGTACCCAGTCATTCTTTCTTCGCAATTAAATCGATGCTTGAGACCTAATTTTTCAGCAAACTTTAATGCAAATGTCCTAATTATCTCTTTGTCAGGTGCAAATACACATTTTTCTAAACGTTGCATGTGCTTGACGAGATTTTTATCATTTTCCACTCCAAACAACCCTTGTGGCCTCTTTGAGCTTGTTTTGGTATTATTATCTGTTTTTCTTCGACGACAAAGTGTCCGAGAAGGAATTCAATAGCACCTAGCGGCTTCATTGAAACCAATTTCCCCTGCTTCTAGTCACCTAAGAGCCTCTTTTAAATGGTCTTCTGTCCAGGTCCCACGAGCTGCTCCAATATTTTTTTTTTTGTACATTCTAGGCATCTTTCCTAAAACAAACAAGAAGCATTGAACAACTGCATGAACAAATACAATAATATACACTTACCGGTACAATTAACCGCCCACCTACAGTTTCGTTAGTGCCTAAGATTGTTTACGTTATTGTTTAAATGTGAAAGGCCAGTCTGACATACCTGACCTTTTTTTGCTTTCTTATCTGAATTTAATCTGCATTTTTGTGATTTCGTTTTGAATTGCCACATCTAGCGATTACGCGACTTTGAATTTTATTTGATGAATTTTAATCTAAATTTATTGTTTCAAAATATATTTTTAAGTTGAAAATATTAACGATTTACAAATATTACGCATTTTATAAAAACAATATAATTTTTAAAATATTAGTTTAAAATTTATACAATTAAAAGACTTTTCTCCCTGAAAATGTATGTGGGGCATCTCACCCGAATATAATCTGGGGCGTCTATCCTTTTGGTATGGGAGAGATGCCCCGGCAACTATCCAAAGTAAAAGACAGCAAAAATTGCTGCACAATGACCGAAGTCGACTGATAAACTTCTTACTACAAGTTTTTAAGCCCACATTAAAAAAAATCCATTTTTATTAACTAGTGACATCCTTAAAATGCAACATCATTCTTATAACAGAGTAGAAAAAACATGGTACTTACTTGAAATATTGTTGTGACAGCAGAACACAAAAAAATAAGTTTATGTAACTTCCACAGCACACCATTCAACATCTATCTGAAATAATAATTGGACTTGCAGAGTCATCTAGTGTTGCATTTCGAAATTACATTAAGTGGGGCATCTCTACCGGTGGGGCATCTTACCCGGAATTACCTTATATGAGCTACATTAACTTTAAGCAAATAGTTAATTTTTAACTACTATCTAATTGAATCAGTAAAAACTTACTCTGGCTGCAGAAAAAGACACTTTAATTCTTTTCTGTTCTTCAATAGACAGCTATAGAGGTCTGCACGGGCCGAAATTTTGAGGCCCGGGCCCGGCCCGGCCCGTTTATTTTTTAACCGTGTATGGCCCGGCCCGGGCCGGATAAAAAACGATAAAATAAGGCCCGACCCGCCCGGCCCGATACTAAAATTTGTAAAAAAAAAAAAAAAAAAAATGCATGCCTTCCTATGAAAATATTTTTTGTATGTCTCTTGCAGAGGTTTTATTTAACCAAACAATAGTACGTTCTTTAACAAAAACTTTTACAAGATAATCATATATAAACAGAAATTTATTATTATAGACAAGGCACAAAAACAAACAGAAAGTCATATCGAAAATATTAGCATTCATCAAACATTACAGGAAGGTATTTAAAATGGTTAATACTACTAAAAATGCATCTTCCTCTTATATATCGTAATGTATCAGAATCTTTCTTGCGATCTGGTAAACAAAACTTTAATATTAATCCAACCATATTGAATAGAAAAGTTGTTTTTGACCATGATAAGAATGATGCTACTTTCATCCACTGGAGAAAAGAAAAAGGAGCTATAGAGAAAAAGTTACAACGTAACGATATTTATAGCTTTCATACCACCTAAATTCAACATATCGTTGGAAAAAAACCCTTATACACAGTAACGTATCTAATTTATTTTGTTATGTACATGTACGCAAAATGGTAGTGACATGCATACTATTTTGAATAGGAAACCATGTAATATTACTTTAAACAGAATATATTAATTTCGAGGCATGCTAAAAATATTTGCGAAACATCAGATTTCGGACAGACAGACTGATAGACAATTAAATTAAATTTACAGACATTTTTTAACAAAATAGAACTTGATGTGACATACCAGCCTGTAAAATTATGTAAAATAAATGACTGAAAAAATATTTTTATCATTTTCCTTTTTTGTTGATTAACGAGGAAACCAGAAAAAAATTCGGCCCGACACGGTCCGGAGAAAATTTCGTTCAGGCCCGGCCCGGCCCGAGTATACACAAAAAAATCTGAGCCCGAGCCCGGCCCGGCCCGAGCCTGAGAAAAATTTTTTAAGCCCGAGCCTGGCCCGGCCCGAGAACAAGTATAAAATTTCGGCCCGAACCCGGCCCGAGAGCTGGGCCGGGCTTGGGTTCGGGCCGTAAGCCCGGCCCGTGCAGACCTCTAAGACAGCACAATTTTGAAACTACACTTGATGAATGACCTCAGTACTGTCATATATCAGAAAAATTGTCACGTTTCTAGTGCTTGCAAAACATAAAAAAATTGCCATTGTTCCGCTCATCCTTTGTCCCATTCATCCCTACTCTCCCCTACTGAGAATTAGTAAAATAAATTTAAAAATATGCATAAACCAAAAATCTTCTTTTTCAATTAATTTTTTTTTAATTATTTAAAGCAAGCAATGTTAAAAAGTAATTATTTTATACTGCTAATTCAGAATTACAGTTTGTAATTTTTATTTGTAGTGGAATCTGAAAGAGTTTGGCGATATATATTTTTAAACATCGTAAAATATATTTTTATATATTAAAAGAATAGCTCTGAATGTTTTGTGAATTAAAAAATTATAAAAAAAATGAAAAAGAGAACAACTTTACATATTAACTGGCTACTAACTTCTGCTACTAGTTTCGAAATAGAAAAACAATTTTGATCAAATATGCTAATCATGCATGCCTAACACATGTAAAAGCTCTTAGTTTCCCTCCGTTGACCTTAGAACTATTATTGCAAGATATTCATTTGCCTTTTCTGTATGATAATATGTGAGCTGCATTGTTTATTGCCTTTTCTTGACATTTTTGTGTCTAAAAATAAATATCGATTCTCAACCACTGTCTTTAGAAGAACATTATTTGTCTCCCTTCCGCCGCATGTTCTCTCTAACCATGCCTCTCAACAGAAAATGTCTGATTTCTCTATTTATGTTTTTCATGCCTTACACATTTGTTCTGATCCGTATAGTCTTTCGAAAGAAATTAATTATTTAAAATCACCTTTTCTTTCTCGTGGCTATAATCCCTCTATTATCGATAAAGCTCTTTATAAATTCAAGTATCCTAAACGTTCTGCTCCCAAATTGAAACGATCCCAGTCACCTCACACTCGTTTTACCTTTTCATTCACCACTTTATTTAAAATTTCTAAAACTCTTTCACCATCTGGCTTTAAAGTCATTTACAAACCCGTCAACAAAATTAAATTAACTTCTTTTAAAGATCCTATTTCTACTGAAAACCGATCTGGCATTTATTTAATCAAGTGTTCGTCGTGCACTTTAGAATATATTGGTCAAACTAGGAGGCGTTTGAAATACAGAATAAATGAACACCGTTGGAATATTCGTAATGAAGAGATTTCCAAATCTTCTATTGCTTCCCACTGCTGGACCATTGGTGATCGTTTTCATTTTTCTAAAACTAACATATTTTCATCTCCTGTCTCCTCTCTCATTTGGATATCCATGAAATTTTTTATCTAAAACTCTTCTTTATGATATTTCTTCCACCCCGTTCTTCTCCAATGCTTGGAATATAACTCACAGTACTCCGATTTTTATGAAATTTTGATACTTTTAAGATTTTGTCATATTTTCTTAATCTTATTTATTTATTACCTTCTTCTATTTGATAATTCTGATCACACCAGTATTTATATTTAAATTCATCTTTATATATTTTTGCTCTTCACTTAAAATGGCTTTGTGCGTTCCCGCTTTGATTGCAGCACCCGTGCCTACTTAGTTCGCCGGTAGGGCCCGTGTTTCCTTTCGACCCGAAACAACTGTTGCGAGATTATTGCACTTTCTGGTATTTATTCAAAGTTTTGTACTTAGAAACATGTAATGTTAAGTTTTGAGGACTAATAAAATTGAACATCCCTGCCATAAAATTATTTTTCAAAAATCGAATATGTTGGCTGTATAAATGGATTTACCAAAAGGATAAACTATTTACTTTTTTCATATATTGGATTTTTTCCGCTTTTTTTTTTTTTTTTTTTTTTTTTGTCTCTATGTACTTTTATTAATAGTAAAATAATAATAATAATAATAATAATAATAATAAAATTCTTATTTTATTGCAAGCTTTACTGTTTGTGCAAAACAAAATCTACCTTTTCCCCCCATATTTGTCTTAAATTTCAAATATTATATTTTCTTAATTAAACAATACTTTTCCCCTTATAATATAGAAAACGTCTTAAGAAGTAAATCTAGGTATTTTAGAGCATCATTTAAGATATTTTTGTTGTTGCTGAACAAATAGTGTAAATGAATAAAAAATAGTTTGTCCTATGTAGCAATGCCATTGTTAAGTATATTTATCAATGTTATTTTAATTTAGAAATATTTTATTTCATTATTGTTGTATACGAAAAGATAAATTAAAAATATATTTTAAGTGTACTTACGCTGATAATAAATAGAATGATGATATATATATTGTGAATAACCAAAAATTATTTTATAAGATTAAATAATTAATTAATTTTTTTTTTTTCAATTAAAATTTACTTATTTTGCTTTTTTTTTTTTTTTTTTAATTGAATACTGAAAAGTTTAATTTTATTATGAAAATTCAGAGTGTAACATTTAAAGAAAATAAACAAAGGATTAAAGTATGAATGTTATATTAAAGAAAGGAAAATCATGGGAATTTTTTTTAATTGATATTTAACAGTTTTTTGTTTCTGAAACATGTAAATGATTTTATTTAGAATTTATACTACCCATTTTACATAATTTTTTTCAGAAAATAGAAATGACATGGATTAAAATATATATAATTCACCAGTTTAAAATATATTTAGAATTTGTGTGAACTCTTCCGTTATCATTTCTGCCATTACTTTAATATGTTGAATGTTTTAAATCGCAATACATGCTTGTAGGTTATTGATGTAATATAACTAAGAAAATTATCACATAATTTGTATTATTTTAGTTTTATAAACTGATATCTTGCCCAATTTTCTTATGTTATATAATGTACACAAATACAGAACGAAAATATTTGATAACTTACATATACTAGCACGCACTGCCTTAACCAATCAAAGTATTTCTACATATCACGATATCTCAATCTAAAAGCGTGGCTTTCAGCTGCGTGATATAATTTTTTTAAAGCTGAGACGAATCTTTGTTTCTTTACTAAAAGCAAATATTTATCTTTCATGCAATGTAATCATAAAACATCATTGCAGAAAACACGATAAATGTTTATTTGTGGGGGGGGGGGGGGAAATATATATATATATATATATATATATATATATATATACATTTAAATAAATCATTTAATAATTCAACTACTGATTCTTAATATGATATGTAAAACAAATAAATATTAATGAAATTATTCTTTTACTGATACTGTTGCAATGTGTTCAAACAGTACCAATTGCATAAATTTTATACTTATCTGTATGAATATTAATGCTCTATGTATATAAAAAATTATAAATATGAAAACTTTTGAAAAAATCATATACGTATTACATATAAAAATACTAAACTATTAAAATATATTTAAGAAATATCATATATATATATATATATATATATATATATATATAATGAAAATACAGAAAGTATGATATAAAATTCTATTGGAAAACTTTCAGTGTAAAATTCTTGATTTTCTCTAACAATTGAAGAAATGAATTATTGATTTATATGCAATATGCTGTGTTATAATTTACTTAAACTTAAACGTTTACTTATTATATATATATATATATATATATATTAATGTATATTGTGTCAAATGTGTAACATTTCATTTAGCTAGAATTGCTTGTGCACTGCTTGTAATATTTACCAGTATTTATCTAAAAAGTCGTTATTTATCTAAAACATACTGCTATAGAAGAAAGAAACTGTAGTAAAATATATTCTAAATACAGGATATCCGATAAGTATCCTTATACTTTCAAAAAATCATAAAAAATAAAGTAACAAAGATATAAAATTACCGTTTATTGTATTCAATGCAAAAAAAATTCAAGGTTTTCTGTAACTAAGGTTTTGCAACCTAGTTGTTGAAAAAGACGTATGACAGTGAAAATTTGCCGGAACGTGTAATGTTTTCGGATGAAACGACTTTGCACGTACCGGGAGTTGTTAATAGGCACAATACCCCAATTTGAGGATTTGAAAACCATTGTGTACGTAAAAGCATTTTGTACGACTGTCCAATTGTTGACACCACCGAAATGAAAGCTCGAATTACTGCAGCTTTAGATAATGTCGAATCTGCAGTGCTGCAGAGAACATGTTTAGAAATCTCTTATCGACTGGATGTTTTGAGTGCTACTAATGGCGCGCACATTCAAATGTTCTGAATATTTTCCCTGTAAAACTTTGATAATTGTTGCATTGATTACAATAATCGATAAGTTGACATCTTTATTGCTCTTTTTTTATGATTTTTTGAAAGTGTAAAGAAATTTCTGGAACAATCTGTATATTTAATTCATAAAAGGTTCCGGAAAGTGGATCATTGTGACTGAATTTTAGTCAAGTTAATATGTTTCTGAAAGTAGATAATATTTTACTTCGAATCTACGGGATTTCTTGAATAATTATAAATTGGAAAAACAATATGTAGATATTTTTTCATATTAATGTAACATACTAACATACTAATTCTACTGTTTTTATTAAATGAATAAAAAAATATTATAGCAAATGTGTCTTTCAACTTCCACATATTAAGTTTTAATGATTATAAGAAAAGTTAATATATATTTTAATGAATTAACTCAAGAAACAGTGTACTTTAATTTTATAACTCATATGCTTCTTAAAATATGCTGCTAATTACTTTCTTTTAAATACTAACTTGACGCTTGGAAAGTTTTATTTCCGGAATAGAAAAACACATTTATTTAATTTACAAAATATTTTTTTTTTTAATTTTATATTTTTGTGTTCAAAAATCTAGAATATATATATATATATATTAAATAAAATTAAGTATAAAGAATAATTCATAAAACTTAATGCAATGATATTCGATTGTCAAGAAAATTGTTCCATCAGCACTCCAGAAATTACAGCACATAACGAGAAAATGATGTAATTTTAGAGATTCAGGGCTGAAAAATATTTTTATGCCTTTTACGTTACATTTTCTATTTATTTATATATATTTTTAGTGTAATTACATTGTTTGTAGAGCGTATCATTATAACATCCATTCTTATGGAAAGTTCCAGAAAAGATGATGTCATCCATAACTCTTTGATGAACCAGTCTCGTCGAGAAGGTTTGTATGACAAAATCGACGTACAGAGATGAGCAGAGAATTTTCTCTTTGTTTATGAGCGCGGGACGCAATCAGATTGCTTCGACTTTGCTCTCGGTAAATGTCATTGCTGCAGTATGCCATAAAATATATATATATATTTTTTATCCGCATTATAGATGCCTCCGCTGTCAAAATTTCGAACCTCATACCATCGGACCTTTCTCTTTGGTTCAAGATGGCTGAGTAAACTCTCGAATTGGCAGTGTTTAAATCCATCTCCAAATTCAAAACCAAATTTAATTATTGTGTATCTCATTTATAGCCAGAAATTTTATTGATTGTTCAAGACACAATCATTTCTCCAAATAAAAACGACCCATACCCCCAAGTAAAACTAAAGTCATATCCAGATGTGGGGAACACTCATTGCACGAAATTAGGCGACTTCTTACAGGAGAAGAATTAGGAGGTCGCAAGTCTTCTGAACTATTGTGTATTATGTAACTTCCAGCAGAATATTATAGCATGAAGAATGCTCTTCTACTTGAAATGTCTCTGCAACAGCTACCAGCAGATATGGAATTCATAGTTGCTTTCATATCTTCTTCCACCCCGCAAAAACTGGTGATATACCAAACAGATAAAATTATAGATATTGCATCTACGCAGGTAAGTGCAGTTTTATCTTGTTCTGATTCGAATGTTTCTAGTAATCCACACTTATTAAAATAAATGAAACTTCTCTATAAAAAGGTTGCGTCACTTAGACGTTCGTGGAATGTTTCTTGTAATCATCGATTCTAAGTTCAACCAAGAAGTCCGTCAGTTATAAATGGTTTATTGTGTTTGTATCACAAAAATTTTGCACCTAAAGCCGGTAAATGTTCGCTACTCTGCAGTTTTAAGTAAAAGGACAGCACCCAGGAGTAGTGACGATATGCGCCTGGTCAGCCATTTCTCGTCGCTTCTTTGTACGTGACCGTACCGTTAAAATATATTTAAATATATATATATATATATATATATTATTATTATTATTATTACTATTATTATTATTATTATTATTTTTTTTTTTAAGAAAAGAAATCGACACCTGTAAAAATAATTATTTTGGGTTTATGTATAGAAAATATTAAAATTATGCATGTTAAATATGCCAGGAAACGCCGACTTTCGACTAACTGTCGGCAACTTGGCACAAGTCCGATATGTATCATATATGCGTCAAAAATAAGGATCGAAATGGCAACATAAAGGTATCGATAAAGTGGCATTTTTTTAACATTGTCGTATCGGAGCTATCGGTGGCGTTCGTATCTGGTACGACATCTATTCCCGTATCGTTACGGGTACCGATTTCGCGAACAGTTTCGACACAGAAAAGTTACGAATCGCTGGCATCGTAATGATACCTTTCGTGTTTGGCGTAAGATATCATTTTGGTGTCAATGTGATAGTTCTGTGTTTGCTGGGATGGATCTCCAAAATAAGTTCTGCATTTTTATTACGTTGTGAAAAAAAAAAAATGTAATGTATACAGAAATGTAAAATGCATTTGTATATGTAGGAAAATAATAATATTTTGTTACTTTAAGCATATTGTTGAAAATATTATATGGTTGACCGTAATACGATATTTACATAATAAGGAAAAAACTTTAAACTTAAAATGTAACAAACGATGAGATAAAAAATATTCTGATCTAAGAGTCTAATGATTTATATAATTGGTACAATAATATTAAGAGTAATAAAATCTTTTTTTTTTAAATGGAACTGACTCCTAAAGGTCTGCACGGGCCGGAATTTCGAGGCTCGGGCCCAGCCCGCCTCGGCCCGGACAAAAAACGATAAAATCAGGCCCTACCCGGCCCGGCCCGATTCAAAAATATGTAAAATAACAAAAAATAAATAATAATTAAATAATAATATGAATAATAAAAAAATGAATGCCTTTCTATTAAAAAGATTTTTAGTATGTGTTTTACAGAGGTTTTATATAACCAAACAATAGTACGTTCTTTAACAAAACTGCTGAACTTTTACAAGATAATTATATATAAACAAAAATTCATTATTATAGACAAGGCACAAAGACAAACAGAAAGTCAAATCGAAAATATTAGCATCCATCAAACAATATAGGAATGTATTTAAAATGGTTAATACTAATAAAATGCACTTTCAACCATTTCCTCTTATATACGGTAACGTATCCGAATCTTTCATATGCTCCGGTAAACAAAACTTTAATGTTAATCCAACCATATTCAATAGAAAAGTTGCTTTTGCTCATGATAAAAATAATGCTAGTTTCGTCCACTGGAGAAAAGGAAAAGGAGCCTTACAGAAAAAGTTCCAGCGAAAAGATTTGTATAGCCTTTATACCACCTAAACTCAACATATCATAAGAAACAAAGCCTTATACACAGTAACGTATCTAATTTCTTTTGTTATGTACATGTACGCAAACTGGTAGTGACATGCATACTATTTTGAATAGGAAACCATCTAATATTACTTTAAATAAAATATATTAATTTCGAGGCATGCTAAAGATAATAACAGGAGACTTGGCGTTGGAATATTAAAACACGAATAAACTACTACGTCAGAAACGCCAAAAGAAAAATATTTCCGATGCATGCAGCTGTTTCGGTAGCCTTAAGCGTACCGTCTTCAGTGATGCACTGAAGACGGTACGCTTAAGGCTACCGAAACAGCTGCATGCATCGGAAATATTTTTCATTTGGCGTTTCTGACGTAGTAGTTTATTCGTGTTTTAACATGCTAAAGATATTTGCGAAAAATCACATTTCGGACAGACTGAGTGATAGACAATTAAATGGAAGTTACAGACACTTTTTAACAAAATAGAACTTTATAAGACATACCAGCCTGTAAAATTATGCAAAATAAATGACTGAAGAATTATTTTATCATTTTCTTTTTTCTTTGATTAACGAGGAAACCAAAAAAAAGATTCGGGCCGACACGGCCCGGCCCAATCCTGAAAATTGTTTTTAAGCCCGAGCCCGGCCTGAGAGCAAATACAAAATTTCGGACCGAACCCGGCCCTAGGGCCGTTCCAGGCTCGGGCTCGGGCCGTAAGCCCGGTCCGTGCAGACCTCTACTGATTCCAAAAAGTAACTACTATCCAAACAACTAAAAATGAAAGAAAATTGGCATAAAATGAAACTCTAAATTGCGCCTACAAATGTAAAATAATTTCTATCTCCAAAGAACCTAAACACTACAATTAAACATAACTTTTAAAGTCGGCGTAAAATTAAATAAAATTTAATTTGTTTTGAAAGATTTGGATTTAGACCGGTATCCACAAATGCTGCTCTCTCGAATGATCCATTTTCAAATTTCTCTCATTAATTTATCGCTGTGTATATTTGGTCCATTAGTAACATCAACATAGAACAGTGAATATACTTCGCAATTCAGTATTTATGTTTTTACGAAGTTGTTAGATTTTTTTTTACAAACTTGGTATAACTCTGATAGATGTCGTTCTTGGCGGATTTGGATTCGGCGATCAAATTCCAATACAAAAATATGCATGCGAGATGTGTATTTTCATAATATATTTTGTTTTATGTTCTTCATTGCTCCATAAATATACCTTATTACAATAATCATATTTTCTGAAATGAATTAAATATGAATTCCAGATTCGTGTGGCGATCTGGCGATTCGTTTTTCGCCAAAGACGTCAGATATCTGTTTCTGCACCAACTTTTGTAGTTTACGAAATCTTATTCGTTTATTTGAATCAAATTAGTTTTCTACTGTGTTTTGCAGATGCCAAAGTGAGATGTATATTTTCAATAGAATATATATTTTTTTTTTTTTTGTATTGAATAAAGGTATCATTTTTTATTTAATTTTGCTCCGGAATTAAAATTTATGATTAATTGTCGTGTTTAGGTTGTTTGACGATCGAAATTATTTTATACTTTTAGGTGCAGTTAACAGTTTCGTGTTATGCCGATTTTCTTTCATTTTAGTTGTTTGGATAGTAGTTACTTTTTAGAGTCGGTACTATTTTTTTACAAAATTATTTTATATTTTTTCTTTTCATTGAAATTTTATTCATATAGCAGAACATGAAAAGACGTTCAATGGAGGTTTCACAGATCCCAACCCACAAGTAAAATGATACAACACAAAAAATGGTGATTTCGAGTATATGTCACTGACAAATATATGAAATGCCACAATGTGAAGAAAAAAATTACATCTCTATCTAGAAAATTATTCACCTGAGAAGCAGTAGTGTCAGCTTTATTCTAGTCAATACCTTATCTTTAACCCTTTCATTCCCAAATCTTTTCCTCCATAAAACAATAAATCTTATATTTAGTCATGAATTTATTTCAAAGGTAATATATATAAATGTATATATATATATATTTCATAGGAGTAATAGCCGAGTACGAATTAATATAGATAACAAAGTAAGTGAGAGGTGTTTATTTATGTTTAATACAACCACTGATGACACTGAAAAGCATAACTTTTCAATAAATAAAAATATCCAAATTTTGGAGAAAATACGTATTGTAATTAATTAAAATACAGATTATAAGCATTAAAAAATAAAATAAAAATTATTTCAAACAGTTAATTTACTTTACCTTTTACATCCCAAATTACCTTATTTTTGGAAAAAAAGTTTGAAACTTTTTTATTATATTTATTTGCTGAATGAGAAACATCTCATATTAAATTTAGCCTAAACTATAGCTTAACAGAAGGGAAAGCTTAAACTATAGGGACTTTGAAGTTCCAATGAAATCCTGTAGTGCATTTAGGCTATATTGAGGATTTTTTTGATGGGACTAAAGTCCCCGTCGGATACAAAGGGTTAAGTTGATTTTTCTCAAATATTGCTTTTTTAATTTGTGTCACTTTTGTTGCCTTTATCAGATATGAGAAAAAATTTTCTATTGAATGAACATACATTAAATTAAAAGGCTTTAGAAATGTAAACAGCAGATACGCTGTATTCGTAACCAAAAATTCCGTTAGACATGTATTGAACTTTACAGTGAATATGTACCATCCGCTAGGCTAGAATATGAGCAATGAAAGTTCAAATGAAGATCAAAATATGCATTGCAGCTGACGGATAGAAGTTTCAACACCTAAATAAATATTTTTTGGATTTGTTTACAGCGTGGAAAACTGCGAACAAACAGATGCACATTTAAACATCCTGTTTTTAACTTTTATGTCTACGAGGTGACTTTCCGTACTAAATCAATGAGGCTGTCCAACCTTGTAATTTACTTTTTCTCTCGTATCTTCTACTGTTTTAGAGATAGAAATACTAACTCCGCTATCTCCCCACTAGGTGATGCTGCAAGCGGTCGCATCTCGTAGTGTATGACAATTTTATGATACATACATACAACTTTTACGAGTGAAGCACTAGCCATTTAGCAGATAGAGTGAGAACGGACTTTTGTGACTACCCTGTAATTTGTTTAGATCTTATTGAAATCGTAATGAGACCTATTTCAGACTATGATATTTACAAAAAAAAAAGTATTAAAATTAAAGCATCTCTTTCGATGTTATAAGCTAACGAACCTCAACAACAACCGAAAAAAAATTTAATTGTAATTGGTAACCTCCTCCTTTATGAAGTCGGTTTAAAACGTCTATGCGTTAATCAATTTGACCGACTAGAATAACCATACGTTGAATTTTACATAGCATGAATGCCATCTGCAACGCTACAACGTATGTAATGTAGTACAAGTGTGCACAAAGTAGGAAATTGGGAAAAAACGAATAAACGTTTTGAGCTTTCTATTTTTTGCATTAATGTCTACACACTGCCTTTTCGTA
Organism: Salticus scenicus; assembly: GCA_963930645.1. NCBI lineage: Eukaryota > Metazoa > Arthropoda > Arachnida > Araneae > Salticidae > Salticus > Salticus scenicus. The sequence goes on along the minus strand of OZ005649.1, from coordinate 93,206,018 downwards.
CTAAATCAATGATTCTCGGCAACTTTGTAATTCACTTTTTCCCCTGCCTTGAACCGTTTTCGAGATGGGAACACTAACTCCGCTGTTTTCCACCAGGTGGCACTGTAGGTGGTTGAATCGCGTAGCGTATGGCCACTTTAATATACTTACATACCACTTTCATGACTATAGCTGCAGCCGTTCTGTAGTTAAGAGTGTCGAGACGGACTTTTTGGTCACCCTGTATTTTCTTTTGATTGTAAATATATTACAATGGGACCTAGTTCAGACAAAAACCTCTACAACAAAACAAAAAGTATAAAAATCGGAGCATCCGTTCAGAAGTTATGATGTAAAAAAAAAAAAAAAAACTGTTTGAATTGAGATCCTCCTCCTTTTTTATGTCTCTTAAAAAATAACAGATTTTTTAGGAATAGTTTTATAAAAAATGAAAAAAATAAAGAATTTTGAATTTTTTATTTTGAATTTTTTAACTCTATTAATTTTTTGCTAGTTTTTTATATTTACATATGTATGTATTCCTGAATTACAAAAAAGAAAAGTTAATCATTAAATATGGTGCACGACTGATATATAAAAATATTGAAAATTTACGAATTGCGATATTTACGTAAGATTAAATGTTATTTCTAATTACTGCGTGTTAACACTAGGTAATGTATTAAAAACAGAAAATAATAATAATAGAATAAATAATAAGATTAATCAAAGAGTTTATTAAGTACAATAATTGGTTCGTTTACTTTAAGGAGTGTAAATTAACATAGATATTTCCAGATAAATTTTATAAAAATGGAAAACATAAAGAAGTATTTAGAAATTTTTAAAGATAATTGAAAGAAAAATATTATTATTCTTATTAATATTTTGTTATTGAGTTAGTTCAACATATATACATACTTCTAAAGTAGAAAAACGAAAATTTCAAAATGAAATATGGCGCATGATTGAAGAATAAATGTACAATTAATGAAAATCGTGCATCGTAAAGAATTGTACCTAATTAGTGCGTGTTCAAACTAGGTAATATATTAGAGAATGTTTCAGACATAACTCACGTATAATATGTATATTTTATGATTAATATAATATTAAAACACCTTTTGAACAAAAGCGTTAAAGTGTAGAAGAAAAAAAAAATGTGATTATTTACTTTACAATTTTAACTTTACCTTTGGGATCTTTAATGCAGCATTTTCCAAGTAGTTTATTACGGCATCAAGTATGGCTTAATATGGGTTTCAGAAACAACACAATGGGGAGCTATAATGTTCTTCAGGTTATACTGCTTGGAGTCTTTTAAAACATAAAATAATCTCTTGAGAACTGGTGTTTATGGAACAAAAATTACTTTATTATTATCAAAAGATACAAAAGTAGATCATTATGCTTGGTAAAAATTAGTAATTTGTATTTTATAGCATATGTGATGGATATTTATACGAGTTTTTTTCTCGTAAAATTGATTTTAAAAATATAATGATAACGCTGCAAAATGTGTAATTGAAAAAAATGAACTGAATAAGTGAATCATGTTTAATTAATAACGCCTGTTTTTTATTTAATCTTGATATTTATTATAAAAATGAAAATAATAATAATAATAATAATAATAAATTTTTCTTCGGTACCTTTCATTATATATATATATATATATATATGTTTCACGCTAAATTTTTTTTATATAATGTGTATTAACACTAAACCTACCGATACTTAACGTACACCTATTCCTACCACAGCGGATCAAGTGACCCGTCTTTAAAATGTTATATTTATTACTATGTATAGCAAAAATATATTATTTAGCACAATTATGTACATGAAACATGGACGATGTGATAATGTTATTTGCAAGAAAGTCTGACAAAAAGTTTAAAAGGTCGTGGTTGACCGGTCGTGGTAGGTTTAGTGTTAAATGCACCTCTAATCTTTGTAAGTAAGTAAATTATAAATTTTATCCCTATTAAATGGTTTTCTGAAACTAGGATGGATTTATTATAAATTATAAATAATCTCTTTTAAAAAAGTATTTGAAATTCGGCAGCTAAATTACTTCTGCGCACATCCACATTTTTCATGTGTATAATATTTTTACGTTAATCGCCAAATCTTATCAGTAAATTACTTTTTTATAAACAGCATAAGACTAAAATAATGACTCGATAAATATTTACTTAACAGTATTTGATGCCAATATTTTAGATAGAATTATTGCTAGCACTTTAATTATTTTGTTGCCGACTGTATTTTCTTACATTTAGGATATTTGCAGCGTGTGTAAATTATATCTACACATGTTTTACGAAAATGTATTCTAAAGTAAGGAAAAAATGTGCTACAATAGGCAGAAAATGTGCTACATAAGGCAAAAATGTACTACAATTATTTTTAAATGCAATCCCCACAATGTAAAAAAAAAATGTCGATCTGTACACTGCATTAGCTGTATAATGTTGTTTCTTTGTTCCAGTTAACAGATACTTAATCTTAAAAATAATAATAATAATAATAATAATATCTGACCTGATAATATTATATACGATCGCCAATAACGAATGATATATATACTACTAGCAGGCTACGCCCGCTTCGCTGGTCACTATTTTTAAATGAATCATTATAATTAATGAATTCTCAAAATTGCATTAATTTTTATCATGTGAAAAAAAAAAAAAAAAAAAAAAAAAAAAAACTCTGATCGAGAAAAATGTCGCACCGGGTACCCACTGCCTTCGGCAGCGTAGACCCGTGCGCGATGCGCACGCGCGAATGCATATATATGAGCGCAATAAAACTTTTACAAATTCGAAAATATCCGCAATCGATTTGAAAGTATCAAAAACCTCTATGCACCAGTTTTGAACGATCTATCTCTATTTTTATTTTTTTTGCCCCTCCGATCCCTCCCCCCTTCCCGCCCCTCCCAATAATTTTAAAAATTCAAAAATATCCGCAATCGATTTGTAGGTATCGAAAACCTCGATGTACCAATTTTGAATGATCTAACTCTATTTTTTTTGCCCCTCTGCCCCCCCCTCCCGGCCCTTCTAATAACTTTACACTTTCGAAAATATCCCCATTCGATTTGCAGGCCTCTAAAACCTATCTGTACCAATTTTGAACGGCCTAACTGTATTTCTATTTGTTTTTGCCCATAGCCCCCCCTTCCCGCCCCTCCTAATAATTTTACAAATACGAAAATATCCCCAATCGATTTGTAAGTATCGAAAACCTCTATATACCAATTTTGAACGATGTAACTGTATTTTTATTTTTTTGCCCCCCCTCTCCCCTCCCCCTTCTCGCCCCTCCTAATAACTTTACACTTTCGAAAATATCCCCATTCGAATTGCAGGCCTCTAAAACCTATCTGTACTAATTTTGAACAGCCTAACTGTATTTCTATTTGTTTTGGCCCATAGCCCCCCCTTACCTCCCCACCTACTTCCCGCCCCTCCTAATAATTTTACAAATTCGAAAATAGCCCCAATCGATTTGTAAATATCGAAAACCTCTATATACCAATTTTGAACGATCTAACTCTATTTTTAATTCCCCCCCCTCTCCCCTCCCCCCTTCTCGCCCCTCCTAATAGCTTTACACTTTCGAAAATATTCCCATTCAACTTGCAGGCCTCTTAAACCTAACTGTACCAATTTTGAACGGCCTAACTGTATTTCTATTTGTTTTTGCCCCATAGCCCCTCCTTACCGCCCCACCCCCTTCCCGCCCCTCCTAATAATTTTACAAATTCAAAAATATCCGCAATCGATTTGTAAGTATCGAAAACCTCTACGTACCAAATTTTGAACGATCTGACACTATTTTTATTTTTTTGCTCCCCCCCTCCCCTCCCTCCCCTTCTTGCCCCTCCTAATAACTTTACACAATCGAAAATATCTCCATTCGACTCGCAGGCCTCTTGAACCTATCTGTACCAATTTTGAACGGCCTAACGGTATTTCTATTTGTTTTTGCCCCAAAGCCCCCCCCCCTTACCGCCCCACCCCCTACCCGCCCCTCCTAATAATTTTACAAATTCAAAAATATCCGCAATCGATTTGTATGTATCGAAAACCTCTACGTACCAATTTTGAACGATCTGACACTATTTTTATTTTTTTGCCCCCCCCTCCCCTCCCCGCCTTTTTGCCCCTCCTAATAACTTTACACAATCGAAAATATCCCCATTCGACTTGCAGGCCTTTAAAACCTATCTGTACCAATTTTGAACGGCCTAACTGTACTTCTATTTGTTTTTGCTCTACAGCCCCCCCCCCCTTGCTGCTTTACCTGGGGGCTGAATTTCTAAAATTCCAGAAATTGGTTTTTAGATAGTTGCATTAGCTATATTTTAGAGCAAAAATTTCACGTATATCTATTTTTTTTGTTTGAGATATATAGGATTATGCGAAATCACGTTTTACGCATGTGAAATCACGTTTTGCCCCCCCCCCCCCCGCCCTCCTTGGGGACCGAATTTCAAAAATTCCAGAAACCGATTTTTAGACATTTGTATTAGCTATATTTAAAAGCAAAAATTTTACGGATATCTGTTTTTTTGTTTGAGATATGAAGGATTTTGTGAAATTACGTTTTGCCCCCCTCCCCCCCTTGGGGGGAGAATTTTGTAAAATCGCTTGCTGCGTTGTCTTTTTTCGGGTCGTAAACATTGACCGTGCCAAATTTGGTCCCGCTCGGTGAAACGGCCTAGGATTCTATAGCGGACACACACACACACACACAGACTCTGCTCTTTTATATATATAGATTTAGTTAAACCTTTAATTACTAAATTCTACACTGATAAATTTTTCTGTAACTGTCATCTAGAATCTAAATTGTAGCTTTAGTGAAACTAGCTCCAAATATTCCTTGTAAATTCTAGTCACATTTGAAAGCGAGTTCTGGGAATTCCCGAAGAATTCTATAGCGTCTGCTTATATTAACGTGGTCAAACTTATTTAAAAATCTATGTAAATAAACGCAAATACAAGAGGCGAGTTTTAGAGACTATAATCTTGGTTTATGGCCCAATTCTTAGAAGATAAAGCAGGAAATTCCCGCAACGCAAATGATTCAAAATATTCATAATACTTAGAATTTGCTTTCACCTTCAAGTAATATACGGACTAGAAATTCTCGATCACTTCTTCTATTCAGCTTATTGGTGTGCCTAATCGAAAATCTATATTTTTAGTTAGGATTTAGAAAATGAACACTTATTTGTTTTAGATGAAGGCGGTATATATATATATTTTCTCAGTGTAACATTAAGGTTGTACATAGCTGAAGTTATTAACAAAATGTTGTTTAGTATTCTTTGCGATATACATTTTATACAGAATGCACATGAACGGATATAAAGAAAAGAAAATTAGCAACAAAATAACTGGTGTAAAAATGGCACGGGAAAATTACAGACAATCAATCTAAGAGTTTATAAAAGGAAATAGAAGAGAAGAGAAAAATCAAACGGCAGACTTACTTATTATTAATTATAATCTGTGTGTAAAACTCTGTAATTTTTAATTTATTAAACATTTATAAGTAAAAAATAAACAAATTTATGACTTTTTAGAATTTTTATTTGTTTTAAATTTGACTAACAAAAAAAAAATAATAATAATAATAATAACATGGCATATTTTAAAAAAAAGAAAAAGAAAAAGAAAAACCTCTTTCGAATCTTTCACAACAGTATTTCATACGTTATTTAATTTATTAAAAAAATATTTTTCTATGAATGTGTAATATTTAGTTATATTTTTCCGCAGTATTAAAATTACGTTCACTGCCTGATAATTGCGTTTCTCCTGTCAATGTAAATTTATAATAATATATAGTAGTGAAATACAGGTTATTTATATATATTATTTGGCAATTGCTTTCCTAAAAAGTCAATAAATGTTTTACAAATTTGTTACTCAGTAACTTTTGAAAATTTAATTCAATTTTTTTTATAAATTCTACTTCAACTCGATAAGCGCCATTTAGACATATATCTACATGTATATCTATATATATATTGTAAATAACTTTTTTTTTTCTTTTTCTTTTATTCATTTATTTATTTTTTGCTCTCTATAGAAGAATTGGGGTTTTGAGATTCTGAATTGTGTGTTTTGATGATGTAAACAGAAAAAAAAAATCGATTTTGAAGAGGAATTTATGCAATTTAAGCTTGGTTGGTAGTTAAGGTAAAATCTATTTTAAAATGGAAGATGGAAAAATTATAAAATCTTCGGTATAAGTCTTCGTAAATTATTATATCTGTCAATGTCATGCATATGACATGGAAATTAATATTATCATAGTCATTATCATTTAATAATTACTTTTTTTTTTCATTAAAATATTAAAATATGAAGAAACTTTTAATATTATAAAAAAAAAAAAAAAAAAAAAAAAAAAAATGTGTAATCATAGTATCCAACATAATATAAGCTGTGAAATCGAAATAGTCAATTCATAAAGGTGTCGGCAAAATTAGACAAAACAAAATGTTTATTTTAAAATATATTTTAATACTTCACAAACTTTCATTTTTTTTATTATAATTAAAGTCTTATATTATATTTTATTTAAATACAAATCATATTTTTGAAACAAATATAACTAATAAATGTCTAAAATATCTATAACTTAAAGCAGTAATAGTTACCTTTGCCGTTATTTCTGTTAAAATAATAATTACCACAAATTCATATATATGTTTTAATAATAATTAGCACACAAGATATGTATTTTACAGTGGATCCCCGCGCATGTCGGCATCCCTGGAAACGAAGAGGCAGATCAACTTGCCAAGAAAGGGAGAAATCTCAATAATGAAAATATCGCCAAGGTCACTCTTGACGATGTTAATGCGATGGCAAGGTTCCGTTTGAGAGAAAACACCATTAAAAAAGACTCGCAGGTTTGTGAAATAAACGCTAACAGAGACCTTACCAAAACTATCACCCGCCTTAGAACTGGTCATTATCGAGGTGTGAAGATCCTGAGAGATGGCAATAGAACCTACCGTCTCTGCAGCAACTGTGATGATGTTCCACTAACACCAAAACATATTTTTGTCTGCCCAGCCATTTTAAGATCCCTGGCTCAGCTTGGGGAATTCTCCCCCTTTGACATCGAGAGTCTGTACTCCGATAACATCAAGGAGTTGGCCGGCTGTGTTTTGCACGCTCATGGTTTTCTATAGTTCTCCCCATGGACACGACACCAACCAACCAACCAACCAATAATAATTAGTTTTTATTTTTTTTTAAATAATTATTAATTATGCATATTATACATTATTTTTGGAAATAGTGTAGCCTGTAGACATAAAATTGATTTTAAAAAATCGTAACAGTTTTACAGTACGTCAAACCAATGCATACGTCAAAAAGTCATATGAAACAAAATGATACATACGAAAGGACATATCTAAAGTGCCTTTTGTATCAAATTTGAAGAAAATCGTTAGAGCCTCTTTGGAAATACTGACTTTCTAACTTTTTTTTTTTATTTCTCCCACCCAAACGCATCTTTCCACTGCAAACCAATAATTACATATAAAAGGATATTTAAAAAATAAATAATAGGGTGAGTTTGAAGAAAATGCGTGGATCCGTTTTTAACCCGTTAACGCCCGAATTAATTTTGCAAAATATTATTATATGATTGTTTCACTTCTAAATTAATATACACAACTGACAGTAAAATATATTAACTTAAACAATTCTTCTGATAGTTTTAAATTTAAAGTCTATTCTTGTTTATTGACGTTTAGTGTTCTAGCGAGAAAACTTGGAGATAGAAAAACTTTGAGATAACAGATTAATTTCCTATTATATGTTGACAAAGATCTCGAAAGTAAAGTATTATAATATATATTATTATTCAACTTGATTTAAGTTAGTATATCTCCGTAAAAAGCAAATATACGTGCGACGAATGAAAAATCATAAAAGGGCTATCCAAATTATGAGATAATAATTAATAGTTGGCACATAAAACTTTCAGAGATCCTTTAGAATGACGCTATAAACTGTCATTAAAAAGCAGAAATCATTCCAAGAAGCCACAAAAAATATACGTGCCATTTTATTAGCTATCCTTAAATGAAGACACTGGGTGCTAACGGGTTAAAGTAATGCACGAATGTGACATAAAATTAGCTTATTTACAAGACAACAACCAATTTTACTAAACAAACCATTTAATATACAAAAATTGACGTCCGAAAGGTTATTTATGTAACAACTTTTAATAAAAAAGTTAAAACATTTTTTCTGAAATACGAATTTATGGTCCTACTTCTGGCTTTAATTCATGTCCACTTTCAACTTTTTATCAAAAATTCAGAAATTACCTGTACACGAAAACTGTAGCAATTCTGCTGTTTTATCGTTCTATATCTATTCCTTTTGAAATATGATAAACAGAAAACTACTCATATACATACGCACATACAAATACAGTCGGTAACAAAAGTGTCCGAACAATAGCAAAAATTTCTATGTACAAAAAGTACACTTAATACAGTTTTGTTAAATAAATCCTTATCGAATCCTGTTCTTAGTCAGTCTGAAAACAGGATTCGACAAGGATTTATTTAACAAAACTGTATTAAGTGTACTTTTTATACATAGGAATTTTTGCTAGTGTTCGGAGACTTTTGTTACCGACTGTACGTAAACTGAAAAATTGACAAAAAACACTTTCTTAGAGTATGGAAACCTTAAACATGAAGATCAGGTGAAAACTTAATATCGAATTTTTAAGCAAATGCAACATTATTTATGATATTTTGATAATGAAATAAAAAATATAATATTACAAGGAATAAAAATTAAATTAAAATAATCTAATGTGTCATTCACACGACTTTCGCTGACCCTGGATTTTAATACTCTAAACGCATACTGCATATTAACGCGTATAATTAATGAGGTAATAATAAAATTTAATCTATTTTTAAAATAATCTAAAATATATTACACTGTAAATACACTATAAATATTACACTGTACTTATAGGAAATTTCGTCCATGGACTTAAAGTATTTGAAGTATCTTGCGTAGCCCTGTATACAAACCATTTGCTTGATTTTAACAAAATAGTTAGTGTAGCATCAATATATGATACACATGTAGTACACCGAGTTTGGACGTTCTGCTGCTATTTGTTCTTGAGGTACAATCGGTAACAAAAGTCTCCGAACACTAGCAAAAATTCCTACATAATAAAGGTACACTTAATACAGTTTTGTTAAGTAAATCCTTCTCGAATCATGTTCGTAATCAGTCTAAAAACAGGATTCGACCAGGATTTATTTAACAAAACTGTACTAAGTGTATTTTTTTTACATAGGAATTTTTGCTAGTATTCGGAGACTTTTGTAACCGACTGTATGATGATAACTCTAGTTTACACGGTTTTCATACCCCAGCTGAAAGTTGTTATTTTATTATTCATTTAGTTAGAATTATCCAGAAAAAATAATAAAAAAATTCTGTCACGTCTGGTTTAAAAAATATTTATTAACTTAACTGAAATACATAATTTTGGTATTAATACTAAAAAAAATTAAAAATGACTAATTTTTGCCTTCTTTTTATAGTTATTTGAATCAGTTTCTCTTATAAAGGACCAACAGTAATCCCCTAACATGTTTTCATCCCAAAATCCTTGATGTCGTTCTTCAAAAACCTTTAAATCTTGGTGAAAACGTTCCCCTTGTTCGTCACTCATACTTCCTAAGTTTTCAGGGAAAAAGCTCAGATGCGAGTGCAGAAAATGAATCTTTAACAACATGTTTAATCCCATCTTTTGAAAATTTTCCAATAAATCGGAAACAATTTCTTTGTAATTTTCACTTTTTTTATGTCCCAAAAAATTTTCCACAACCATTTTGAATGACTTCCAAGCAGATTTTTCATTAACAGATAAAAGGCTTTCAAACTGAGAATCTTTCATAATTTTACGGATTTGTGGGCCAACAAATATACCCTCTTTCAATTTTCCCTCTGTAATGTTTGGAAAGATTTTTTGTAAATACCGGAAAGCATCACTGTTTTTGTCAAGCGCCTTCACAAAATTTTTCATGAGCCCCAATTTGATGTGTAAAGGGGGTAGAATGATGTTATTGGGATCTATCAACAGCTCGTGTTTAATGTTCATTTTGTCCGGAATATACTCATTTCGAATAGACCATTCTTTTTTTACATAATGATGTTGTTTCGCTCTACTGTCACACAAACAAAGGAAACAACAGTATTTTGTGTAACCACCCTGCAATCCCAATAACATACCGATGACCTTGAGATCACCGCACACTTTCCATTGGTGTTATTTATACTTTATTAAATTAATACGCATCGTTTCATAGCTCTCTTTAAAATTCACTGCGTGTCCTATTGGTATGGACGGTTTCTTATTACCATTGTGTAATAAAACAGCTTTCAGACTATATTTCGAAGAGTCTATGAATAAGCGCCACTCTGCTTTAACATAGTTTTGATTCATTGCTTCAAAAAGTCCCGGGATATCATTACAATAACAATATTCACCTTCTCTTTTAAAAAATTCTGAAAAAACTTTGCTTCAGTTTCTGAAAAATGTAACTTTTGTGTCTGCTAGTAATAAGTTCCATTGCCGTAAGCGGGAACCAAGAAGCTCTGTTTTAGATCTACATAATTGTAAATCTCTTATAAGATTATTTAATTCGGCTTGGTTAATTAAATGTGGAGTGTTTTCTTGAAGTGAGAACTCGTCAGAATCACTAGAAATCGATTTGAATTCAACATCACTTTCATTGTCATCTAGTATATTTGCACTCGAATTACCGGGACAGACTGGATGTGGTAGATCTTTCGAATGTAATATGGGCTTAGTAACAGACGGAACTAGGCATGTATAATACTTGCCTTATTTTCTTTATTATATCCCAATGTCTTCGTAACACAAAAATAACAATAATTTTCATGATTACTCGGTTCTCTCCATAGCATTGGTGAACCAAATGGAAGGTAAACGTTTTCTCCTGATGACCACTGGAGTAAGACGATTCTACAGCTTTCGCAAAACACATGAGGCACCCACTTTTTATCTTGATTTGCAACAGGAAATCCAAAATAATGAAGATATGCACTTTTTAACGAATCTACAGCGGGTCTTCTCTTTTTTGAAAATATAAACTGTCCACAATCATAACAAAGACGATCAGAATTTTGTTTACACTTTCTACTCGCCTTTTTAAATCAATCCGAAATAAGATAATTGTCGTTTGAAGCGAACGAATAAACAATAAACTATCGTCAACACGTTAGGTAGTTAAAAAAAAGAAAAAAAAAATCATTTGACTGCAGAAAGAAATTGTGAAGTGATAAAATATTTCTGCTAACACTTTTAGGTTTAAGGAAGGTAGATTAACATATTTATATACATTTATTTTGGGGTATAAAAAATAAGTTCAATTTTGTAAACTAGTGTAACATACACACAGACAAACCGCTAAAAATATTATTTTATGATTCAAGTGAATTCAAACGTGTAAATATAATAAGAACTCAATTGTAAGAGAAAGTAAAAAAGATGATATATTTGTATGATATGTTGATATGTATGTTGATATGTTTGTATTTGTTGATATATTTGTATGTATTTTGATAGCGCATTAGTTTCATTTGGATTTTCTTGTTGTTTTTTTCGTGAGGTATTTTGCTGAAAACGGAAAAATGTGTTATTTTAAACGGAACATAATAAATATAATAATAATAACCATCTCACCGTTTTGCACTAAGACACTTTAAATAATGCAGCGTGCCTGGAATCATCCATATATTTCTTGTCCAAAACAAAATTTTGTTTAGGAGAAAAGTGAATTTCTGAATTGAAAATTAATCCTTTGACCGCCATTGTAAAGGACAAGATTGCCATGCTGTTTTCACAGCACTGTTTTTCCTGTGTAATAAAATAATACTTAATTCAATTGGAAATTAAAAATATATTCTTAATATCAGCATTATAATAAGAAAAGCTAAATTTAAAACATTAGATTTACAATTAACTGCTTATAAATGTTTCCAATACATCTTTTATAAATTTTCATAATAAATTACTATTTTATTTTTTATCTTTAATGTTTCCTACATTATAGATTAATATATTAATGAAGTTCAATTTTGGAAATTTCGAGGAAGTTATTATTGCTTTTCCAGTAAAATAAATAAATAATTTACTTCTGTTAGAATAAATAAAGTAATATACATATTTATCTACAATAGTCAATATCGAAATATCTATGTTAATATTCTAATTACGTATATCGGGATTTCAAAGCATATCCTTTAGTTTCATAAGGGATTTAATAAAAGAATAATAAATAAATAAATAAATTGATGTGTCATTTAGTTTCAAGAGAATACATATCATTCTGAAAAGTCTAATTAAAAGTTTGGATGATTTAGACAGGAAGGAATTAACTTTATTCTATTGAGACTATTATATAAATTTCTGGTTAAACGGTAATACATAGGAAGTTTGAATTATTTCAAAGAAACTAGTTCAGGAATAAACAATTACGGAATTTCAAATTCTTGTATAACGTAGATTAGATTATATATTAGATTCAAATTACATTCCATTAGATCAAATTAGATTATAAGATTCAAATTATGTATAACAATTGTGGGGTATTATATATGATTTGAAAACTAATCTTTATGTCTTGTTATTTTCATATTATGCTAAAAATCCATTTTTATTTTACTCAATACTAAAATTTCAACAGAAAACCTACAGAAATAAATAAGTATAAACACTAGAATGTAAATTTCATTCTATGGGTAATTTTCTTTTATAATATGCTGTATCTCAAATTTAGTTGCTTATTATTACATACAAACTTTGAATAAACACCATAAAATGCAATAAACTCGCAACAATTGTTTCGGGTCGAAAAAACACACGACCCTTCATCAGGCGAACAAAGTAAGCACGAGTGCTGCAGTCAAAGCGGCAACTTTTATTAAATTAGTTGCTTATGTTAAAATAATTTAAATACTGAAATATCCTAAACTGAAATGGATTCAAATAATATTATTTTGAAATAGTGTGAAATAAGATTTTCTCAAGAATATTTTTTTTCATACTTATGTCTACACTAGCGTGTTGGGGTGAACACAAAATTTCTTTTATATTTTTTCTATACAAATTCACACAATACAATTTATTTAATAATTTTAATTTTCCATAATGCTTTCAGATGAAATTCATCTGTAGAAAATATAAAACTGTATGTGAAATGAAAATACATTTTCTTGCTTTTAGAAATCTGAAGAAAAGATTGGATGAAAAGTAATGAGTAGTAATTCTAATATGAGGAGGGAAGGGGGGGGGATGCGTAACCACTAAATACACAATGTTATTTTACTGGTGAGTTATTGCTATTATAAATAGATACTTTTTTGTTCCATATTAAAAAATTAAAGTAATTATCATATTACTTTTATTTATATAATTAATTATCCCTCAATAAAAAGAAAGAAAAGAATAATATATAACAGCACCATATTTTTAGCGATAAATCCCTTAGTGTAATCAGTACCAGTTTATATCTAAGTCTAACTATATATCAAGTCTGATTAAATTTTTTTCATACCATTGTGATATAAAGCATTAAATGTTTTTTTTGTTTTTTTTAATACAAACATAGACAAACCGATATTTTAATATTTTCTTCAGTCGTGTCCATGACCTCTGAAAATGCGTACCTTCAATCAAAAACCAGAAACTAAAATATTCCCGAATGTAATATTTTCTCAGATTTTTTTTTTTTTTTTTTTTTTTTAAGAAAGTAAAAAAACAAAAAACAACAACAACAACAATAAAAAAACCCACCATAACTGGAAATATATTTCCTCATATACTGCATTTTAATATGCTTATGGTTAAATTAAATGTAGAAATTTTTGTCTCCAATCGCATATTTTATTTTGTTTGAAAAGAATTATTTTCTACGTCAAATAAAACAAAGAATACTCAAATTCTGATTAAGAGAATTAAACGCTTGCATAATAAATACCCAAGCAATATGATTGATGAGAGAGAAATTATCTGTTATTCGGTTGCTATCTCAATAGCAAACAATAGAAGATTTCTTTGAAATTTACATCGTTTGACTATATTTCCTTTGTAAACTTCAAGTCGGTAATGAAATATGTTTCTGTCACTAATGAAAATTTTATAATGGATAGCACCACCTTTTGTTTCGTTATTTAAATATGCTAATGAGGAATACACTTTTCAAAATCAACCTATTCTTTCTCTGTTTGTTTACACATACATAATGGACTTTTTATTGAATTGAATAATTCAATGCATAATTCACTCTTTATTTGATAAGAATAAGGATTTGAAAATGCATTTAGGGTAATATTTCATAAATAATATTATATCTTTTTTCTTCAAGTTTTATTTAACATTAATTGTAACGTTTTGAATATCATTAATATCGCCTAAGATCATAAATATACATGCAATAGCAAAAATTTAAATTTTACATTTTGAGATTTATTACTTTTGTCTAATTTAATTGCCAAAAGTTCTAGTTATATAATGTAAAAAAAAAAAAAAAAAAATCTATAATAGTAGCGCCAAAAATACGTAAAATATAACAGCAGCAATATAATGTATATCTATAGATAGATCTATATTTTGTTCAACATTTAAATAAATCATTTTTTTTTTTATCACAACCTGAAATAAATCTAAGTTTGAGTTAGATATATATAAATAAATTAAAACATTTAATTTATAATATATCAGAAATATTATTTTCAAAGAAACTGCAATTTTGAAATTTTATGTTAAAGGTTATTTGAGATAACATTTTGATTTTGATTTTCTCTATCTCCAAACAAATTAGCGGCCACCGGTAACTGTCCTGCCCCTGGGGGCAATCGTATTTAAAATATATTTCTGAAAATATAATCACTATATGTACCTACGAATGTTTATACAATGAATCCGAGTGAAAAACTATCATACAGGTTCTTACTCTCTTATCCTCCCCCTCTCTAAATATAAGTATGTGTGTATGTACATATGAACATAATTTTAACATTTTTTATTTTAATTTTAATTTTAATTTATTTGTTGTTTATTCAAACAAAAAGTAAAAATAAATAAAAACTTGTTTATTTACTTTAAGTATAACTGAAGTGATTCCAATTAATGCATAGCAGCCAAATACTACGAATTTTAGATAACAATGTTTCATTATAATATTTAATTACATTTTGAAGCAGTTTTATGCAGTTAAATAAGGTAAAATTGTTTACATGGAAACAGTAAGTTTTAAAAATTAATACCACCAAGCAGACATGCAAAAGAAATGGGAAGATCAAAATTTTAGCAAAATCTGTACGTCGTATTAAAGTTTTCCATTTATTCTTCAAATATTTAGAATCTTTTTTTTTTCTTCAGTTATATGTATGCATATTACACCAGCTGTTGTACCTGTTCTTCGCAAGGAAATGCCAATATAAAAATAAGTGGAAATTCGAAAAAAAAAAAAAAAAAAAAAAAAAGTACACACAAATAAATGTAAATTTAAAGCATTATACATGCATAACAATTAAGTGTAAAATTAATGCAATATATATGCCTATAAAGTGTGTGTTTCAACTACATACAATATAAGAAGATGTGTATATATTTGTGTGCATGCCGGTCGCTTTATAGGCAAACGGCTGATAGCAGAGCTACACAATTTTGATTCGAGTTTCACATTGACTTCTCCTGATACATGTCGAAGCCTGATTTCCGAAGTTTTGATAAGCTTTCTTTTAAATATTTAAAATCTATAAAGTTCTTAAAATATAGGCTCTAGAGTTAAAAATGTAAAAGTGAATAGATTCTTCGTGTCCCGTTAGCTCAGTTCATTAGAGAGCCATACAAATAACAAGAAAGTTGTGGGTTCGATTCCCCAATGTGTTACTTTTTGCAGATAATTAATAGAAAATATGTCATTTGAAAAAATAATTCTTTCAGTATCTTCATAGTATTCTCAATTTTATGAAAAACGAGAAAGTGACAAAAACCAAAGTTAAACTTAGCCCGTTTTCACTTATCTTGATACATCGAAGACAGATTTTAAAATTGTTGATTAATATTTTTTTTTTATTTAATTCAATTTTATTCAGCTAGATAGATAGTCTGGTGCTGCCACCTGTTGCCATTGAGTGAAAATGATAATCTGACCAAGAAATGTTTGTTCGAAAAATTTACTTGAATAATAGTGACAACACTCATTATGAAGCTAGCATTTAAATTAAAATACCCAGTTAAGTCGGGAATGTAAGTAGTGGGAACCCGGAATCTATATAATGTAGGCGGGATAGACAATGTCGAAGGCAGCGGTAATGTGAGACGAGGTATTAAGCGATTTATGAGAAATTCTTCTTAATTAATTTGTAAAATGATTTAAAAAATAATGATCATTATTATTATTTTTTTAATTTCTTTTAATATAGTGACTAGCGAAACAGACAAAACCAGCTATTTATTAATAAAGTTAATTTATAAATTTTAATAATTCATTCTTTGTACTTATAGTAAGTTATAGATATTATATAATACAACTTTCTAACAAAATTTCATTTTGAAAACATCTGCATTTAATATATATATATATATATATATATATATATATTGCGATATGTAATTATTTTATCGCGTTCAGCTTCAAGTTTAGGATTAATTTACATTTGTTTTTATGGAAAAAAAAAAAAAAAAAAAAAAAAAAAGAAACATATATCAGAATGAATGTTTGTGAATAATACTCGCAAAACCACCACTTTAAAACAACTTAATTTTAAAAATAAACTATTTAATTTTACACATATGAATAAGATATATGATATATGATAATAAGAATTGCTGAATTTACAACACTAAAATTAAGATTATTTCATATAAAGCATACATATTTCTTTTATATGCAATTACAAATAAAATGTAATTATTATTATTTTTTTTTTTATATTTCTTAAAATGTACCAAAATCTTTTATTGAAATTTTTAATAATAATTTATTTATTTATTTATTTATTTTTTAATCATTTTTGCGTCAAAACTTGTATTTTTTTTTTTTTTTTTTTTTTTTTTTTTTTTTATCTTTATAATGTAAAATATTGACAAATTGACAAAGTTTAAATTTGAAATTTTTTACGATGTTATTATTGATTACAGTAAAATAAGTAAGAAGAGATATCGAAGAGAGAGACATAGATACAGATAGATAGAGAGATTTATTTCTTTTTTCGTTCTTATAATGTAAAATATTTACAAAGTTTAAATTTGATTTTTTACTTTCTCTTACACTAACGGTAGAGAAGGTATTGTTTTAGGGTTAAATTTTCGAAAGTGAGTGTGTGTGTGTGTGTCTGTGT
The DNA here is from genome assembly GCA_963930645.1 of Salticus scenicus. NCBI lineage: Eukaryota > Metazoa > Arthropoda > Arachnida > Araneae > Salticidae > Salticus > Salticus scenicus. The sequence goes on along the minus strand of OZ005649.1, from coordinate 93,188,571 downwards.
GTCTGTTATCAGCATATCTCAAGGACAAATAGTAGCAGGAAATCTACACTCGGTATTCTAAATGTGTATCATTTAGGGAGGCTACACTAAGCTTTTCGTTGAGATGAAGCAAACGGTTCATGTACAGGGATACTCAAAAGTATTCAAATACATGACGTCTATGGCGGAAATTTTTGCTAGTAAGTAAAGTTTAACGTCTATAGACTGCAGTAAACTGAATGAAACGAATATATATTTTTTGTAATAGAGATAGTCAACTGGGAAAATTAATTTTTATGTAGGAGCCTCGCCTCCCCCTGGGGGGAAGTCCCCCCTCGAGGGGAGTGAATTTTCATGATGTGTACCTTACAAAAGAGTTCGTCAATGCTTTTAAAACGAATGGTTGAACCAACGATCTGCGATAGTTTAAAATAAAGTTATCGATTTTTTTTTCATTTTTAACAAAAAAAAAAAAAAAAAAAAAAAAAATTATTTAATTTAGAATAAATTCAATTTCTTTTTCTTTTTTTTTTTTTGGGGGGGGGGGGATATTTAGTGTTATACTATTTCTCTAATACGGAAATCGTCTGCATTATCATGGAAGATAATTTTTTAAATAATAATTTTAATAAATTATTTTTACTGAGTGAATTTGTATAGGAAAATTTCGAAGAAAGTCGTGTGATGGCCACAACACAGTTATTTGTTGTTATTTGTTATTAGTGGATGTGCTTTACTAATAATGTTTTATTATTTCTAGGAAAGCTTTTCAGAAATTGAAATGAATTACTCATAGAGATATGGTAAATAATGGATGTATTAAGCTAAATATTCATCACTTGTTTTTTGTATATTTACACGTTTTGAGGCTTCCTGGTTACCATAGTCAAGTTTTCTAACGTTTGATATTTATCTGTGTCTCTTAGAGTAACCTGAAAACGAATAATTTTAGGAGATCCAAATGTTGCATTTTGAAGTTAATATAAGTTTGTTCCTGAAAAAGTTTGATGAAGATTGGTAAGTTTCAACGAATGTTGCGTGTGAAAATTGTTTGTATAATTTTAAGTAAACTTTTAATTTTAATAACAGAATTAAGATAATAATATAGGTGCATTAATGAAACGGGGGGTTGAGGGGGCCGGTAGCCCCCCTCACACAGAACTAATTATCACATAAAACTCTTCCAAAGCTTAATTTGAATTATTTTAACATATGTTTACATAACAGTACTCGTTATTTTACCTCTTAATCTCCAACCTGTATTTATAGTATTAAATTTCAGGGCAAGAGAAAGTCGTGTGAGTGACATACCAGATTATTTAAGATGTTATTATTTATCCAAGTAAAATAATTAAGAAGAGAGATGGAAGAGAGGGATAGACAATTCGAAGATATATATATATATATATATATATGTAGAGAGAAAAAGAGAGGGGGATAATTATGTTTTAAATGTAAAGCATGTAAAATAATATATCGTTAGAAGTAATATAAAATAAAAAAGTATAAATGTTATTATGTAAATATTTATTGGTTATTTTATATTGTATCCTCTAGTTTAATATCGAATTTAATAAGAAAAGGAAAATGGAAGATAAATTAACGTATCATTAAATTTCAGGTAGATACATATAATGGCAGAATGGTCTGGTTAAAAAAAAAAAAAAAAAAAAAAAAAAAATAGAATATAGACAGATACGATGTGAATTGACTGGAAAATTGAACAAAATTCTACCTTTTTGCAATTAATAGTGATGTCCTTTCATTTCAAAGAAAAAGGCGTTTATATTTATACTAACCTTAACTAATCTTTTTGTTATATTATCTTTCTGTTATAATCAGGATTTGTAATTTTGTTTCGTTAAAAATATCATCATTAACTATATAGAAATCATTGTGTCGTTGTTTTTAATTTTTATTATACTTCATCTGAGTAGTATATCTTTAACAGCAATTAATATTAAGGAAAACTGAGGCACACTAAACTAAACTGAATTCGAATTGTAATTTACTGAAATAAAAACGTAGACGCTAGCAAACTAATTAATAATCCATAGTTTTGTTAGTACCCGCCCTTTTTCCGACACCACTTGACTTATAGAGCAATTCTCTCCGAGTATAATTATAATTCAACAAAATGAAAAATACTCTTAAAAAAAAAAAAAAAAAAAAAAAAAAAGTCTAGTATGAATAAAGAAGCGGGTACTAACAGTACTACGGAATATTATTCAGGATGTTGGCAACTATGAAAAAAGCTTCAGCACGATTTATTTAAGCAGGGTTCGTATTCCTTGCCCATTTTCCATGTCTCATCAAAGAATGAGAAATTTTCGCTTTCACAGCTACTACTCATTTTATGCTATAATCTAAATCGCATAATGAGACATTATTATAAATATACCACATAGAAATTTTAAATTAGCTGTGGCGTAAAAGAAGAAAATTTCTGATCCCTGAAAATGAACTGTAAAAAGGGCAATAACACAGGATAACCTATTATTTCATATTTATGTGTAAGATGAATACCAACTTAGCCAAAATAATATTGCTCAGAATATTAATTTATTTATCAATTAATTAGTTATTTTTATTTTATTTTATTTTATTTATTTATTTTATTTATTTATTTATTTTTTATTGTGGTGAAGATAAATTTAGAAATGGCTCCCTTGAACCGATTATTTAATTTTGTGGAAATTATTTACGACGTCAAAGAAAACAAGGATAATGCGAATGCTAATTTTTCAAACATTAAGAGAAGTAAACGGTTGCATAACAAATTTCTAAGCAAAATGATTGATGAAAGACAATTCATCTATTATACTTTTATTATCTCATTGCAAAACAATATAAGATTTTCATTGAAATTAAAATCATCTCTCTACATTTTTTTGTAAACATCAAGTGTATAATGAAATATGTGTTTGCCACCAATGCAAACTTTATAGTCGATCGCTCCTTTTGTTTCCTTATTTAAATATGCTAATGAAGAATACATAGTTTTCAAAACCAAGATTTTTTTTTTGTTTCTTTATAGATTTATAGTAGAAATTTTATCATGTTTAATGCATAATTTATTCTCTATTTGATAAACGTTTGTTCTTGGAAATGTATTGGAGTAATATTTCAAAGTTAATAATATACATCTCTCTCTCTCTCTCTCTCTCTCTCTCTCTTTTAAATAATTTTATGTAACATTTAATATAATATTTAAATTTAATTGTTTTATCATAAATAAAGTTAAACACACACACACACACATACATATCTTATGACAACCAATGTTCTAATCTTTTTTTTTTTTTTTTTTAAGAATAATTTTGAATGCAACATTTTATTCTTTATATAACTTAAGATTTTTTTCTTTCTTTCTTGGAGATAGTCTGGTCATACAAACGGAACAGTTATCAGAAATAATATAAATAAATAAATAGATATATTTCATTAAATCATTATCAATTAAATCACAAAAAGAAAAAAAATACTTAAAGTCGATTCGGTAATTCTAAATTAGGCTAATCTATATTTCTTCTACAAATTACAATTCTAAATATATAATAAAATGTTTTGAATATGCTATAACTTGCAATCACCAATAATAAAAATCATAAATAGCCTTATTAAGAGACAAAACTTTTATATAACCTTGAAGAAAAACTTATTATGATCTGTCAACCGAATAATCTACATCTTCTAGAAGAAGACAAAAGAAAAATCTATGTTTTTCAAGATGCACTCGCGACACATTCCCACCGATGGTTTAGTTTTTGCATTCATGTGCAGCGCATTCTCGAATATTACTTTTTATGCATTTATTGTATTTTTTTGTCTTTATAGATATGTCCATATATTTGAAATGCATTCAGATGAAATGTACCTAGTTTGTAATGAAGTTCAAAGTATTTTTCTTTGTATTACGAAATTATATATTTATCATTACTAAGAGGCTTTAATGTGCAGTAGCATTTTCCATTTTACATCACTATGTATGAGATATTTGATAATTATAAATGCATAAAAAAACTATATAATAATGTATATTTAGCATCCTATTAATAATCACAACACTTAGTGAAAATTTTCAAAAAACAAATAATACAAAAAAAGAAAAAAAAAAAAAAAAGAAAAAAAAAAACTCTGATTTTCATATTAAATGTATTTCTTAATTAAAATCGATAGTAGAACTTAATTAAAGTTAATAGTAGAATTTTATGTCACAGTTTAAAATTTCTTAGCAATGTTTACTTTTGCATCAAAAGCATTACTAACTTATTTTATTTTCCAAAGTTATTATAATGAGATGAATAATTATTACAAAAACTACAACAATTAAAACGATAACTTAAAATACATATATATATAAAGTTTTGGAATTGAAAATTAGTTTAGCTTGGAATGTTTAACTATAGCACAATTTATAAAAAAATAGATTCACCTCCAGAATATATTTATATATTTTAATATCAATTGATAAAATATTACTTTATTGTTCCAATTTCCATCTTTAGGTTATACTATTTTATCCAAAAACCACCAATGCGAGTTTTTTAGCTCCTTCAGTGGCAAAATAATCACATTCTTCCAATGAAAATGAGCTCCAAAATTTACGAATTAATTAAAAATAAAATAAATATACATGTATATGCATATTTTTTCCGCATAGTTACAACATTAAAACCTTTTATTATTATTATTATTATTAATTGTGAATGAAATTTTTCGGTTAGAGGTTAAAACTAGGAAGCAAACAATACATACCTCCGCTTTTCGAATAATAAATTCTTCTTTCGTTGGTGATTGTCCGAAATGTTTGCCAGATTATGTTGTTTTATCACTAGGGCAATTTATACTTTGCATTAATATGTGCTTTCTTTTAGATTACGTGCAATTTATTGCCACAAATTTTGCATAATCTGAATAAGGGCATGCTATATACTTCATTAAAATCTATATATTTGAAATGAGTAAAATAACGTTAATGTTTATTTATTTATCCTATTAATCAATCTACGCAAATTTATCAACGAGTAGCACATCTGTGATATAATCGTTAGAATCCGTACCATTAAGAGAATTAATAAGTATTAAGCCTCAGGTACACCGAGTTCCATTGAAACAATTACTTTACGGAACAGTTTATTTTAGCTTAATACTAAAGGAAATAATATGTTAAAGACATTTAAGTAGGCAGTAACTAAAATGATCTCTTTTAATACATACAAAATTATGGAGCAATTTTTCAGTGCAGAAAGAAATTGAATTTTAACATATTATTTTATTTCATAATAATAATAATAATAATAATAATAATAATAATAATTAACTGTTTTTTATCACAAAATGACATTTCTCAAATTTTCTTCAAACATGATTCTTCTACAGTGTAACTTTAAAATAAAAATAAAAATAAATAATAATAAACGCTTCAGCAAGAGTTAACGGCCCTCTTCACTTACCGTCGCCGGAAGCCCGAGCCAATGTTATTGTATGGGAAAATTTTCTTTACAAATAACTTATTAACTAATAGATATTTTTAAATTCTGTTTTCACATTCAGAAAATTTCCAACTGTTAAACTGACGGACCGTTTTTAAAAATGTATTTTTTTAATTTTTAATAATTTATTTTGAAATTGCAAAATGAAAAAAATTCACATATGGAAAATTCGTTATTTGCAGCTTGGAAGTAAAATATAAAAAATTAAAAAAAAATAATTTTTTTAAAAAATATCCGTCAGTTTATCAGCTGGGAATTTTCAGAATGTGAAAACAGAATTTAAAATTATGTATTAGTTAATAAGTTATTTGTAAAGAAAATTTTCCGGTAGAATAACATTAGCCTCGGCTTCCGGCAGCAGTGAGTGAAAAGGGCCCTTAAGAGGGCAACTTGCTTAAAACTTTCCATTGATAGAACAAAATATATATAATAAAATTATAAATAATAAATACTAAAGTATTATAGGTCAATTTTTTTTCGTTAAAAGAGAAGTCTTACTTTCATATTGATTTTTTTTTTCATTTAACCTACTAGGTAGAAGACGAATTGCTGAATTGTTTCAGGCACGACCTGATTCCTCACATGTTGCGAATGTCGTGTAATCGTATGTCGTGTTATACATGTCACGATTCAATAACATAAAAAAATCTGATGTGGGCACCACATGACTTCCTTATACACTTTGAGAAATATACATAATGTTAAAAAATATTGTCACTGGACCCGAAACAGTTGGCTAAAAATATTTAAAAAAAAATGCATGCATACGTAAAAAAAAAAAAAAATAAATAAATAAATAAAATTGTGCCTTGAGGGGACTCATTTTAAAATCCTTGGGGGGGGGGGGGGACTCATGTCAAAGTTGTGCCTTGGGGGGACTCATGTCAAAGTTGGGCCTTGGGGGGCCTTATTTCAAAGTTGCACCTTGGGGGGACTCATGTCAAAGTTATGCCTTGGGGGGGACTCATGTCAAAGTTGTACCTTGGGGGGGACTCATGTGCCTTGGGGGGGGACTCATGTGCCTTGGGGGGGGGACTTCGGATCCGAAACAATTGGATAAAAGTGTTAAAAAATGCATTTTCACCGTGTTTCTGAACTATTCCGGAAGTTTCAAATCTCTAACTAGTCGGGAAGTTAGTTAAATAGATTTTCTGTTGAATCATATAAACGCTGCTAAAGGCAGCAGTGACACGAAGCAATTGGCTAAAAATATTTAAAAAATGCATTGTCACCGTGTTCTGAGCTTTTCTGGAAGTTTTAAATGTCTAGCTAGTCGGGAAGTTAGTTAAAAATCGATTGCAAGATTTGTACTGGTAACGCTGCCGAAGGCAGCAGGTATCGGAAACAGTTGGCCAAAAATATTAAAAAAACGCATTGTCAACGTGTTCTGAGTTTTTCTGAAAGTTTCAAATGTCTAGCTAGTCGGGAAGTCAGTTAAATTGCAAGATTTGTCCAAACCGTTTTTGAGTTATTACCGTTTTTTGATACATTATGGCCAAAACCAATGTATTTTTGGTCATTATGAACCTAATTTTCCAAAATATCTCCAAAATGGAAAATCATACAAAGTCCAAAAAGGAAGGTGCAGAACTATATGTTATAACAAACCTATGTACCAATTCGCAACTTTCTACGTTCAACCGTTTTTGAGTTATTACCGTTTTTTGATACATTATGGCCAAAACCTATGTATTTTTGTCATTATGAACCTAATTTTCCTAAATATCTCCATAACGGAAAATCATAGAAAGTCCAAAAAGGGAGGTGCACAACTAGATGTTATAACAAACCTATGTACCAATTCGCAACTTTCTACGTCCAACCGCTTTTGAGTTATGCGACATACACACACACACACACACAGACACACACACACACATACAGACGTCACGAAAAATCGTGTAAAATCCCTTATATCTCTATAACGAGAGCTCGTGTTAAGACGACACTTGCAGGTGTGCAACTAGATATCATGACAGTCACACGTATAAATTGTCAACATTCGGCGATCATTCGTTTTCGAGCAATGTGAAATACAAAATCCATTTCGCAAATCGGGATTACTATACTTCCTTATACTTTGTATAAGGAAGTAAAAATCGGAAGATCCTTTCAATAATTTAATATATTTATCTATATTTTATACGCAAACATGAAATTAGTCGTATATTTTTAGCCTTTTATTAATAAGAGAGGCGGGGTGCTTAAAAAATGCATCGTTTGAAGGGTATGATTAATTAAAATATGTAAATAAATAAAAATTATTTTCAAACAAGAATAATAAGACAGACAAAAATACTCTTGTTAGGAAAACAGGGCTTTTGCTTTCAAACAAAACGAACAATTGAAAAATATTTCCCTTTTCCTTTAGCTAGAACATAAGAAAATATTAAGTAAAAATAGAGATAAAACTTGCAAAAGTAATTTTATGAACTGAATATCGTTCCTGTTTCTAAGAACTTCATATTTTAAAGGTATTTAGGTCATTTCTTCATTTATTTTTTATACAAGTAATTTTTGTCCGTTTCACTAGTCACTAGGATTGGGCGATATTTAAAATTCTATATCGCGATTTAACGATATACCGATATTAGAAAATGAATTAACTTTTTATGAATGTTTTTAATTTAATGCATACAGCATTTCATCGGTATTTTTAAAATAAAAATATTTTAGAAAAGTACTTTTACAAAACTGTGTTACTTTGATAGAAATAAATATAAATATTTTATAAATTTATTAAAAACTACATAAATGAGAAGTCACGGAAGGTTTTCAGACACTTCCCCTGTCAAACTGTCAAATCTTTCTCATGCTATGACCCAACCAACTCCAAATTTAAAATTTCGTAAAGTTGGGACTGTAACATTGCTATATAAAGCACCGCGGGGTTAAAACCCTTCCAACTTTGGAATCTTTGTCAAACTAACACGCAATCAACTCCAAATTTAAAATATCGTAAAACTCGGACCATAATATTTTGAGATAATACACTGTGGGAGGATAAGACCCTCCCCGTTTCAACAGTACAGTCTTTGTCATACTAACACCCAACTAAACCTTAATTCAAAATTTTGTAAGGATCTGATTATAACCTTCTGTCAGAACATCAGAATTCAAGATAAATCGATGTTTGTATAAGTCGCAGTTGGTTTCAATATGATGAATGGCATTAACGTTACCTCCACAACTTATGGCGTATACATCAAAAACTGGTTAGACATAAATAGATTTAGCAATATCGCTCTAAAATTGATATAGACATGAATCAGTGTAAGCTTAAATCGATTTAGCGATAGAGATGGAAAATCGATGTTAGCAAGAATCGACATAAGCTTAAATCATTTTAGCAATATAGAAGTAAAAATCGGCGTAAGCTTGAATTGATGTAGCGATATAGGTATTAGTAAAAATCGGCATAAGCTTGAATCGATGTAGCGATATATGTATTAAATCGATATTTCTCGATGAATCGATACATCGCCCAGTCCTACCAGTCCCATTGAAATTAATGAATAATAATAATAATAATAATAATAATAATAATAAAAAGAAATTGTTTTCCTTTACATACTATTTCAAATATTACATATACACATTTTGGATATAAAATTGACTTATCAAATTATACACCTAACAGTTTCCATGTAAAGAAAAATTTATACATGTGTAAAGACATATAAAACAGAATTTGCTTAACGAGTATTAAAAAAATCTGGAGTGACTCCACTCGACTTTCCGAACATTGAGTAACTAACAGTTTTGTAGATAAAATAAAGAAAGAGGAGTTGCTAAACAAACAAAAAAGAGAAAACCATAACAGAGTGTTTGAGTATTTTTCTCCATATATCACACGAGGTTTTATTTTACGCTACTGAACTTTGAGCCCTTAGATCATAACGATAAAGAATTTTTCGTTGTGTCCCTGTAAAAATCTATAAATGCTAGATTCACGAAAATCCTTATAGTTAGTGCAACAGTGATTTATAATATTCATACAAATTTTCAGCTCAATTGAATAAGGCGTTTAGATGCTATCGCTGATCTCATAGGCCATAAAGATAAAGAATTTTTCTTTGTGTCCCTGTAAAAAAACTGTAAGTGCTAGATTCACCAAAATCTATACAGTTGGTTCAAATGTGACCTATAACATGTGTACAAATTCTTTGCTGAGATTAATAAGGCGTTTAGACGCTATCACACTTTTAAAAATTTGGCAAAGAATTTTTCTTTGTGTCCCTGTAAAAAAACCATAAGTGCTAGATTCTCCAAACTCTATACAGATTGAGTATCTGTGACCTATAATATGTGTATAAAGTTTTTGCTCAATTGAATAAGGCGTTTAGATGCTATCGCACTTTTAAGATTTTGGTCCCTTGGCCATAATGATAAAAAAAAAATTTTTGTGTCCCTGTAAAAAAACTATATGTGCTAGATTCACCAAAATCTATAGGGTTCGTACTATGATGACTTACAATATACGTACCAACTTTCAGCTTATTCGAACAAAGCGTTTAGACGCTAGCGTGTTCACTCACAGACATACACACATACATACACACATACATACACACACACATACATACATCATGGTAAAAATAGTGAAAACGGACTCGTTGGACCTCGAAACGTATAGAAACATCAAAATCTCGAATTCGGATTTTTGACATGATTACAATACTTTCCTCACTATAGTGTTCGGAAAGTAAAAATTGATAGAGCCTTTTTTTGAAACACCGAAATCCAAATCTATAATTGTCCTACCTAATCAGGATGTCGGTCAGTATTCCTGTAGCAAACAAACAGTACCTGCGAAAAACATATTTAAAAAGTTTTTCATGTAGCAGTTTTCAAGAAAATCTTTAGAGCCGTTTTTGAGATACCGACTTTCAATTCTACTTCAGATGTTCACCAAATTTTGGTAAATTCATCTGTTGATCGAGAAACAACAATAACATACGAAAGGATATCTAAAAATGTGTTAATATAGCGAATAAAAAAAAAAAAAAAAACAGCTGTATAACTGTTGTTAAAGAAAAGCCACTGTGAAACCGTCAATTGATCTATTTACATAGGGCGCCTATTAATTTTCATAAATTATCCAACTACGATATGAAAACAAACATCTAACAGGGTGTTTAAAAACAATTTTGAAAACAAAAATCGCTATGTTACACTTCAGGTTTTCAAAATTTCATCAGAAGTTGGAAAAATCACTTATGTACCAGACTTGTCTGAATTCTGAAGTTTCATCATTCTATTTTTATTAATTTCGGAGATGTAAGGAGATGTCTGCCTTACATCTTGAAAAGTATCATCTATATGATACTTTTGACATACTTATTTTTCTGCGTCCGTGGATACAATGTTTCAAGGGCTTCATACCACAGCCTCCTAAATTAGATGCCTTCCGCGTGACTCGATAACTTAGCAGCAGTTGATGTGGTAGACAGCGTCATCTGGTACAGATTGCGCGACTTTTTTATTCAACTGCCACCAATAATTTTAAGAGGTTATATATGATATATATAATCGACGTTTCTTATATTCTATTCGCCTTTTATGTATATCAAATCCCACTTTGGTGCTGTCTACCGCTTGAACTGTTGCCAAACTTTCGAAGCCATGTTATGTTCATACTCTCATTGGAAATATTTTCCGCTCAATTACAGGCAGATACAGAAATAGGTGTGAACACATTTTAATACATAGATATTTATACCAATATATCTCAATATTTTAATTCTTACATTTATTACATGAATTTCAGCAATTTAATTTTTAAAAATCTATTCCAGAATTGTTACTTATACATGAAAATCTATTTATTTTTACGTTAAAAAATAAAGTGGGTTAACATTTTGTTCCGTATCTGGATTTTACGGAATTTTTAATAATTTAAAGCTATAATGAGGTAAGTTCAAGTCACAGACCTATTTTTGCTGCGAACGGAGCATTGCTTTATTACAGTAATATGAGAAAAAGGTGACAAAGATGAGTGAGCTTATACAAGGCAAAACTATTTGTTAAATGTCGCGTTATTGGCGATTATTTATTTTGACTGTTTCTTCTGTTTATTTTTCTTTATTTTTTTATTTTTTATTTAACGTAATCAACAATAGAAAAGTAAAATTTCAACGAATTATTACTGTTATAAAAACAATATTGATTTTTTCAGATAGTTTTCTAGATGTCTATGTTATTTTTTTAATTTAAAGAACTAAATATAGTAGTTAGAATAAATTTTATAAAAATAATAACATAAAATATACGAAATAGTGAAATTTTAAAACCTTATCAGTGAGATATAAGGGATCGTCTTTTAGCATAATTCTTTTACAGTCTTTTATGGAACATTTAATCACAATGTCTTGCGATAAAATATGTTTTTTATTCAAAACAATCTAACTTTTAAAAAGAAAGGTAAATTTAAAAAGAACTTTTTTAAAATAAGGAAAAATATCGTCAGCGGGCGGGAAAGCAAAGTTCTTATGTTTCATTAATTCTTGGCTTTTATGAGGATTTTAATTAAAATATTGAAATTTCGAACTAAAAACAATTATTATAGTCTATAACACACGGGGATAGAAAATACTGCCGCTCGAATAAAACCTCACTTACAAAAGTACTACATAGAACAAACACATAAAAAGTAAACATAACATCGCTAAAAACAAAAGAGAGAAAAATTCAATTAATAAGCAGACGATATTTAGAAAAGTACACATATTTAGACTGGAAAATGAAATTATCTGAAATTAACCAAACGCGCAGACGATATTTACAAAAGTAAAGATATTCAAACCTGAAAAGGAGCTACATGAGTTATTCCATCAATAAATGCCATAAGTTTGTTTATATCTTCATTATTTTATGAGTTATTAAACATCAAAATGGGTCTGGGACTTTATAAACACCCTGTACTGTGATTCTGGAAAACTAATTCTTAATCGGGGTAGTACATCCAAAGATCATAATCTATATATAAATAAACTTTTCCTCTTTATATATTAATATAGATTATGCTTTATGTATATTTATACGAATTAAAAAAAAAAAAAAAAAAAAAAACTTTTTCTTTTTTTCCTTATCGCATTAAATTAAACAAACCATTCACATATAATTAAAAAATAAAATCGTGTTTTTTTTTTTTTTTTTTTTTTTTTTTTTTTGTAAGAAATACATGAAAGAACCGCTGTATTCCTTTTTGTGGAAGAATAGACCAAAAGCATATTCTTGTATAGAATTTTATATCTTTTACTTTAAATTGTGGATAACTTACTTTTTCAAACTGTTGGCATATTTTTTCGATATAGATACTTTTATAGATACTAAGAGCATGCTTTTCTATTAAAATGCGCAAGAAAATTTGAATGATGTTATTGTGAGACAAATAGAGAGAGAAATTCACAAAGATATGCATCGCCATGTTAATAAAGACGCTGACATTTATTTATTTATTTATTTTTCATGGAATACAGAGTCATTACGAATAATAGTGTTTTAACGTAAATTTTGAATTTCTGTGTTCATTATTCAAATGTTTACTTTAAAAACTTGTTTGAGTTTCAATCACTGGTCAATACTAGTCAATAATTAATCGGGAATACTGTAAAAACTTTTTAGCATGTAAATTTACTTGTCAATTTAATTCATTAATAACTTCTTCGAATACGTGCTAATTTAATACGATTGAATTAACAATAATTAACGAAATAAATATATTAATATTTCCTGAAATTTAACGAGCTACCATTCTAAAAAAAAGATATGCAAACATTTGATAAAATAATCAGTACACGTATAATACTCATGTGGGTTGAGTAATAAAATACGATCCAATTTCAGAAAAGTTTACACACTTTCCATTACAATCCAAACCACACGGGTTTGGCTGCATTTTGGTTACATTTTGGTTGCATTCCAGAATTATATAAAAAATACCGATATTTCTAACTTAAATTATTCATGTATTTTTTTTTTTTTTTTTTTTTAAACCCAATATTAACATTGATATTAAGAAAAAAATATGTTTAAAATTTCAAATTAAGAGATGTATTTATTTTTCAAATTCAGATTCATTAAAAAAAAAATGCAAATATTTACATATACCAATCAGAAAATTTGCTAATGTAAAAAAAAAAAAAAAAAAAAAAAAATTAATTTTTTCGAAACATTACAATGCAGTTCACGGGAATTTCTTTTACATTTTTAAATAACAAATTTTAAATGCATGGAAAATTAACTATGGGCATCCTAAATTTTTACTTTTATTTCTGTTTTATTTACGAAAGATTATTTATAAAAAAATTAACAATTCCCATTAATAATATTCTTTTCATATATCAGTAAGCGGTAAATTTCAGATAATTTACTTAATTCATATTATAGTTACATTTCATTTTGTGTGTGACATTTTGATAAATTACGTTATGCTAGAACTGTAATTTTCTAAATATCTCTACGAAATACTGTATGCAAATCTAAAAATAGTCAGTTGTTACTGAGGTAAATATAAAGAGGAAAACGAAATTATAGTTTAAAAAAATTGTTACGAATACATAATTAGGCAACACATTATTAAAATTTTAAACAGATCATTATTAACCTTAAATAAAACAAAGTCACCATTGTTAAGTAAGATCGTTTTATTAGTAAATTTAACATAATATTTTAACCCTTTTTAAGTATTCCTTCTTTATTTTATCCAGTTTAAATTAAGAAAATCATATTATTAAAGAATGGAAAAGTTAAGCTGCAAGCGGTCGCATCTCGTAGTGTATGAGCACTTTATGATACATACATACTACTTTTACGAGTGACGCACTAGCCATTCAGCAGATAGAGTGAGAACGGACTTTTGTGACTACCCTGTAATTTGTTTAGATCTTAATGAAATCGTAATGAGACCTATTTCAGGCTATGATATTTACAAAAAAAAAGTATTAAAATTAAAGCATCTCTTTCGATGTTATAAGCTAACGAACCTCAACAGCAACAGAAAAAAAAATTAACTATAATTGGTAACCTCCTCCTTTATGAAGTCGGTTTAAAACGTCTATGCGTTAATCAGTGTGACCGACTAGAAAAACCATACGTTGAATTTTAAATAGCATGAAGGCCATCTGCAACGCTACAACGTATGTAATGTTGTACAAGTGTGCACAAAATTGGGAAAAAACGAATAAACGTTTTGAGCGTTCTATTTTTTGCATTAATGTCTACACACTGCCTTTTCGTACTAAATCGATGATGCTATGCAACTTTGTAAATCACTTTTCCCCCAGCCTTGAACCGTTTTCGAGATGGGAACACTAACTCCGCTGTTTTCCACCAGGTGGCACTGTAGGTGGTTGAATCGCGTAGCGTATGGCCACTTTAATATACTTACATACCATTTTCATGACTATAGCTGCAGCCGTTCTGTAAGAATGTCGAGACGGACTTTTTGGTCACCCTGTATTTTCTTTTGATTGTAAATATATTACAATGGGACCTATTTCAGACAAAGACTTTTACAACAAAACAAAAAGTATAAAAATCGGAGCATCCGTTTAGAAGTTATGATGTTTAAAAAAAAAAAAAAAAAAAACACATACTGTTTGAATTGAGATCCTCCTAATTTTTTATGTCTCTTACAAAAAAACAGATTTTTTAGGAATAGTTTTATAAAAAATGAAAAAAATAAAGAATTTTGAATTTTTTAACTCTATTAATTTTTTGCTAGTTTTTTATATTTACATATCTATGTATTCCCGAATTACAAAAAAGAAAAGTTAATTATTAAATATGGTGCACGACTGATATATAAAAATATTGAAAATTTACGAATTGCGATATTTACGTAAGATTAAATGTTATTTCTATTTACTGCGTGTTAACACTAGGTAATGTATTAAAAACAGAAAATAATAATAATAGAATAAATAATAAGATTAATCAAAGAGTTTATTAAGTACAATTATTGGTTCGTTTACTTTAAGGAGTGTAATTTAACATAGATATTTCCGGATAAATTTTATAAAAATGGAAAACATAAAGAAGTATTTAGAAAATTTTTAAGATAATTGAAAGAAAAATATTATTATTATTATTAATATTTTGTTATTGATTTTGTTCAACATATATACATACTTCTAAAGTAGAAAAACGAAATTTTCAAATTGAAATATGGCGCATGATTGATGAATAAATGTACAAATAATGAATATCGTGCATCGTAAAGGATTTTGCCTAATTAGTGCGTGTTCAAACTAGGTAATATATTAGAGTAGGTTTCAGACATAACTCACGTATAATATGTATAGTTTATGATTAATATAATATTAAAACACCTTTTGAACAAAAGAGTTAACGAGTAGAAGAAAACAAAAATGTGATTATTTACATTACAATTTTAACTTTACCTTTGGGATCTTTAATGCAGCATTTTCCAAGAAGTTTATTACGGCATCAAGTATGGCTTAATATGGGTTTCAGAAACAACACATTGGGGAGCTATAATCTTCTTCAGGTTATACTGCTTGGAGTCTTTTAAAACATAAAATAATCTCTTGAGAACTGGTGTTTATGGAACAAAAATTACTTTATTATTATCAAAAGATACAAAAGTAGATCATTATGCTTGGTAAAAAATAGTAATTTGTATTTTATAGCATATGTAATGGATATTTATACGAGTTTTCTTCTCGTAAAATTGTTTTTAAAAATATAATGAAAACGCTACAAAATGCGTAATTGAAAAAAATGAACTGAATAAGTGAATCGTGTTTAATTAATAACGCCTGATTTTTATTTAATTTTGATATTTATTATAAAAATGAAAATAATAATAATAATAATAATAAATTTTTCTTCGTTACCTTTCATTATATATTTATATGTTTCACGCTACATTATTTTATATAATGTGTATTAACATTAAACCTACCGATACTTAACGTACACCTATTCCTACCACAGCGGGTCAAGTGACCCTTCTTTAAAATTTTATATTTATTACTATGTACAGCAAAAATATATTATTTAGCACAATTATGTACATGAAACATGGACGATGTGATAATGTTATTCGCAAGAAATTCTGACAAAAAGTTTAAAAGGTGTCATTTGACCGGTCGTGGTAGGTTTAGTGTTAAATGCACCTCTAATCTTTGTAAGTAAGTAAATTATAAATTTTATCCCTATTAAATGGTTTTCTGAAACTAGGATGGATTTATTATAAATTATAAATAATCTCTTTTAAAAAAGTATTTGAAATTCGGCAGCTAAATTACTTCTGCGCACATCCACATTTTTCATGTATATAATATTTTTACGTTAATCGCCAAATCTTATCAGTAAATTACTTTTTTATAAACAGCATAAGACTCGATAAATATGACTCGATAAATATTTACTTAACAGTATTTGATGCCAATATTTTAGATAGAATTATTGTTAGCACTTTAATTATTTTGTTGCCGACTGTATTTTCTTACATTTAGGATATTTGCAGCGAGTGTAAATTATATCTACACATGTTTTACGAAAATGTATTCTAAAGTAATGCAAAAATGTGCTACAATAGGCAGAAAATGAGCTACATAAAGCAAAAATGTGCTACAATTATTTTTAAATGCAATTCCCACAATGTGAAAAAAAATGTCGATCTGTACACTGCATTAGCTGTATAAAGTTGTTTCTTTGTTCCAGTTAATAGATACTAAATCTTAAAAATAATAATAATAATAATATCTGACATGATTATATTATATACGATCGCCAATAACGAATGGTACATATACTATTTAGTTAAACCTTTAATTACTAAATTTTACACTGATAAATTTTTCTGTAACTGTCATCTAGAATCTAAATTGTAGCTTTAAGGGGTTACATCCAGTTGTATGCACGAAAAAAACGTGTTTTTTTGTGAATTTTTTGTGAAGAGGCCTTTTATTAAAGAAATATATACAATACATATACATATAGCAAATTTAATGTATGTTAAGAATCCGTGATGAGTTTACAAAAATACTGGGTTCCGCTGTTCCTGTAGTAGATCTCCTAGAGGACTTCCACAAAAAGGTGTCTGGCGGTGAGCAAGATATCTCTGATCCAAATTATCTGAAATGAAAAAAAACCAAAAGATTTATTTTTAGGATAGATGAATATAGGTAATGATCGTAGGAATAGTCAAAATTTTGATTTTTGACAAAATGGCGGCTTCCCCCCCAAAAAAATCGTTTTTTTTCTTTAAATTTTACACTTGAAAGTGGCTGAAAAAATCGAAATTATTATCAGAAACCTTATTCCTACGATCATTACCTGACAAAAATATCAAAGAAAATCGTGTCAAAATTTCAAGTCAATCGGTCCAGCCGTTTCGGAGAAATTTTGCTCACCGACTTTGAAAACACCGTTTCGAGATAAACGCGTTTAAAGTTTTGGGAACCATTTAAACTAAGTTAATTTTTTTTTCCTACTTACATCGAGTCATCTATTCCAGGACCATAAGAGGAACCCTCTGCTTCATCATTTGCTTCTAGTACAGCCAACTGTTGTTGTCTACGTGACATTCTCCCCTCGCGCGTGTTCCCTTGCGCTCGTGCGTCAAAGATCAAGATGCGCTCTGCGTCCTCTTTTTCTACATAGGTATGGGCATTAGGCCCAAGCGATAGTCCCATTGCGTTCATGAAGTATAGAAGAGATGTTTTTCCTTCATTGAACATGCCGGCAGCAATATAAGCAGCAATTTCAACGATCTTAGAGCCACATGGGATTATTTTTGGAGTTATTTTCCATATCAGCTGATTATAACTTTCATTATTATTTTGCGTGAAACCACCAACGCATCTTTCTAATAATTTTTCATTACTCAGATCTACGTAAATTGGAAGTATAGCTTCAGCAACATCAGGCGGTAAGGGTTGATAATAATGTTTGTAGCTTGATAATGTGTCCAAGGCTCGTGCTTTCTGCCAAGAACACCATGAGTCTTCTCCAGTCGGGCATTTACCATGTTGAGGATTGTCGTCAGTGGAGCAACTATGATAATAAGAAGCCCAAATGGCATTAGACATATTTTCAACAGAATCACAGTGTCTTCTTATTGCTAATCCATAATAGACAGTTAATTTATCGATCAGTTTACCAGTCAGTTTACCCTTTCCAGCAAGTACCTTTTTCTGACGTTTCTTCCCATTTTTATCAGTCGTTTCCGTTGTAGTTTTGTTTACACATTATCTTAGTCGTTTACCCATTCGCTTTTGGACATGACCTATGCATTCTTTTTTCATTACTTCTATATGTCACCATAAGGTGAGGCCTTCACCATAAGGAGACGTCTTTACAAATATGCAAATTTCTCCGAACTAATTGCCGGATCGATATGAAATTTTCAGACAATATTATCAAATATATGTACATTCAAAATATGTAAAAAAAAAAAAAAAAAAATCGATTTTTTGAAAATTACAACTGGATGTAACCCCTTAATGAAACTAGCTCCATGTATTCCTTGTACATTCTACTGCCCTATGAAAGCGAGTTCTGGGAATTCCAGAAGAATTCTATAGCGTCTGCTTATATTGACGTGGTCAAACTTATTTAAAAATCTACGTAAATAAAAACGAATACAAGAGGCGAGTTTTAGAGACTATAATCTTGGTTTATGGCCCAATTCTTAGAATATCAAGCAGGAAATTCCCTTAACGCAAATGATTCAAAATATTCATAATACTTAGCATATTCTTTCACCTTCAAGAAATGCACAGACTAGAAATTCTCGATCACTTCTTCTAATCAGCTTATTGGTGTGACTAATACGAATAGCTCGAAAATCTATATTTTTAGTTAGGATTTAGAAAATGACCACTTATTTGTTTTAGATGAAGGCGGTATATATATATTTTTTCTCAGTGTAACATTAAGATCGTACATAGCTGAAGTTATTAACAAAATGTTGTTTAGTATTCTGTGCGACATACATTTTATACAGAATGCACATAAACGGATGTAAAGAATTTTTTTTTTTTTTTTTTTTTTTTTTTTTTTAAGCAACAACATAACTGGTGTAAAAATGGCACGGGAAAATTACAGAGAATCAATCTGAGAGTTTATAAAAGGAAACAGAAGAGAAGAAAAATAATCCAACGGCAGATTACTTATTATTAATTATAATCTGTGTGTAAAATTTTGTAATTTTTTATGTATTAAAAGTCTATAAGTAAAAAATAAACAAGTTTATGATTTTTTAAAATTTATATTTGTTTTAAATTTGACTGACAAAAAAATAATAAGGCATATTGGAAAAAAAAAAAAAAAAAAAAAAAAAACTCTTTCGAATCTTTTACGGCAGTATTTCATACGATATTTAATTTATTAAAAAAAATATTTTTCTACGAATGTGTAATATTTAGTTATATTTTTCCGCAGTATTAAAATCACGTTCACTGCCTGATAATTTCGTTTCTCCTGTCAATGTAAATTTATAATAATATATAGTAGTGGAATACAGGTTATTTATATATATTATTTGTCAACTGCCTGCCTAAAAAGTCAATAAATGTTTTACAAATTTGTTACTCATTAACTTTTGAAAATTTAATTCAATTTTTTCATAAATTCTACTTCAACTCGATAAGCGCCATTTAGACATATATCTATATATGGATATCTATATATATATTGTAAATAACTTTTTCTTTTCTTTTATTCATTTATTTATTTTTTGCTCTCTGTAGAAGAATGAGGTTTTGATATTCTTAATTGTGTGTTTTGATGATGTAAGCAGAAATAAAATTGAATTTGAAGAGGAATTTATGCAATTTAAACTTGGATGGTAGTCAAGGTAAATCAATTTTAAAATGGAAGATGGAAAAATTATAAAATCTTTGGTATAAGTCTTTGTAAATTACTATATCTGTCAATGTCATGCATATGACATGGAAATTAATATTATCACAGTAATTATTATTTATTAATTACGTTTTTTTTCATTAAAATATTTCAATATGAAGAAACTTTTAATATTATTAAAAAAAAAAAAAAAAAAAAAAAAAAAAACTATGTAGTCATAATATCCAAAATAATATAAGCTGTGAAATCGAAAAAAATCAATTCATAAAGGTGTCGGCAAAATTTGACAAAACAAAATGTTTATTTTAAAATATATTTTAATACTTCACAAACTTTCATTTATTATTATTATTATTATTATTATTTAAGTCTTATATTATATTTTATTTGAATACAAATCATATTTTTGAAACAAATATAACTAATAAATGTCTAAAATATCTATAATTTAAAGCAGTAATAGATACGTGCCCTTTGCCGATATTTCTGTTAAAATAATAATTACCACAAATTCTTCTATATTTTTTAATAATAATTACTTTTTAATTTTTTTTAATAATTATTAATTATGCATATTATACATTATTTTTGGAAATAGTGTAGTCTGTACACATAAAATTGATTTTAAAAAATCGTAACAGTTTTTGTACGTCAAACCAATACATACGTCAAAAAGTCATATGAAACAAAATGATACATACGAAAGGACATATCTAAAGTGGCTTTTGTATCAAATTTGAAGAAAATCGTTAGAGCCTCTTTGGAAATACTGACTTTCTAACTTTTTTTTTTTTTATTTCCCCCACCCAAACTCATCTTTCCACTGCAAACCAATAATTACATATAAAAGGATATTTAAAAAATAAATAATAAGGTGAGTTTGAAGAAAATCCGTGGATCCGTTTTTAACCCGTTAACACCCGAATTTATTTTGCAAAATATTATTAGATGATTGTTTCACTTCTAAATTAATATACACAACTGACAGTAAAATATATTAACTTAAACAATTCTTCTGATAGTTTTAAATTTAAAGTCTATCCTTGTTTATTGACGTTTAGTGTTCTAGCGAGAAAACTTGGAGATAGAAAAACTTTGAGATAACAGATTAGTTTCCTATTATATGTTGACAAAGATCTCGAAAGTAAAGTATTATAATATATATTATTATTCAACTTGATTTAAGCTAGTATAGCTCCGTAAAAAACAAATATATGTGCGACGAATGAAAAATCATAAAATGGCTATCCAAATTAGGAAATAATAATTAATAGTTGGCACATAAAACTTTCAGGGATCCTTTAGAATGGCGCTATAAACTGTCACTAAAAAGCAGAAATCATTCCAAGAAGCCACAAAAAATATACTTGCCATTTTATTAGCTATCCTCAAATGAGGACACTGGGTGCTAACGGGTTAAGGTAATGCACGAATGTGACATAAAATTAGCTTATTTACAAGACAACAACCAATTTTACTGAACAAACCAATTAATATACAAAAAATGACATCCGAAAGGTTATTTATGTAACAACTTTTAATAAAATAGTTAAAACATTTTTCTGAAATACGGATTTATGTCTACTTCCGACTTTAATTGATGTCCGCTTTCAAATTTTTATCACAAATTCAGAAATTATCTCTGCACAAAAACATTAGCAATTCTGCTGTTTTATCGTTCAATATCTATTCCTTTTGAAATATGATAAACAGAAAACTACTCATATACATACGCACATACAAATACGTAAACTGAAAATTTGACAAAAAACACTTTCTTAGAGTATGGAAACCTTAAAAATGAAAATCAGGTGAAAACTTAATATCGAATGTTTAAGCAAATGCAACATTATTTATGATATTTTGATAATGAAATAAAAAATATAATATTACAGGGAATAAAAATTAAATTAAAATAATCTAATGTGTCATTCACACGACTTTCGCTGACCATGGATTTTATTACTCTAAACGCATATTGCATATTAACGCGTAGAATTAATGAGGTAATAATAAAATTTAATCTATTTTTAAAATAATCTAAAATATATATAAGAACAGTTTTATTTGACATAAAATTGTGAGTAAGTGAGGCTTTCTCTCCCCTCAAACCCTCGTTTAATTGTATAATTTCATTTATAAAAAAATAAATTCAAGGCTTTTACTAAATTTAAAAGTTTATTTCAAATATTTCAAATATTTCAGATAACTTTAACCAGCAATACGCCCTAAAACTTTCCAATCTTAATCAAACTTTACAAGTGACAATCTCATACGAACAACAAAACACCAAATTGGAAATTTCTGTAGTTAAGTTTTTTCAAGTTATGATAATAAAAGACATACACACCAATCAACCACTAAAAAGCTGACATTAATATTCAGGGAACCACAAAGCGTGATATAATGCAAAACACCAGAGCAGAAAATCAAAATTCGAAAAATATTTTGTTTACAGTGTGGGTATGTGAAATTATATCCAGAGCAGTGTTCGTCGACATAATAAAATGCAGCAAATCACTTCCATCAATGATATTCAATAGAAAAGAATGTGTGTGAGTGTTCTCACACATATGTCCTTTAAAAGCTTATCTATTTATCCAAATTTAATATATAACAAAAAGGAGGGATTAATATAGATTATATAAAATAAATCTTTTTAAATTTATCTAATTCAAGTAATTAATTATAGAGAATTTCCTGTTTTATTTTTAAATCAAAATTTTCATTTCTTTGTTCTTCTATCGTTAAAAACACATTGATCTAGGAATAAAATAAAGCAATTTTTATATTGGGGTTTGTGAAAAATAGTATGTGTATACATTTTCCCCGAATGGATTAAATCAATTTAGCTATAATTATTTATTTTGGAGAGGGTAATTTAAAATTCGTATCAGCCTACTTCTAACACAAGTAGCTATTAATAAAATAATAACTGTCATTTCAATTTATATTTATCACGCTAGTGTTTACATTAAATCAATTTAGCCGTAATTATTTATTTTCAGAGGGTAATTTAAAAAGCCGTTATCAACATATTTATACTATATACAGCTATTAATAAAATAAAACAAGCATTTGATTTCATATTTATTACCCTTGAATGTTTATGTTAAAAAAACCATTATTATTTCAAGAGGGTCATTATAATTCTAAAAATAGATTTATAATGATGTTCGATAGTCTGGGCGTCGCCTTCTTTGTTCATTGAGAGTTAAAGGTCATTTGGCATGGCTTCTCAATGTCAAATCGATTTAATATTTGTAACGAACTTTTTATATTCAAAATTTAGTATGAATATCTTAGAAGAACAAAGAAACGGTTTGGCATTCTTTTGGCTGCATTTCAACAATGCCAATCTCCGGGGTTGCGATTTTAAGCTATCTGTGGCTAGCAGATTTAGTGTATCTTTTCGCTGTTGTTCAAGTCCTAAGAAGACGTAAATTTTTTGAGGTCCTCCTCCCTCTCTGTCTAGTTGATGGGGATAGAATATTTGTATATGCTTACGAATATAGGAGTGAAATGTGAAGTTATTAGTGACTGCAAACTGAATATTATATTGCTGCATTAATAAATTACAGTACTAAAAATGATGTGTCCTGATTACTTCGAAGTAAAGACTTCTATTTTATATTTTTAATAATTCTACGATCCGGCTTTTGTGTGCAACGAACCTGACTGTACTAGGCAATAGTACATATTAATTGGTGCGTGTCCAGCTTCCCCGATCTTCAAAAATGGAGGGGGAGGAGGAACCCGACGGCAGCATAATGGATTTTCTATAAATGAAATTCTGGTTTTTCTTTGGAGAGGAAGGAAAGAAAGACATATAATTTTATAGTAATAGTGTTATCGCAGGACAGACTGTTTTAAGAGTCATGGACAGGGAAAATAGTGACTATAAAATTTTGTGGACGAATCTTCTTCTTTTTCTGTGCAGTGAACTTACTTGAGCTTACAAAAAATTTGCTTGAGTGGGTGGCTATGAGCGAGGATTGTAAATCTTCTCTAGAATAAAGACTCTCTTCAGATATTCTTGTGTGATCATAGAACTCCTCAGATGAAGATAAGCGGCCGTGAGGGGGGCCTGAAGATATCGCCAGTCATCTTTGCTGAGCAGATGAAGATAAGCGGCCGTGAGGGGGGCCTGAAGATATCGCCAGTCATCTTTGCTGAACAGATGAAGATAAGCGGCCGTGAGGGGGGCCTGAAGATAGAAATAGTCAAGGTGTTTTTGTTAGTTTGTGTTGCCAACGAGGCATGAGAATGATCTGAACAAGGAATCAAGAAAGCCTTTTTACCGTGGGACACATCCGTCGGTGTCTAATCGGCAACTTCGCGTGCTCGAATTTTTGAATTTCTTTTCTACTATTGCAGGAATGCATAAGGATCGGAAGAGAGAGGAAAGAAAATAGGGAAAAAATATACCATTTTTAGAACAAAGTAATAAAATTAATTGAAAGATATTAATAAAGTAAACGATAATTTTTTTTTGTTTACAGAATATTTTTTTTTAACCAAGTTATGTCCAAGAATTGGTAAGTTAAGTTTATCTTATATTTTGAATATTTCATATAAATATGGTTATACAATATATAATTTTCAGTTGTTAGTGAAATTTTTTTTTCTTTTTTCTGCTTTCTTTCTCACCAAGGATTCTTGTTATTTGGTATAAGATTAAGATTTATTTTTAAGAAGAAATAATAATGATAATTATAAGGGAAGCATGGAAGAGAATTTTTAATATGATATATAGATTTATATTTGGAACATAAGTGATTTAAGAATTCTATTTTGACATTTTATTGAAATTTTAAGCAAAAAGGAAAAAAAAAAAAAAGAATCTTCCTTATGCTTTTGAAGTTTTTGAAATATATATATTTTTCCTGATTTTTAATAAAGTATTTCATTTGATATAAGTATATATATAAGTGTTTTGTTGTTTTTCATAATAATTGGTATTTTTCTATACTTATAAAGCTTAAAGTGATTTACTTTAATTTTTAGAACATTTTGAAATATATAAATATGTTTACATAATATTTTGGTTAGGTATTTTATCATTTGCATTTTCTGTGAGTAACATAAAGAAAAATGCATAATATTTTGTGCTCATAGATCTTAACGCAATTTATTTTTTTTTTTTTTTTGCTAGGGCAATTTTGAAATTTTTTGGAATATATATTTTTAATGGGTCTCACAGTATTTTGTTGGGATTTTATTTTTCTTTCATGATGATTAATACTGTTATGAACATATTATAATTTATTTTTTTAAGTGATTTATTACAATTACTGCTGCAAATTTCTACAATTCCTTATGATTTATTTTGTTTTTCGAATATTTTAAGATATATATGTATACTTTTTGACATTTTTAATGAGGCATTTTATCTGATGCAGTTGCCGTAAGCATAAAAAAAAAAAAAAAAAGCGTAATTTTTGTGCTCATTTAATTTAATATATTATATATATTTTTTTTTACTCGAGTATTTCTGAGATATATTAATATTTATTTGACCCAACATAAATAATCAAGATGGCCACTAAAAAGAACATTAATATTAACATTTTAAATTTTGACGGGGACTCATCCTTACTTGAATTTTTTTTCGATCAGATTGAGTCATATGCAAAATTAAATAGATTAAATTCAGAAGAGGCAGTGGCAATTTTGAAAGGTAAATTAACTGGCCCTGCATTAAAATTCATGACTCAATCTCCCTTATTATACAAATCGACAGATTTAAAATTTATCAAGGATGAATTCCAGAAATTTTTTGCTCCAATGAGCACTACTCAGGCTCTTGTGGAATTTAACAATTTAATACTCTTACCACAAGAATCAATTAGAAATTTTTCCCACAGGCTAAATATTTTAGCCGATGTAGTATATTCGCAGATTAATGATGCTAATGCTTTAAATTCCATTAAATTTACTAAATTCATTTCAACCATTCCCTCAAACATTAGAGTTAAGATTCAAGAAGAGGGAATCTCTGAGTACCAACAGGCGGTCAACCGAGCACAGAAATTACAGGACATTAATGCTAATGAAACATTACTACAAGTGAGCTTAAATAACCCAGTTATTAATACACTATCTGAAAAGTTAGTCGAACTCACAGATAGAATGAATAATCTGTCATTCGCTCAGAAATCTGATGAGGTTAATCATACACACGAATCCCCAGTGCAAGATAGGCAAAGAAACTATAATAGACAAAGTGAATTAAGATATAATTATAAAAGTAGAAATCAAAATTTCAGGGGTAAACAAAATTTCAGGGGTAATCAAAATAAGAACAGATATCATTCTTCTCCTATTTGCCAGTTGTGCAGTAAAAGAGGACATGTTGCTACTAGGTGCTTTAGATGGCAAAGAAATCAGACTAGGGGTAAAAATTATGACAGAAATAATTATAGTAAAAATCCAAGTAATTTAAACGAGCGCAGAGATGTAGTTTAGCTGATGCAAGTACATCTCAGGAATTGAATAGAGCATCAGCACAAAATTTTTCTCTGGACATTGATAATAACCTTAATCTACCCAAATTATCTAGTGTTAGATTGGTCAATTCTACTGCGTCTCAGACACAACAAATCTTGAAAATTTCTGATTCTAAATGTACTCAAACAAATAACGATAAAAGGGAGAACATTTTTAATGTCCATGTAAATTCTCCAAAGTTACCGCTTATTAAAATTTTGCTAGATAAACAAAAGGTAAACACACTTCTTGACACTGGTAGTTCTGTTAGTCTGTTAGCTGAAAGTACATTTAATAAATTAAAACATAGTTTGAAATATAGACATTTATCTTCCCATGTGACAATCAAAACAGTGAACTCGAATGTACAGTTTTCATCTTGTATACAAACCACTTTCAAAATTCAAAATCAATTTTTTTCACAAAAATTCTTCATAGTGGACATACCTGAAGGTTCAGCATTTAGGGTTATTTTGGGTTACGATTTTATTCAACAATATCATGTAATATTAGATATGCAGAGGTCCTTGTTAAAAATAAAAGACATAAGTATTCCCATAACAAACACATATAGCGACCATGAAGAAAATCTTAATATGCATACTCAATGTAAGAAACTTTCAGTAAAAACGGGACAAAAACTTATTTTACAACCCAAAGAAGAATCTTCTATTACGGTTTATTGTCCCAAAGTTTCTTCGGGTGATTATTTATTTCAGAGTAAAAAGAGTTCTTCCAAATTAATTTTTTTGGATTCAATAGTTAATATTGAGCATTCTCAGAAACAAAATTGTAATAGTAAATATGATAGAGTAAAATTTCAGTTATATGTTAAGAATAACACTAATAGAAATATGCATGTAAACAAACATTCAAATATTGGTACAATTAAAGAAATCGAACAAATTATAGACTATGGTTCAAAACAAAATGATAATGTTGATATTTCAGAGGATTCACAATTTATTAATTATATTCAACCTTCTAGTGATGTATTAAAAATGAGAAAACAAGATTTAACACCCACGGACTTTGATGTTAAACATCTCAATGGGTCTCATGCAACAAAATTAAAACAAATTTTATTAAGTAATTTCGCAGCATTTTCTAAAAATATGAAAACCCTTGGACATACTGACAAGGTAGTACCAGATTTAAAATTTTTAAGTGACTATCCAATTAAGACTTTGCCCTTTCCCATTCCTCAGGCTTTACAACAGGAAGCTAGAGATCAAATTAACCAATTGGTAGAGGCTGGGATTATTGAGCGAAACTGCTCAGAATGGGCTTGCCCAATTTTACTGGTAAAGAAAAAACAAGATGGATCTGGTAAACAGAAATTTCGCCTCGCATTAGATTTAAGAATGTTAAATTCTATTATCCAAGGTTCTTCTTATCCGTTACCTAAAATTCAAAATATAATAGCTGATCTATCTGCGTATAAATTTTTCACTTGTCTTGATTTCCAACAAGCGTATCATCAAATTGATTTACCGGAACATTTACAAGATAAAATTACTTTCACATCAATGTTTGGCAGTTTCAAATTTAAAAGACTATGTTTTGGTCTTAAAAACGCGGCTTCTCAGTATCAAGCACTCATGGATTCTTTAATTGATGAAATTAATATAGAGGGAATTTATGCGTATCAGGATGATTTAATATTTGGTGCAAATAGTTTTGAAGAGACATGTGTCAAACTTGAAAGAATTCTTAGGATTTTAATTAAATATAATTTAACCTTAGCTCCTAGTAAATGTACATTTCATAAGAGTGCTGTAAATTATTTGGGATTTCACATAGAGAATAATTCAATTTCTCCAATTGAGTCAAATATCATTAAAATAAACTCTTTCCCTACACCTACAACAAAAAGACAACTAAAACGTTTTATAGGAGTTGTAACCTTTTATAAGTCTCTTATTCATAATTTTTCTAAATTAATTCAACCACTTATTGAATTGACTAAACCGAAAACAAAATTTGTTTGGAATAAACATCATGAGGATATTTTTAAGAAATTTCAAGATATATTTTTAAATTCACCTATGGTAAGATTACCGGATTGGAACAAGACTTTCTTTCTCAACACTGATGCATCAAATATTTCTATCGCAGGAGTTTTGATGCAGAAATATGACAATCAATTATTACCTGTCGCCTTTTTCTCTAAATCACTTAAACCGTCTGAAAAAAGATATCCGGCTATCAAACTTGAATTAATGGCCATTTATAAATCTGTAATTGCTTTCAAATATTACTTATACAATAGAAAGTTTATCATTTTGTCTGACAGTGCTCCTTTAAAAACATATAGAAAAACAAATAGTCCTGCTGATTTAACTACTAAATGGCTGTTAGAGTTGTCAGAATACTCATTTGAATTTGAACATATTCCTGGCACTACAAATGTTTTAGCGGATTATTTATCAAGATCAGACTTCTCAAATAATCAACAAAATTTAAAAACAAATCCAGAATTAATATTCAGTTCTCAACCTCTTCCTATCGTACAAGATGACACACATTCAATTAATCAAATTTCCACTTCTACTCAGTCAGTACTACAAAATCAATTCAACAATTTTCTAGTTTCTGGTAATATTCAAAATAAAGATCCCCTTTTGGAAATTTCAAATAATACATTTATATATGAGCAAAAGAATGATCCAAAATTGTCAATTATTTACAGGCAAATTTTGAGAAAAGGTTTTTCAAAAAATAATGATAATTTTTTTATTCATCCAGATTCTAAAGTTTTAATGTACAAGAAACAAAATTTGCATAATAATACTTTTTCATATCTCATTGTTGTACCACATTCTTTAAAATCTAAAGTTTTAACCATTTCACACCTTTCTCACTTTGGGTTAACAAAAACATACGAATTTTTATCAAATAGATATTATTGGAAAGGTATGTACACAGACACTTTAAATTTTGTTGCTTCGTGTACTTTATGTTTACAAAATAAACATCATAACACACCACCAGCTCCTCTACAACCCACCTATACTCCAACACATCCAGGGCATACTATTAGTGTCGACTTGGTTGGTCCTTTTATAGATGGACATTCAGTTTTGACTGTGATTGACCATTTTTCGCGACACATTGAATTATTTCAATTAAAAGACACTTCTTCATCAAAAATAGTTAAATGTTTATTTAATTACATTACAACATTTGGTAGACCATCAGTAATATTATCGGATTTAGGCAAACAGTTTACATCAACTATTTATAATATTTTTAATGATAAACTTGGCATAAAAATTTTACATTCATCTGTTGCTCATCCTCAAAGTAACTCTATTTCTGAGAGGGCAAATAAATCTATAAAGTACTCAATTAACACTTTAATTTCTGAGGGGCATTCTTTTGAAAATTCACTAGCTATACATAAATCACTTTACAATGGTTCAACACATTCATCCACATTGTTTTCACCTAACCTACTGCATTTTGGTAGGGAACTGTCTTTAATATTTGATACATTTGACCAATTTATAAATCAGCCATTTTTGGATAAAAATGTAGACATATATAAATTATTACACGACTTAGATAACATCTATAGCAAAGCATATTCTAACATTAAAGAAAGTCAAGACAAAAGATATCAAAATTTTCAAAAGCGTGCAAAACTGAGGCCTGTTGCTGTTCATGATGTTGTATACTTGAAATCAATAGATAAATTTAAACCCAAGTATTCTGGGCCATTTATTGTTGTACAAAAACACTCACCAGTTTCCTTTTCCATTAAGAGATTACATGCACCTGATAATAAAGCTTTCAGAGTCCATATTGATAGACTCCTTATTGCTCCGCCTCGACGTAATTATTTGTTTACTGAACCCAACTCCAATGTAACACGTAATATTGGCAATAATTCTACACATCCTTATAACTTAAGAAATCGCAATTAATTTTTTTCACAAAAAAAGTTTGAATATATTTTGCTTCACAAATGCATTTTCCAATGGCCAAGGGAGTGTATTTGTTTGCTGTGCAGGAACTCGTCTTTATTTATTTTATTATTTTTATTTTTAGATGGCTTGTCCACTGTTTTTTTATATTTTTCTTTTGATGTAAAGACTATTTCTTGCATTGCAGTGTTGTTGAATATATATAATATTTATAAATAAGATGCATCTAAATAAAAAAAAAAAAAAAAAATGAATGATTCTAATGATAACATAAATGCTTGTAGATCATATTTTGAATTTCTAAATTAGTAATCAAGGTGTTATTTTTTTATTTAATGTTTACTATATCTATTTTATTGGGTGAAGGTTAAACAAAAGTAAGATAATTGAAATATATTTAATAGAGATATTTCATTGGAATACAGACTAAGTTCATAGGAAATTAATTATTAATGATAATAGTGCTAACAATATACATACAGCTAAATTTTATAAGTTTCCAATTGATTTTTGGTGTTCAACATGTGTTTGGTTTGTTCAATGTCCAATCTAAATTTTTATTATTTTGGCACTCC
This sequence comes from Salticus scenicus, assembly GCA_963930645.1. Lineage (NCBI taxonomy): Eukaryota > Metazoa > Arthropoda > Arachnida > Araneae > Salticidae > Salticus > Salticus scenicus. Next base: position 93,157,263 of record OZ005649.1, on the reverse strand, counting down.
CTCTCATCACTCAAAATTTTGTCAATTTGTTTCCTTTTCCTTATTTATTACCCTATCCTAGATATATGTTGTCTCGTTCAAAATTTTCTCCCGGGAGAGCAACATTGGATATGTGATGAGAATCTATATTATTGTTGACATTAATTTTTCAACATTTATGACACTTAATTAATCGGTTTCGTGAGGTGTCCCTACAGGGGTCTGTGGATTCTGCTGGGGGACGGAGGCCTGTGCCTAACAGTGCAGGTCTTTCAACACGCCCTGTCCCGCTAGGATGTTAGCCTTAAGTTAACATCATTACACTTACATTTTTGTAAGGATTAAGGGAAGATTATTTTTTTTTTTGACTGCCAATGGCGTCCTTTTTAAAATCTTTCCTGTGTGGTATACACGAAAACTTTTCTGTTTCTTTACTTTTTTTTTTGTACATAATTTTGTTTAACGTTGACCAATATGTGTAACCAAGGTGTTAGACAAATAAATATTACAATAATATGCTGGAACTTTAGAATTACAACAATATATATGAATATATGTAATTTATATATATATATTTTCTTTTTCTCTATTTCACCATACATATTAGTGTGAAAATTTAGTATTTTGTGTGTAAAAATCTAACGTTAGTAACTGTTACTGTGGCATTATTTGCTAAGTTCATCAAAAAAGAGACTCTTTCATAAAAAAAAACATTTCAGCTGAAATTTTTGGTGGCATATAAAAAAAAATACTATAGACTATATTGAACTGCAGTTGAAATTATTTATAGAAGCCACATTTTTGCGCCTGTCATGACAAGGTGTTTCCTCTTAAAGTTTTTGGTTATACTGATATTTTTGAAATATGTGTATTTTGTATTTTTGAATTAGTGTTTATATTTCATATATATTTTGTTTGTTCAATATTAAGCATTCATATAATTTTTACTTATGATGTAATATCATTTTTTTTAAGTGTGCGTCTTTGGTAAGTGCTTTTGAATATTATTGTTTGTATATGCATTTCTATACAGGAGGCGAGAAGGACTTTTTTTTTTTGCTAGTCGAAGGGGAGATATATGTGTGAGTGTTCTCACACATATGTCCTTTAAAAGCTTATCTATTTATCCAAATTTAATATATAACAAAAAGGAGGGATTAATATAGATTATATAAAATAAATCTTTTTAAATTTATCTAATTCAAGTAATTAATTATAGAGAATTTCCTGTTTTATTTTTAAATCAAAATTTTCATTTCTTTGTTCTTCTATCGTTAAAAACACATTGATCTAGGAATAAAATAAAGCAATTTTTATATTGGGGTTTGTGAAAAATAGTATGTGTATACATTTTCCCCGAATGGATTAAATCAATTTAGCTATAATTATTTATTTTGGAGAGGGTAATTTAAAATTCGTATCAGCCTACTTCTAACACAAGTAGCTATTAATAAAATAATAACTGTCATTTCAATTTATATTTATCACGCTAGTGTTTACATTAAATCAATTTAGCCGTAATTATTTATTTTCAGAGGGTAATTTAAAAAGCCGTTATCAACATATTTATACTATATACATCTATTAATAAAATAAAACAAGCATTTGATTTCATATTTATTACCCTTGAATGTTTATGTTAAAAAAACCATTATTATTTCAAGAGGGTCATTATAATTCTAAAAATAGATTTATAATGATGTTCGATAGTCTGGGCGTCGCCTTCTTTGTTCATTGAGAGTTAAAGGTCATTTGGCATGGCTTCTCAATGTCAAATCGATTTAATATTTGTAACGAACTTTTTATATTCAAAATTTAGTATGAATATCTTAGAAGAACAAAGAAACGGTTTGGCATTCTTTTGGCTGCATTTCAACAATGCCAATCTCCGGGGTTGCGATTTTAAGCTATCTGTGGCTAGCAGATTTAGTGTATCTTTTCGCTGTTGTTCAAGTCCTAAGAAGACGTAAATTTTTTGAGGTCCTCCTCCCTCTCTGTCTAGTTGATGGGGATAGAATATTTGTATATGCTTACGAATATAGGAGTGAAATGTGAAGTTATTAGTGACTGCAAACTGAATATTATATTGCTGCATTAATAAATTACAGTACTAAAAATGATGTGTCCTGATTACTTCGAAGTAAAGACTTCTATTTTATATTTTTAATAATTCTACGATCCGGCTTTTGTGTGCAACGAACCTGACTGTACTAGGCAATAGTACAGAATGTTTAGCTTAATTCTGAGTAACCCTACATATTATCTATAAACTATATAGGCATCACATTGTAAACTTAAATGTATTTTTATCCAAAAAACACTCAGAACAACATGTAATGCACTTCCAACAATTTCCATGTATAATACCACTATATTTCATCGCTTTGGTTAATCCTATTAACAGTTGGTGAATAATTTTTGTACCATACTCTACACAAAACATGAAATTACAGTTATAAAAAATATACGTTCATTCCATTTTGCTTAGTTCAGACAATAAATATTTCACTGTACTTATAGGAAATTTCGTCCATAGACTTAATGTATTTGAAATATCTTGCGTAGCCCTGTATACAAACCATTAACTTGATTTTAACAAAATAGTTAGTGTAGCATCAATATATGATACAAATGTAGTACACCGAGTTTGGACGTTCTGCTGCTATTTGTTCTTGAGGTAAAATCGGTAACAAAAGTCTCCGAACACTAGCAAAAATTCCTACATAAAAAAGGTACACTTAATACAGTTTTGTTAAAAAAACCCTTGTCGAATCCTGTTCTTAGTCAGTCTAAAAACAGGATTCGACAAGGATTTATTTAACAAAACTGTATTAAGTAAACATTTTTTACATAGGAATTTTTGCTAGTGTTCGGAACTTTTATTACCGACTGTATGTTGATAACATGCACAAAGGCAGACGCATGCACAGACACATACACACAGACCAACCGCGAAAAATATTATTTTATGATTCAAGTAACCTCAAAACGTGAAAACATAATAAGAACTCAATTCTGAAAATTTGATCCCAAAACAATACTTTCTCTATTATCTATATATGTAACAGAAAGTAAAACAGTGTGATATTTTGGTAGCGCATTAGTTTCATTTGAATTTTCTTGGTTTTTTTTTTTTTTTCGTGAGGTATTTTGAATTCTGCTGAAAACGGAAAAACGTGTTATTTTAAACGGAACATAATAAATATAATAATAATAACCATCTCACCATTTTGCACTAAGACACTTTATATAATGCAGCGTGCCTGGAATCATCCATATATTTCTTGTCCCAAACAAAATTTTGTTTAGGAGAAAAGTTAATTTCTGAATTGAAAATTAATTCTTTGGCCGCCTTTGTAAAGGATAAGAATGTAATGCTGTTTTCACAGCACTGTTTTTCTTGTGTAATAAAATAATGCTTAATTCAATTGGAGATTAAAAATATATTCTTAATATCAGCATTATAATAAGAAAAGCTAAATTTGAAACATTAGATTTACAATTATCTGCTTATAAATGTTTCCAATAAATCTTTTATAAATTTTCATAATAAATTACTATTTTATTTTTTATCTTTAATGTGTCCTATATTATAGATTAATATATTAATGAAGTTTAATTTTGGAAATTTCGAGGAAGTTATTATTGATTTTCCAGTAAAATAAATAAATAATTTACTACTGTTAGAATAAATAACGTAATATACATATTTATCTACAATAGTGAATATCGAAATATCTATGTTAATATTTTAATTACGTATATCGGGATTTGAAAGCATATCCTTTAGTTTCATAAGGGATTTAATAAAAGAAAAATAAATAAATAAATAAATTGATGTGTCATTTAATTTCAAGAGAATACATATCATTCTGAGAAGTCCAATTAAAAGTTTGGATAATTTAGACAGGAATGAATTAACTTTATTCTATTGAGACTATTATATAAATTTCTGGTTAAATGGTAATACATACGAAGAAACTGGTTCAGGAATAAACAATTACGGAATTTCTAATTCTTGTATAACGTAGATTAGATTATATGTTAGATTCAAATTACATTCCATTAGATCAAATTAGATTGTAAGATTCAAATTATTTATAACAATTGTGGGGTATCATATATATGATTTGAAAACTAATCTTTATGTCTTGTTATTTTCATATTATGCTAAAAATCCATTTTTATTTTACTCACTACTAAAATTTCAACAGAAAATCTACGGAAATAAATATGTGTAAACTTCAGAGTCTAAATTTCATTCTATTTGTAATTTTCTTTTATAATATGCTGTATCTCAAATTTAGTTTCTTATGTTAAAATAATTTAAATACTGAAATATCCTAATCTGAAATGGATTCAAATAATATTATTTTGAAATAGTGTGAAATAAGATTTGCTCAAGAATATTTTTTGTTCTCACTTATGTCTACACTAGCGTGTTGGGGTGAAAACAAAATTTCTTCTATATTTTTTCTATACAAATTCACACAATACAATTTATTTAATAATTTTAATTTTCCATAATGCTTTCAGATGAAATTCATCTCTAGAAAATATAAAACTGTATGTGAAATGAAAATACATTTTCTTGCTTTTAGAAATCTGAAGAAAAGATTGGATGAAAAGTAATGAGAAGTAATTCTAATATGAGGAGGGGAGGAGGGGGGCTGCGAAACCACTAAATACACAAAATTATGTTTCTGGTTCATTATTGCTATTATAAATAGGTACTTTATTTATTCCATATTAAAAGATTAAAGTAATTATCATATTATTTTTATTTATATAATTAGTTATCCCTCAATAAAAAGAAAGAAAATAATAATATATAACAGCAACATATTTTTAGCGATAAATCCCTTGGTGTAATCAGTACCAGTTTATATCAAAGTCTAACTATATATCAAGTCTGGTTAAAGATATTTCATGCCATTGTGATATAAAGCATTTAAAGTTGTAGAGAATATAAGTGGGCCATAATGTCTATTTTAGACCTTACTAGATCTTAAATATAAATTTGAATACTAAATTACTTAGTAATGTGATAGAATTAAAAAGAGCTCGAGACAAAGTTAACAAATAAATACACAAAGTTTATTTAACAATCTATAGTAAGGAGGGCGTTGAGCTAACTCTAATTAAATAAGTGCCTTCAAGAAATAATTTTAACAAGACATAAATTAAAATATAACTGATCTCACCAATGCTGATCTTTTGACGACTGCTCTTTACGACTACTAAATATTCTCACTTCAGAGTGTCGAGCGGATTCCCGATACACGACAAAACTCTTTTCTTAATCTACTCCACAATACTACTCCTCTCTACCATCACGTCGCACACACCCTAATCCGGTGCAACTCGCTATCACCACCAACTCCAATTCACACTAAGCAGCTACTAATTCATCACCATTCCATAACATTACATTACCCTTCCTAGCAATTCACTATCCTTCATTTTATCTACATCCTAACAAATATCCTTTCCCTTCATTTCAGTTAAAACTTTCAATCACTTCCCATTCATCAAACACTCAGATCCTAATTATTTCACTGCAGCCTCATGCCGACATAAAACTAACTCGACCAAAACTTTCGCCGAGTCACTGGCGACGAAGTGATTTAACCGTCCCAACTTTTGGTGACGGTCTATAGTCTCGACCTCACAAAGTTTTTTTTTTTTTTTTTTTTTTTTTTTTTTTTTTTTTTTTTAAGAAAGTAAAAAAAAAAAAAAAAAAGAAAAAAAAAAAAAACGCCATAACTGGAAATATATTTCTTCATATACTGCATTTTATTATGCTTATGGTTAAAATAATTGTAGAAATTTTTGTCTCCAATTGAATATTTTATTTTGTTTGAAAAGAATTATTTACTATGTCAAATAAAACAAATAATACTCAATTTCTGATTAAGAGAATTAAACGCTTGCATAATAAATACCCAAGCAATATGATTGATGAGAGAGAAATTATCTGTTATTCGGTTGCTATCTCAATAGCAAACAATAGAAGATTTCTTTGAAATTTACATCGTTTGACTATATTTCCTTTGTAAACTTCAAGTCGGTAATGAAATATGTTTCTGTCACTAATGAAAATTTTATAATCGATAGCACCTTTTGTTTCCTTATTTAAATATGCTAATGAGGAATACATTTTTCAAAATCAACCTATTCTTTCTCTGTTTGTTTACACATACATAATGGACTTTTTATTGAATTGAATGCATAATTCATTCTTTATTTGATAAGAATAGGGATTTGAAAATGCATTTAGGGTAATATTTCATAAATAATACTATATCGTTTTTCTTCAAGTTTTATTTAACATTAACTGTAACGTTTTGAATATCATTGATATCGCCTAAGATCATAAATATACATGCAATAGCAAAAACTTAAATTTTACATTTTGAGATTTATTACTTTTGTCTAATTTAATATCAAAAGTTCTAGTTATATAATGTAAAAAAAAAAAACTATAATAGTAGCGCCAAAAATACGTAAAATATAACAGCAGCAATATTTGTATATCTATATATAGATCTATATTTTGTTCAACATTTAAATAAATCATTTTTTTTTTTTTTAAATCACAACTTAAAATAAATCTATGTTTGAGTTAGATATATATAAATAAATTAAAACATTTAATTTATAATATATCAGAAATATTATTTTCAAAGAAACTGCAATTTTGAAATTTTATGTTAGAGGTTATTTGAAATAACATTTTGATTTTGATTTTCTCTATCTCCAAACAAATTAGCGGCCACCGGTAGCCCTCCTGCCCCTGGGGGCAAACGTATTTAAAATATATTTCTAAAAACATAATCACTATATGTACCTACGAATATTTATACAATGAATCCGAGTGAAAAACTATCATACAGGTTCTTACTCTCTTATCCCCCCCCTCTCTAAATATAATATAAGTATGTGTGTATGTACATATGAACATAATTTTAACATTTTTTATTTTTATTTTTATTTTATTTTTTATTTATTCAAACAAAAAGTTAAAATAAAATAAAATAAATAAAAACTTGTTTATTTACTTTAAGTATAACTTAAGTGATTCCAATTAATGCTCAGCAGCCAAATACTACGAAATTTAGGTAACAATGTTTCATTATAATATTTAATTACATTTTGAAGCAGTTTTATGCAGTTAAATAAGGTAAAAGTGTTTACATTAAAACAGTAAGTTTTAAAAATTAATAGCGCCAAGCAGACATTTTCAAGATTTGGGAAGATCAAAATTTTAGCAAATTCTGTACGTCGTATTAAAGTTTTCCATTTATTCTTCAAATATATATATATATATATATTTTTTTTTTTCAGTTATATGTATACATATCCCACCAGCTGTTGTACCTTTTCTTCGCAAGGAAATGCCAATATAAAAAGAAGGAAAATTCGAAAAAGAAAGCAGTACACACAAATAAATGTAAATTTAAAGCATTATATATGCATAAAAAAAAGTGTAAACTAAATGCAATATATATATACCTATAAAATGTGTATTTTAACTACATACAATATAAAAAGATGTGTATAGGAAGATGTGTATACAATATAAGAAGATGTGTGTGTGCCGGTCGCTTTGTAGGCAAACGGCTGTTAGCAGAGCTACACAATTTTGATTTGAGTTTCATATTGACTTCTCCTGATACACGTCGAGTTCCGAAATTTTAATAAGCTTTCTTTTAAATAATTAAAATCTATAAAGTTCTTAAAATATAGGCTTTAGAGTTAGAAATGTAAAAGTGAATAGATTATTCGAGTCCCGTTAGCTCAGTTCATTAGAGAGTCATACCAATAACAAGAAAATTGTGGGTTCGATCCCCCAATGTGTTGCTTTTTGCAGATAATTAATAGAAAATATGTCAATTGAAAAAATAATACTTACACAATCTTCATAGTATTCTCAACTGTATGAAAGACGAGAGAGTGTAAAAAAAAAATAAATAAATAAATAAAAATAAATAAAAATAAATAAACTTCGAGGTGTGTTTTTCGCTTTGGAGGAAAATGGCTTATGGTAGAGCTACAAAATGTAGATTGGAGACCCGTTTTCACTTATCTTGATGCATCGCAGTCCGATTTTAAAATTTTTAATTAGTATTTTTTTTATTTAATTCAATTTTATTCAGCGAGATAGATAGTCTGTTCTCATAGAGTGAAAATCATAATCTGACCGAGAAATGTTTGTCAGAAAAATTTACTTGAATAATAATGACCACAGTTATTTCAGGCTAGCATTTACATTAAAATACACGGTTAAGTCGGAAATGTAAGCCGTGGGAACCCGGAACCAATATAATATAGATAGACATTGTCGAAGGCAACGGGAATCCGAAGCGAGGCATTAAGCGATTTCAAAGAAATTTTTCTTAACATTTATTTGCAAAGTGATTTAAAATATAATGATAATCATTATTATTATTTTATTTATTTATTTATTTTTTGAAAAATTCTTTAAATTTAGTCACTAGCGAAGCAGAGAAAACCAGCCATTAATTAATAAAGTAAATTTTAAATTTTAATAATTCATTCCTTGTACTTATAGTAAGTTGTAGATATAATATAATTTTTTAACACAATTTCATTTTGAAAACATCTGCATTTAATATATATATATATATATATATATATATATTAATTGTAATATATATATATATATATATATATATATATTAATTGTAATTATTTTATTGCGTTCATCTTCAAGTTTAAATCCACATATTGGATTTTTGGATTAATTTACTTATGTTTTTATGGGAAAAGAAACATATATGAGAACCAGCATATATGAAACATATATGTTTGTAATTAATACTAGCGTAATCACCATTTTAAAATAAACTATTTATTTTTACACATATGTGTTTTAATAAAAATTGCTGAATTTACAACACTAAAATTCAGATTATTTTATTTAAAGCACACATATTTCTTTTAACATGCAATTAAAAATGTAATTATTATTATTTTTTTTTTAATATTCCTTAAAATGTATAAAAACCTTTCATTTAAATTTTAATTTTTAATAATTCTTTCTTTTCTTTCTTTCTTTATTTTTGTGGCAAAACTTGTAAAGTTATCTTTCTTTTTTTTTTAATCCTTATAAAGTAAAATATTGACGAAGTTATTATTGATTAGAGTAAAATAAGTAAGAAGAGTTATAGAACATAGAGATAGAGATATTTATTTCTTTTTTCATCCTTATAGTGTAAAATATTTACAAAGAAATTTAAATTTGATTTTTGTTTACGTTGTTATTATTGATTCGAGTAAAATAATTAAGAAGAGAGATGGAAGAGAGAGATAGACAGATCGAAGATATATATATATATATATATATATATATATATATATATAAAGAGAGAGAGAGAGAGAGAGAAGAGAAATAATTATGTTTTAAATGTAAAGCTTGTAAAATAATACATCTTTAAAAGTAATATAAAATATAAAATTATAAATATTATTATGTTAATATTAGTGGTTACTAGCCGCCTTCGAAGACCAGCTGGTTCGCGATCCTTGAAAGATTCGAGTTTACGAAACTCCCGCTCGGTGGCTCCTGCGGCGCATTTTTCCCGTTTCAGTTCTTACAACATCTTATTGACATAAGGTAATTCCGGGTGAGTTGCCCCACCGGTAGAGATGCCCCACTTAATATAATTTCGAAACGCAATGATAGATGGTTCTGCAAGTCCGATTATTATTTCAGATAGATGTTGAATGGTGTGCTGTGGACGTTACGCGAACTTATTTCTTTGTGTTCTGCTGTCACAACAATATTTCAAGTAAGTACCATGTTTTTTCTACTCTGTTATAAGAGTGATGTTGCATTGTAAGGCTGGAACTAGTTAATAAATATGGATTTTTTTATATAAGTTTAAAAATCTGTAGTAAGAAGTTGATCAGTCGACTTCGGTCATTGTGCCGCCATTTTTGCTGTCTTTTAGTTTGGATAGTTGCCGGGGCATATCTCCCATACCAAAAAGATAGATGCCCCAGATTACATTCGGGTGAGATGCGCCACATACATTTACTGGGAGAAAAGTCATTTAATTGTTTAAATTTTAAACTAATATTGTTTTTATAAAATGCGTAATATTTGTAAATCGTTAAATTTTTCAACTTAAAAATATTTTTTGAAATTATAAATTTAGATTAAAATTCATCAAATAAAATTCAAATTCGCGTGATCTCTAGAAGTGGCAACTCAAAACGAAATCACAAAAAAGCATATTGAATCCAGATAAGAAAGCAAAAAAAAAAAAAAAAAAAAAAAAAAAAAAAAAACGCTCAGGTATGTCAGACATTTAACTATAACGTAAACTAGACTTTGACATTTAAACTATAACGTAAATAATCTTGGGCGCTAACGAAACTGTAGGTGGGCGGTTAATTGTGCCGGTAAGTATATATTATTGTATTTGTTAATGCAGTTGTTCAATGCTTCTTGTTTGTTTCAGGAAAGATGACTACAGTGTACAAAAGAAAAAATACTGGAGCAGCTCGTGGGACCTGGACAGAAGACCATTGAAAACAGTCTCTTGAGACTAGAAGCAGGGGAAATTGGTGTCATTGAAGCTGCTAGGTACTATGGAATTCCTTTTCGGACAGTTCGTCGTCGAAGAAAAACAGATAATAATACCAAAACAAGCTCTTTGGGGACCATTGGCCACTATTGACCACTATTGATCACTATTGAGCAATGTTAAAACCTTTTATTATGTTTTTTACAGGTAAGGCATCTCTCCCATGTGAGTGGGGCATCTCACCCGCAACTTCGGGAGAGATGGCAAAATGTAGTGCTGCCGCAATTTTATTTTTTTCTTTAGGAAATTTACAATATGGTACAAAAAAACTACTTAGTAGTAATAAACAATATCTATTATGTATTTACCACAAATTTTCGTTGTCATTGTTACTACCCAATTTATTTTATAGCTCCCTTTCCTTAAGTGGGGCATCTCTCCCGGAATTACCTTATAGTAAAAATAGCTTTATTGAAAAATTTAATCGCAGTAAATTCCCGCTCGGTAGCGTCTGCGGCGCCCTCTTCTAGTTTTAATATCTGAAACAGCCTGTTCGCTCACCGTAAATTCTGACTTTAGCGAAGTCCCTCTCGGTGGCTAATGCGGCGCCTTATCCCCGTTTTAGAACTTACAACAGCTTTCACCTCATACCGCAAATATATAAATATATTTGAAAATTTTAACTGTAGCAAGTTTTCGCTCTGTGGCGACTAAGGCGCCGCTTTACGTTTCATGATTTGAAATAACTTGTTCGCTCAATATATAAAGGACCTTGAAAATTCTGATCGTGGCAAATCCGCAACCCGGTGGGACCTACGGTCTCCCAATCTTCTCCCTATAAGTAATTTACTGATAATCAGAATTGGATATATTGAATGTCAAAGTGCCCTCTGGCGACAGATATTTGTAATATGTACTCCTCAATTTCAGTTTAAAAGAATATTAAAACGATATTTTACCTATGAAATTATGTTAATTAAAAGCTGATGTACAAAGGTAATATAAGCATTGTTATAACGAAGTTTGTGTCTGATTTTTCCGTAGTTTTTCTTTGAAACTTGCGTGTTAAAAATCCTTAATACGAAATGTGAACGGAGTATCGGAATTCGAAAGCCTGCATCATAATTAGAATTGGAGATATTGTAACAAAGGTATTCTGTTTTTTGTGGTTTTCTCTGAAACTTCCGTAAGGACTTTAACGGATTATATCAGATTAAAAGTCCGTAATATTTCAAATGATGTGTTATAAGTAATTAATGCATAATTAGAATTCTGGATATTGAATTATTAAAATATCAAAGCGCCCTCTCTCGACAGAGATTTGCAAGATATACTACTCATCAATTCTAAACTTTTTAAATGATATATTACTTACGAAGTTATGTTAATTAGAAGCTGAGATACAAAGCTAATATAAACATTTTTATAAAAAGATTTGTGTCCGACTTATCCATTGTTTTCTCCGACACTTGCATAATTCCGGGCTGTATAACGTTAAAATTTTTTAGTACGATATGTGAGCAGAAATTGGAATTCAAAACTCTGCAAAATATGAAATAATAAATGGGTTCTGGATATTCCATTGTTTTCTCCGAAACTCCCGTTCCTTTTCTACATCTTTGCCCCTTCGCTAATAATAATTTTACACTGGAAAATATGCGCTATCGATATACCTTGCCTTAAAATCTAAATATACCAATTCAAACGATGTAACTCATTTTTTTTTTTTTTTTTTTTGCTCTTCCCCCCCCCTCTCTCAAGCCCTCCCTAATAATTCTACTCTTTCAAAAGTATTCACAATCGAATTATCGGGCATTAAAACCAAATACTACGAAATTTCAACGGCATATCTCAATTTAAATTACTGTTAAAAAAAATAAAAAAAAAAAAAAAAAAAAATCTTTCTCTAATAAATATGTAATTTTTTTGTTTAATCATATATTCATCAGTAGCTTTATAATATGCTGTCTAAGCCGAGTATTCATTTAAATGTAAGGTAAATGAAAATTTGAAAAAGTTTGAAAATTGCAATTCCCCCCCCCCCCCACACTATAAAACACGTAATATCTTAATTGATTACAACAATTTCCTTTTTTATCGGAGACAGTTATCTGACTGTTCCAACTAAATTTCATACTTTAGTTAATTTTAAAAAATCTAATTGTTGTATCTATAAGCCGTTTGCACTCTTAGATTCGAAAAAATTTCTCCTTTCATTTGGTACCAATTTCGTAACGATCGGACTAACGTTTCTAATTTATTTTCCACCTTTTTTTTGCTTTTAACTCCGTTAACATATCTATTTTTATGCAATCGCGGTGAATTCTCAGTCATTGAGATCGCTTTTTGATTAGATATAGATCTACATTTTAATTAATATCTCCGGAACTAATTAACATTTTTAAATTATGTTTCCAGGAGCCCCTCGGGAAGGCTTCGGAGCACCCGTATGTCAAATTTTGTACTTAATAATACGTAATAACTGTGTTCAGTAGGGGCTGAACGTATAGATGCACAGAGAGACAGACATCTTCTTTTATTATTATACATTTTATAATGTATCCTCTAGTTTAATATCGAATTTAATAAGAAAAAGAAAATGGAAGATAAATTAACGTATCAAGTAGATACATATAATTGGTAGAATGATCTAGTAAAAAAAAAAAAAAAGAACAAAAAAATTAGGATATAGACAGATACAATGTGACAGAAACTGACTGAAAAAATTGCACAAATTTCTACCTTTTTGCAATTAATAGGGATATCCATTCATTTCAACAAAAAAGGCGTTTACATATGTACTTACCTTAACTAATCTTTCTGTTATATTATCTTGATATTATAATCAGGATTTGTAATTTTGTTTCTTTACAAAATGTTATCATTAACTATACAGAAATCATTGTGTGATTGTTTTTAATTTTTATTATACTTCATCTCAGTAGTATATCTTAAACAGCAATTAATAATAAAGGAAACTGAGGCACACTTAACTAAACTGAATTCGAATTGTAATTTAGTGAAATAAAAACGTAGATGCCAGCAATCTAATTAATAATCCATAGTTTTGTTAGTACCTGCCCTTTTTCCAACACCACTTGACTTTGAGAGCAATATTCTCCGAATATAATTATAATTCAACAAAATGAAAAATTCTCTAAAAAAGACCAGTGTCAATAAAGAGGCGGGTACTAACAGTACTACGGAATATTAATTAGCATGTTGGCAACTATGAAAAATTATTCAATACTATTTATTTATGCAGAGTTCGTATTCTCCACACATTTTCCAGGTCGCTTTCACAGCTAATACTATTTTTATGCAATAATCTACATCTCAGCCTATCTAATCATGAGACATTATTATAAAAATACCACATAGAAATTTAAAATTAGCTGTGGCCTAAAAGAAGAAAATTTCTGATCCCTGAAAATGAATTGGAAAAAGGGCAAGAACCATGGATAACCTATTATTTTATATTTATGTGTAAGATAAATACCAAATTAACTAAAATAATATTGCTCAGCATATTAATTTATTTTTTTATTTATTATTATTATTATTATTATTATTATTATTTTTGTGGTGAAGATAAATTTAGAAATGTTTCCCTTCAACCGATTATTACATTTTGTGGAATTTATTTACGACGTCAAAGAAAACAAGGATAATACGAATGCTGATTGTTCAAACATTAAGAGAAGTAAACGGTCGCATAATAAATTTCTAAGCAAAATGATTGATGAAAGACAAATCGTCTATTATACGTTTGTTATCTCATTGCAAAACAATATAAGATTTTCATTGAAATTTAAATCATCTCTCTACATTTTCTTTGTAAACTTCAAGTCTATAATGAAATATGTGTTTGCCACCAATGCAAATTTTATAGTCGATGGCTCTTTTTGTTTCCTTATTTAAATATGCTAATGAAGAATACATAGTTTTGAAAACCAAGGATTTTTTCTCTGTTTCTTTATACATTTATAATAGAGATTTTATCATGTTTAATGCATAATTTATTCTTTATTTGATAAGCATTTGTTTTTGGAAATGTATTGAAGTAATATTTCAAAGTTAATAATGCACATCTCTCTCTCTCTATATATATATATATATATATATCTTTTCTTTCTTTTCTTTTCTAATAATTTTACGTAACATTTAATATAATATTTAAATTTAATCGTTTTCTCATAAAGAAAGTTAAACATACATACACACACACACACACACACACATATATATATATATGTGTGTGTGTGTGTGAGTGTGAGTGTGTGTTATAACAACCGATGTTTTAATCTTTTTCTTTTTTTTTTCTTTTTAAGAATTTTCAATACAAAATTTTATTCTTTATATAACGTAAGATTTTTTTTTTTTATTGGAGATATTCTGGTCATGTAAACGGAACAGTCAGCAGCAATAATATAAATAAATAAATAGAGATATTTCATTAAATCATTACCAATTAAATCACAAAGAGAGAAAAAAATCTTAACGTCGATTCGGTAATTATAAATTAGACTAACCTATATTTCTTCTACAAGTCACAACTCTAAATGTATAATAATATGCTTTGACTATAACTTGCAATCACCAATAATAAAAATCATAAATACCCTTATTAAGGGACAAAACTTTTATATAACCTTGAAGAAAAACTTATTATGATCTGTCAACCGAACAATCTACATCTTCTAGAAGAAGACAAAAGAAAAATCTATGTTTTTCAAGATGCATTCGTGACACATTCCCAGTGATGGTTTAGTTTTTGCATTCATGTCCAGCACGTTCTTCAATATTACTTTTTATGCATTTATTTATTTATTTTTTCTTTCTAGATGTGTCCATATATTTGAAATGCTTTCAGATTAAATGTACCAAGTTTGTAATGCAGTTCAAAGTATTTTTCTTTGTATTACGAAATTATATATTTACTATTACTAAGAGATTTTAAAGTGCATTAGCATAGTCCAAATTACAACACTATGTATGTGATATTTAATGATTCTAAATTTCTAAAATAACTATTTAATGATGTATATTTAGCATTATATTAATAATCACAACACTTATTATTTTACATTTTACTATATCAATTAACATATACTAACTCTTAGTGAAATTTCTCAAAGATCAAATAATAACAAAACAAAAATTTTAAATTAAAGGTATTTGTTAATTAAAATTAATAGTGAAATTTTAGGTCTTAATTTACAATTTTTTAGCATTGTTTACTTTTGTAACAAAAACATTTCTAGTTTATTTTATTTTCCAATGTTATTATAAGGAGATGAATAACTAAAAAGAAAAACTACAACTATTAAACCGATAACTATTAAAAAAAGGATAATTATAGAAATGCTTGGAGTTGAAAATTAGTTTTGCTTGGAATGTTTTACGATAACACAATTTACAAAAGTTATTTTCACCTCCAGAATAATTTATTTTTTTTTTTTTTGTAAAAAATATCGATCGCTAAAATATTACTTTATTGTTGTAATTTTCGTCGTTATTTTATGTTATTTTATTCAGAGACTGCCAATGCAGGTATTTCAAATCGTTCAGGGCAAAATAAGCATATTCCTCCTCCAATGAAAATGAGCATTAAAATTTATGAATTAATTAAAAATAATATAAATATACATGTGTATACATTTTTTTCCGCACAGTTGCAACATTAAAATCTTTTAGTCTTATTATTATTATTATTATTAATTGTGAACGAATTTTTTTAGTTATTGGTTAAAATTAGAAAGTAAATAATACATATATCCGCTCTTGAAGGAATAAATTCTTGTTTCGTTGGTAATTGTCCGAAACGTTTGACAGAGTATTCTGTTTTATCACTAGAACAATTTATACTTTACATTCAAATGTGCTTTTTTTTTTTTTGATTTTCTGCAATTAATTACCAAAAATTTTATATAATCTTAATAAAGGTATATGTTAATATATATGAAATTAAAATCCATATATTTCAAATGAGTCAAATAAAATTAATCTTTATTTATTTATCCTATTACTCTAACCACGCAAATTTATCAACGAGTACCATTTCTATGATATAATCGTTAGGATCAGTTCCATTAAGATAATTAATAAATAGTCAGCCTCAGGTACACCGAATTACATTGAAACAATTACTTTACCGAACAGTTTATTTTAGCATAATGCTAAAGGAAATAATATGTTTAAGGCATTTAAGTAGGCAGTAACTAAAATGATCTCTTCTAATATATACAAAATTATGGAGCAATTTACAGTGCAGAAAGAAATTAAATGTTAACATATTATTTTATTTCATAATAATAATAATAATAATAATAATAATAATAATAATAATTAACTGTTATTTATTCAGAAAATGAAATTCCTCAATTTTTCTTCAAACATAATTCTTCTATAGTGTAACTTTAAAATAAAAATAAAAATAAATAATAATAAACGCTTCAGCAAGGGTTAAAAGGGCAACTTGCTTAAAATTTTCTATTGATAAAACACAATATATATAATACAATTATAAATAATAAATATAAAATTATTAGAGGTCATTTTTCTTTCGTTAAAAGAGAAGTCTTACTTTCATATTGAACTGTTTTTCATTTAACCTACTAGGTAGAAAACGAATTGCTGAATTGTTTCAGGCACGACCTGATTTCTTATATGTTGGGAATGTCGTGGAACCGTATGTCGTGTTATACATGTCATGATTTAATAACATAAAATAATTCTGAAGATCCTTTCAATAATTTAATATATTTATCTACGTATTTATACGCAAACATAAAATTAGTCGCAAATTTTTAGCCTTTTATTAATAAGAGAGGAGGGGGGCTTAAAAAATGTATCGTTTGAAGGGTATGATTAATTAAAATATATAAATAAATATAAATTATTTTCAAACAAGAATAAGAAGACAGACAAAAAATACTTTTGTTAGGAAAATAGGGCTATTGCTTTCAAACAAAATGGACCACTTTAAAAATATTTCTTTTTTTCTTTTAGCTAGAACATAAGAAAATATTAAATAAAAATAGAGATAAAACTTGCAAAAGTAATTTTATGAACTGAATATCGTTCCTGTTGCTAAGAACTTCATATTTTAAAGTTATTTAAGTCATTTTTTTAATTTATTTTTTATACTAGTAATTTTCACTAGTCATGTTCAAAACCCTACATCGCGATATACATAATCAGCTTTACATCGCGATTTAACGATATACCGATATTAGAAAATGTATAAACTTTTTTATGAATGTTTTTACTTTAAGGCATATAGCATTGCATCGGTATTTTTAAAATAAAATAATTTTAGAAAAATACTTTAAAAAAAAATGTGTTACTTTTATTTAAATAAATATAATATTTTATAAATTTATTAAAAACTACATAAATGAGAAGTCAACGAAGGTTTTCAGACACTTCCCCTTTCCAACTGTTCAATATTTGTCATGCTATGACCCAACCAACTCCAAATTTAAAATTTCGTAAAGTTGGGACTGTAACGTTCCTGTATAAAGCACCGTGGGGTTAAGACCCCCACCCTTCCAACTTTGGAGTCTTTGTCAAACGAACACGCAATCAACTCCAAATTTAAAATATCATAAAATTCGGACCATAATTTTTTGAGATAAGGCACAGTGGGAGGATAAGGCCCTCCCCGTTTCAACGGTACATTATTTGTCATACTAACACCCAACTAAGCCTTAATGCAAAATTTTCAAAGGATCTGATTATAACCTTCGGTCAGAACATCAGCAATCAAGATAAATCGATGTTTGTATAAGTCGCAGTTGATTTCAATATGATGAATGGCATTAATATTACCTCCACAACTTATGATGTATGCATCCAAAACTGGTTAGACATAAATAGATTTAGCAATATCGATGTAAAATTTATAAACGCATGGATCTGTGTAAGCTTAAATCGATTCAGCGAAAGAGATGGAAAATCGATGTTAGCAAGAATCGACATAAGCTTAAATCGTTTTAGAGATACAGAAGTAAAATCGATATTAGTAGAAATCGGTGTAAACTTAAATCGATGTAGCGATGTAGGTATTAAATCGGTATTTCTCGTTGAAGCGATACATCGCCCAGTATTACCAGTCCTATTAAAATCTATAATAATAAAAGGAAAGGTTTGTCTGTTTGTCTGTCTGTCTGTCTGTCCTTCTGTTCTTTTATACGTTCAGCCCCTACTGAACACTGAAGTACAAGAATTGACATACTGATGCTCTGGAGCCTTTCCGAGTTCCTCCTGAAAACATAATTTAAAAATTTTAATTTGTTGTGGAGATATTAATTAAAATGTCCACTCATGTCTAATCTAAAAGCGATCTCAATGACTGAGAATTTACCGCCATTGCATAAAAAAGGATATTTTAACAGAGTTAAAATTAGAAAAAGTGGAAAATAAATTAGAAATATTTGTCCGATCGTTACGATTTCCGTACCAAATGAAAGGGGAACTTTTTCTGAATTTAAGTGTGCAAGCGGCTTATCGGAACAACAATTAGATTTTTTTAAAATAACTAAAGTATGAATTTTTTGTGGCAACATCATTTCAAATGCCAGACGGCGTCTGCCATGAAAAAGGAAATGATACTAACCGATCGAGATGTCACGTGTATTACAGTGGGGATAAAAATTGCAATTTTCAAACTTTTTCAAATTTTCATTCACGTTACATTTGAATTAATATTCGGCTTAGACAGCAAATTATAAAGCTACTGCTCAATTTTCATGAAAATATCCGGATAAACAAAAAAATTAGATTAAATTTTGTTTTATATTTTGCAGTATATATTTTAAATTGAGATATGCCGTTGAAATTTCGTGATATCTGGTTTTAACGCCCGATAATTCGATTCTGAATATTTTTGAAAGTGTAGAATTATTAGGAAGGGCTTGAGGATGAGGGGAGGGGGGGCGAAGGGAAAAAAAGAGTTACAGCGTTTGAAATTGGTATTATTAGGTTCTAAGGTAAGATACATCGATTGCGAATATTTTCAAGTGTAAAATTATTAGAAGGGACGAAAAGTGGGGGGGGGGGAGGAGCAAAAACGTAGAAAAGGAACGGTTCTTTCGGAGAAAACAACGGAAAACCCAGAACGCCTTTATTATTTTATACTTTGCAGAGTTTCGAATTCTGATACTCTTTTCACTTTTCATACTATGTATTTTTAACAGTATTTAGCCCGGAATTACGCAAGTTTCGGAGAAAAGCACGAAAAAGTCAGACATAAGTCGTTTTATAATAGAGTTTATATCATTTTTGTATCTCATCTTCTAATTAGCATAATTTCAAAAGTAATATGTCATTTTGAAACTTATTTGAATTGAATTTAAGAGTAGACGCCACAAACTTTTGTCACCTTCCATTGACCGACTACCGTAAGTAATGGAATTCAAGATTTCACGTGATTTACACGTTTTAAAGTGTCCTGATTAGTTTTTTTTTTTTTTTTTTTTTTTTTTTTGTATCTCAACTACTAATTAAAATAATTTTATAAGTAATACATTATTTGAAAGCTTTGTTGATTTTAATTGAACAGTAGATTACAGAATTTTCTACCGCCAGATGGTGCTGTAATATTTTAAAATTTCAGTATTTCGAATTCTGAATACGATTAAATTATTTTTAATGCCTCATTCGAAAGATATTTTAAACAGCTTTTATATTATCGAAAGTGGAATTCGAGATTTCACCAGATTTACACGTTTTAAGGTCTCCTGATTAGGTTTTCTTTTGTATCTCAGCTACAAATTAAAATAATTTCATAAGTAATACATGATTTTAAAGCTTTGTTGATTCGGAATTCAACAGTAGATTACAGAAATTTCTACAGCAAGATGGCTCTACAATATTTTAAAATTTCAATATTTTGAATTCTGAATATGATTAAATCATTTTTAATACTTCATTCGAAAGTTATTTTAAAGTACTTTTATATTATCGAACAACCTACATTAAATTTATCCAATAGAGGGCGCTAATGACAATTATTCGAGATTTCACCTGATTTATATGTTTTAAGATGTCCTCAAGGGGGCCAAAAAATTAGAAATTGAGTTAGACCGTTCAAAATTGGTATATATAGGTTTTGGGTGCCTACGAGTCGAATGAGGATATTTTCCAAAGTGTAAAATTAAGGAGGGACAGGAAGGGTGGTGAAGGAATACGCGCGCGCAGCGAGCGTATATGTGAATTCGTGAGCACTGCGCGCATACGGGTCTACGCTGACGAAGGCAGAGGGGACCCGGTGTGAGTTTTTATCCGATCAGAAATGATTTTTTTTTTATTCCTTTTCTTAAGAATAAAAGTTTATGAGTAATAACATGGAATTTTCAGAATTCATAAGGGTGATGAAGGAATACGCGCACGCAGCGCTCATATATATGCATTCGTGCGTGTGCATCGCGCACGGGTCTACGGTGCCGAAGGCAGTGGGGACCCAGTGCGACATTTTTCCCGAACAGAGTTCTTTTTTTCTTTTTTTGTTTCACATGATAAAAATTAATACAATTTTGAGAATTCATTAATTATAATGATTCATTTAAAAATAGTGACAAGCGAAGCGGGCGTAGCCTGCTAGTTAATAATAATAATGGTAATAATAATAATAATAAAGAAAGAAAAAGAAAAGAAAAAAGAAATTGGTGTGTGTAAACCGCATGATTTCCTTTACATTCTATTTCAAATATTACGTATACACATTTTGGATATAAAATTGACTTATCAAATTATATACCTAACAGTTTCATGTAAAGAAAAATTTTATACATATGTAAAGATATATAAAACGGAATTTTGTTTAACGAGTATTAAAAAAAAATGATAGAGCCTTTTTTTGAAACACCGAAATCCAAAATCTATAACTCTCCTACCTAATCAGGATGACGGTCAGTTTTCCTGTTATAACCAAACAATACCTGCGATAAAACATTTAAAAACTTCTTTATGTAGCAGTTTTCAAGAAAATCATTAGAGCCGTTTTTGAGATACCAATTTTCAATTCTATTTCCGCTTTTCACCAAATCTTGGTAAATTAATCTGTTGATCGGGAAACAACAATTGCATAGGAAAGGATATCTAAATATGAGTTAATATGGCGAATTAAAAAAAAAAATAACTGTACAATTGTTGTTAAAGAAAAGCCTCTGTGAAACCATCAATTGATCTACATATACAGGACACATAATTAATTTTCCAAAATTTGCCAACTATGATATGAAAAAGAACATCTAACAAGGTGTTTAAAAAGCAATTTTGAAAAAAAAAAATCGTTATGATACATTTGAGGTTAGAAAAATTTCATCAAAAGTTAGAAAAATGACTTGCATACAAGACCTGTCTCAATTCTGAAGTTTCATTGTTCTATTTTTATTAATTTCGGGAATGTAAGAAGAGGTCTACCTTACATCTTGAAAAGTATCATCTAGATGATACTTTTCACATTCTTATTTTTCTGCGTCCGTGGATACCAAGTTTCAAGGGTTTATTACTCACATTGGAACCGTTTTACGCTCAATTACAGGCAGACCAACAAATAGGTGTGGAAATATTTTAACACATAGAGATAGATAATTACACTAAATGTCTTAATATTTTAATTCCTACATTTATTACATAAAACTAGGCGATTTCATTTTTAAGAACCTATTCCAGATTTATTGTTTAGATATGAAAATCTATTTACTTATACGTTGAAAAAATAGAGTGGGCTAACATTTTGTTCCGTATCTGGATTTCTTTGAGTTTTTAATAATTAAAGCTATAATGAGGTAAGTTCTGCTGCTCAAGTCATTGACCTATTTTTACTGTGAGCGGGGCATTGCTTTATTACAGGAATATGAGAAAAAGGTAACAAAGATGAGTGAGCTTATACTAGGCAAGACAATTTGGCAAATGTCGTGTTATTGGCGATTATTTATTTTGACTGCTTCTTCTTCTCCTTTTTTTTTTTTTTTTTTTTTTTTTTTTTTTTACGTAATCATCTAGGGAAAAGTAAAATTTCCACGAATTATTACTGTTATAAAAGCAATATATATATATATATATTTCAGATAGTTTTCTATATGTCAATATTATTTTTTAATTCAAAGAACTAAATATGGTAGTTAGAAGCATTTTATAAAAATAATAATATAAAATATACGAAATAATGAAATGATGGAATTTTAAAACATTATCAGTGAGATATAATGGATCGTCTTTCGACATAACTCATTTTACAGCGTTTTACGGAACATCTAATTACAACGTCTTGCCATAAAATATGTTTTACATTCAAAACCATCTAACTTTTAAAGGGAAAGATAAATTTTAAAAAGAACTTTTAAAAAGAAGAAAATATATTGTCTGCGGGAGAGAAAGCAAATTTTTTAGATTTCATTATTTCTTCGCTTTTAAGAGAATTTTACTTAAAATATTGAAATTTCGAATTAAAAACTATATTGGATCAAAATTTATTAGTATACACGGGGATAGAAAATATTTTGATTCTCGAAAACAGTTTCTTAATCATGGTAGTACTTCCTGAGATCAAATTCTACATACAAATAAACCTTTCATCTTTATATATTAATATTGACATAGGCAAACCTTTGATAAAATAATCAGTACAAGTATAATACTCAAATAGATTGAGTAATAAAATAAGATGCAATTTCAGAAAGTTTTAGGCATTTTCCATTACAATCTAAACTGCACGTCTTTGGTTGCCTTTTCGTTGCATTCCAGAATTCTATAAAAATAACAATGTTTCTAACTTGTATCGTTTTATCCCATTATTAACATTGCTATTAAGATAAAAGAAAATCTGTTTGAAATTTCAAACTTAGAGATGTATTTATTTTTCAGATTCAGATTCATAAAAAATAAAAAAAATCTAAATCAATCAGAAAATTAAAAAAATAGATTAAATTTTTCCAAACATTACAATGCATAATAAATTTTAAATGCATGGAAAATTAACTATCGGTATCCTATGTTTTTAATTTTATATCTGTTTATTTACGAAATATTATTTATAAAAAATTTTAACAATGACCATTAAATATCTTATTTTTATATAACTGTAAGCGGTAACTTTCAAATAATTTACTTAAAACTTTATATTTACATTTGATTTTGTTGTTGACATTTTGATAAATTATGTTATGCTAGAACTATTGTTTTCTAAATTACTATACACAATACTGTATGCAAATCTAAAAATAGTCAGATGTTACTGAGGGATATATAAAGACGAAAACGAAATTATAGTTTTAAAAATAATGTTACTAATACATAATTGGGCAGCACATTGTTAAAATTTTAAACAGATTGTTATTAACGTTAAATAAAACAAAGTCTCCATTGTTAAGTAAGATCGTTTTATTAGTAAATTTAACATAATATTTTAACCCTTTTTAAGTATCCCTTCTTTATTTTATCCAGTTTAAATTAAGAAAATCTTATTATTAAAGAATGAAAAAGTTAAGTAATGCTAAGATTTGTTGGATAAAAATTAAAGAAAAATGTTAAGTGATGATAGGTAAATATGTTATAATGAAGCAGAAAAGCAATTTGTTTAATAAAGATTTTCAGAAATTTTACATAATTTAGGAAACAATAAATCATTAGCATATCAAGTGCATGGATTTTTAAAATAAATTTAATAATCAGTGCTTAAAATTGCTGAAGTGTAATTAAAAATATTTTTAAAGATATATGTTAATTATTTGAAATTTTGGAAGAGAATAATAATGATTTTTCAAGAATAATAAAGAGTGTTTAAAAGATTATTGTATATTTATATTTGCAAATTAAAGTGTAAATACGCGATATATTTGTGTGTGTGTAGATATATATATTATAGAAAATTATGAAAATATTATAAATTAGTCTATTATTACCACTGGCTAAGCCTTAGAATCGTATATTATATAGATTTTGCTGCAAATTTCAGTGGCGCCATCTACGACACAAAATTTCAGTGCCGTGAATATTAATTATATGCATGAAATCTTATAGCATTATGCAGTTATTTAAAATTATTTAAGAACTTTTGATCGATAGAAAATTTAAAAGGAAAAATAAGAGAAATATATTTTGATAAATGTAACAAATGTTTAAAATGCATTTGACCGAAGCTGATTGTTTTTTATCTTTATAGGAGCATCAACTTAAAAAAAAAAATATTCTTTATTGTCTATTATAAAAAGTACTATATAAATAACAAGTACAATGAAAAAAAAAAAAAGAAAGTTTTATAAAACTGGTAAATATTGAAGTGTAAAGTGAATCGGTAATTGATATTAATTTGTAAAGAACACAATTTATGCTTATAAGTAAGTTAATTGTTTCCTAAAACATTAAATTTGAAAATAAAAATATATTTGCTTTAGTTTGTTACTTTTATTTTACAGTGACGAAAATATTGCAATCATGTCAAAAATCCAAGTTTGTGATTTTAGGGTTTTCATATGTTTTGAGGTCCTCTGAATTCATATTTACTATTTTTGCGATGATGTATGTGAGCACGTATGTGTGTATGTATGTATATGAGTGAACACGATAATTTTAAATGCCACTGAGTTGGAAATTTATACACATGTCTTGAGTCACCGTTGCATGGACAGTATAAAGTTTAATGAATTTAGCGTTTATAGATTTATTACAGGGAAACAAAGAAAAATTCTTTATCATTATGGTTCATATGGGCCTAAAATTTTAAATTACGATAGCGTCTAAATGCCTTATTCAATTGAAACGCAAATTTATACACACGTTTTAGGACATCGTTACACGGAGTGCATAAATTTTGGTGAGTATAGCAGTTATAGTTCTTTTACAGGGACACCACAAAAAAATCTTCATCATTATGCCCTATGCGCTCAAATTCGTTAAATTGCGATAGCGTCTAAATGCTATATCCGATTGAGTTAAAAAAATCTGGAGTGACTCCACTCGACTTTCCGAACATTGAGTAATTAACAGTTTTGTAGATAAAGTAAAGAAAGAGGAGTTGTTAAACTAACAAAAAAGAGAAAACCATAATAGAGTGTTTGAGTATTTTTCTCCATATATTACACGATGTTTTATTTAACGCTACTGAACTTTGAGCCCATAGATCATAATGACAAAGAATTTTTCGCTGTGTCCCTGTAAAAACCTATAAATGCTAGATTCACCAAAATGATTATAGTTAGTGCAACAGTGATTTATAATACTCATATAAATTTTCAGCTCAATTGAATAAGGCGTTTAGATGCTATCGTACTTTTAAAAATTTGGTCCCATCGACCATAATGATAAAGAATTTTTCTTTGTGTCCCCGTAAAAAAACTGTAAGTGCTAGATTCACCAAAATCTATACAGTTGGTGCAACTGTGACCTATAATACGTGTACAAATTTTTTACTCAGATTAATAAGGCGTTTAGACGCTATCACACTTTTAAAAATTTGGCCCCATAGGCATAATGATAAAGAATTTTTCTTTGTGTCCCTGTAAAAAAACTATAAGTGATAGATTCTCCAAAATCTATACAGATTGTGTATTTGTGACCTATAATATGTGTATAAATTCTTTTCTCAATTGAATAAGGCGTTTAGATGCTGTCGCACTTTTAAGATTTTGCTCCCATAGGCCATAATGATAAACAATTTTTCTTTGTGTCCCTGTAAAAAAACTATAAGTGCTAGATTCACCAAAATCTATAGGGTTCGTACTAGGGTGACTTACAATATACGTACCAAATTTCAGGTTATTCGAACAAAACGTTTAGACGCTAGCGTGTTCACTCACAGACATACACACATACATACACACATACACACATACACACACACATACATACATCATCGCAAAAATAGTGAAAACGGACTCATTGGACCTCGAAACGTACAGAAACATCAAAATCTCCAATTCGTATTTTTGACATGATTACAATACTTTCCTCACTATAGTGTTTGAAAGTAAAAATTATATGCATGCTATAGATCACCTTCACACGAGATGTGTGAGTTTTGGATAATCTATTATTCATAGTCTTTTTACAGGGACACAAAGAATTGGAACAAAGGACACAAAGTTGGAAATTTATACACATGTCTTGAGTTACCGTTGCATGGACAGTATAATGTTTAATGAATTTAGCGTTTATAGATTTATTACAGGGAAACAAAGAAAAATTCTTTAATATTATGGTTCATATGGGCCTAAAATTTTAAATTGCGATAGCGTCTAAATGCCTTATTCAATTGAAACGCAAATTTATACACACGTTTTAGGACACCGTTACACGGAGTGCATAAAGTTTGGTGAGTATAGCACTTATAGTTATTTTACAGGGACACCACAAAAAAATCTTCATCATTATGCCCTATGCGCTCAAATTCGTTAAATTGCGATAGCGTCTAAATGCTATATCCGATTGAGTTAAAAAAATTATATACATGCTATAGATCACCTTCGCATGAGATGTGGGAGTTTTGGGTAATCTATTATTCATAGTCTTTTTACAGGGACACAAAGAAAATTTCTTTATCATTGTAGCTTATGGGCTCAAATTATATAAAGTGCGATAGCGTCTAAACGAATTATATAGATTTTAGTGAGTTTAGCATTTATGTATTTTTGGTGAGACACTACGTAAGATTTTTGATCATTATGATCTATGGGCTCAAATTATTTGAAGGGCAATGACGTGAATTTAAACAACTTACTGTATAGAGAAAAATACTCACATATCCTATTATAATCGTCTCTTTTGTTTAAATGACTTCTCTCACTTTAATGCACTTATACAACCGCTAATTATTTAATTTTCGGAAAGTCGAGTGGAGCCATTGCAGATTATTTTTATTAGTGGTTAAAATTAGAAGATAGAACCATGTCGTTAGCCTAATAAGATATTAATCATTTTACTTTTGAAAATTATTCTAAAAATTTTACAGTTATTGGATCAAGAATTTAAGTAATTGTAAACATTTTTTGAAATCAATTGGAATCTATTTAAAATTTAGTAAATGATAATTTTTAAATATATATATATATATATATATATATATATATATATATATTACCTCAAAATAGTAATTATTATTTGTTGTTTGATGGAATCTCTAATTTTGTCCAAGAACGATTGGGAAGTACTAAATGTCAGCATTAAATATGGCTCCATGTTTAAGATATTCTTGCATATATACTATTCTTTTGACATTCATATATTTATAGCTGATTAAACTGGAGAATTTCATTTAATTCTATTTAATTTATTAATAAAATGAGAGATGGCGTTGTATTAGTAAAATCAAGTATATAAGAGCACTTCTCTGCCATTTCTTTATACACTGAAGACGGTACGCTAAATGCTACCGTCATCACAGCAATAGTCGTGACCATTGTAGAATTTACTTGATTTTAATATTAAATTTATTATTATTATTTTTTTTCTTTTTTTTCAGGATGCCCCTTAAAAGAGAAATTCCTGTCAATGAGTTTTTTCCATCAGCATGCAGACATTTTCTGGAACATTTACTGTTAGATTTCTCTCTCTCTCTCTCTCTCTCTTTTTTTTTTTTTTTTTTTTTAGAGGATTTTTTGGGGTTTCTTGAATGTTCAAACAAAAGTGTATATATATAATAGCGTTTCCAGTAACAGCTGCTCAAAGCAATTAAATGTTATTGCAAGTCATATCTAAAATAACAGTATTAGTGTTTTTTTTTTTTTTTTTTTTTTTTTTTTTTTTTTGAAGAAAATGTAAAAGGAAGTCGAAAAAGCAAATTTTTCTTCTTCTTAATCTTTGGAGTATGCAGTTCTTGAATATAATGCCAAAAACGTCGCTTTAGCGACAGTGGATGACAATTGTACTTCAATTTAATGAAAGATCAATCAGGAAAAATGATCGACTTTCAGTAAGTGCGTTGTTTCGATGAGCGTGACGTCCAAACCAAGTCATTTAATCGATTCAGAATCTTGGAGAGTTGATGGCTGGTTAGAGGGGCCCCAAAACAAGCCGAAGTAACAGAATTTACTGTTTTTTGACTCTCAGTGTAATTTTCAGGATCCGGAACCGTGTTTTAGAGACTTGAAATGTTGAATAAAGAACAGGACAAGGTTACACATTTATTTTCAGTAGTTTTTTTCAATAGTTGATTAAAAACGATAACCAGATATAGCACTGCGGTAATCATATATAATATAATAAAAATGTAAACGATTGCCATTGCAAATTTCTATTGATATGAACATACAACTATAAAAATGCTAACATTTCTAACAAAAAGATTAGATCGAAAATATTTTCTGATATCCAATTAAATTATTTCTAGCTTTAATATTTTGTTTATGCACGTATTATATAACTCATAAACACATTCGCTAATTTTAAATAAAAAATATTATATTAAAATATTAATATTAAAATATAATAGCATGATAATGAAAAATGAAACTAATCCGCTGTTATTTTCAAACTTCAGTTATAATATATATGGAACGAAAATACTTTACCTGTATTTTAATTCTTTTCTTCTGCTTTCTACTTTGCTGAAATATTTCAAATCCAGTTCTCTGTGATGATCACGTATCAAAAATATCGGAATGCAGAGAATAGAATGAGACCCAAAAGGAACATATATTTTTCCTCCCGTTTAACGATTTTCTCATTCTGACTCTGTTTAAAATAGGACAGAAAATGGTAACATATTGATAAAGTAGAGAAAAAAAAAACTTTGCATGGACTTTTCTGTGAAAACTATCGTAGCTTTATAGGATTTGTATTTTTTCATACTGGATTACTATTAAAAAAGTTTATGTTATAGGATTTTTCAGTGCATACTATATTGAAGTTTTAGTAATTATATGCATATATATTGTATTCCTTTACCATATTTATGTATCTCTATTCTTTTATAATTTGCTTATTCTGGTCAATCGGTTTTAAATATCTTTTATAATTATAGTGCTAATGATATTTCTATAATTATTACTATTTGTTATCATGATTTTGATCACTTTTTTAAATGAAACTTTATAATTAAATATATATATCTATATATACACTACCTGTGTAAATGTAAATATATATAGTATTAAAGATAAATATCTATAAATTCACTGTAAGCAAGAAAAGCAAAATATAAATAATGAATAAAGTATCTGAAACCATTAGAAAAAAATGCTTTTGAAGTTAATTTGCACGTTCTAAACTGTTTGATATTTTAGATTTTCTAGATGTTTGAAAAGAATTCAGTGAATCAGAAAATAACAGAAATTAACTAAAAATCCTCAACATTCAAATATGTGATCCCAAGATTTTTAATTTTTTGAACGCTGTGCTCGTAATTGTTTTAGGCAAATACTTGTTGAAAAATTTAAAACACATTTAGTCTAGAGATATTGCAGAAATTCCTGTAGTGCCACATTAAATAGGTCATATATATGCATACACATATACAAACATATACTTATCAATGTATACAACTCTCAATATATATACAGAAATTAACTGAAAATCATCAACATTCAAATATGTGATCCAAAGACTTTTAGTTTTTTCAACGCTGTGCTCGTAATTGTTTTAGGCACGTACATGTTGAAAAATTTAAACCACATTTAATATAGAGATATTGCGGAAATTCCTGTAGCATCACATTAAATAGGTCATATATATGCATACACATATACAGACATATACTTATCAATGTATACATCTCTCAATATATATACAGAAATACTCATTACCAATAGATCCACAGTAAAACTACATAAAAGACATATAAAATGGTAAGCAAACTCAACTAATGAAATTAAAAGAATATATAACAAAAAGAAACAATGTCCAAGAAAAGGAGGTACGGAAAGACTTTTGATTTGTCACTGGTATTAAAACAGTTTCACGCCGGGAACGTCGCTCAAACATGCCAAAACCAGATAAAAATAGAAAAACAACAAAATATTTATATCAATATTTTACATCACTACTTACTAATTCATGAACTGTAAAGAGAATTAACCTCAAAGGTACATTTATTTTCACTCGATACTTTTTATTTTTTATAAAATCATGGAGAAAGCCGTTGATAAACCATAATAGTTAATTATATTTCAATGTTTGACTGTACGCTTGTAAAATATCACTTTTTTTTACTGAAGCTTTTAAACTTAGTTTATTTACACGTATGACTATGTTTTGAAAAATATTTTTAAAAACTAAAGAATAGAGATTAGAAGAAATTTGTATGATTTTCTCTTTATAAAACTAAATTATGTCTGTTATCTCAGATTCTAGAAATTGATTTATTGGTTTTTTTATTCTAAATTGATATCTAAACAATCAACTGCAACAGGACTATGAGCCGAAAGCTTTAATTTTATTCTATGTCGACAAAATTTAAAATTGACTATCTTATTTTAGATCTATTAAATTTAACCGACTATAAGTACAATACTAAATTAAAGAACTAGTGCACAATCAATATTTACACTTAAAAATTTCTTTATGCAGGATAAAAATATTTTTTCTAAGAAGGTTAAAATTAAACCTGATAACTTTGTTGTCTTGTCTTTTTATCCACCCTCATGCTTTAAATTAGCCAAGTTTTAAAAGTTTTAATTTTTACATTAATTTTAAATACATTAACAAATTTCGATTCCCTTCAACTAAATCCTGTATTAACCAGCTTGATAAGTAGGACATCTATAATGCCCTTTGTAATAATTGCGATTTTCCTTACATAGGTTAAACTAGTAGAAATATTGACTGTCGTTTACGTGAACATTCTCGGTATGTTGCTAAACAAGAAATATTTGAATATTTTTATTGCGAAGCATAGTTGGGAATCTGACCATACTTTTAATCTTCAGCAAGCCAAAATTATCTTTTATGCCAAACGCGTTTCCAAGTTCGAATTTCTGAAAAAAAGTAGCTAATTAATTGCGATATAATTTTCAATGAAAAATCTTATTCTACTTTGCTGTCTACAGCTTGAAAAAAATTACTTATTTCAATTAAATAATTTCCCTCATTTTGTTAAAATAAATAAATAAAATGGAATAATAAAAATAAATTTAAATGAACCAATATAAACATTTGTAAATAAATTATCTAATTATTCCTTCACTTCATGTTTTTGTGTTTGTTTTTCCTGTTTCATGTTTTTACGTTGTGTTTCTTTACGACTGGTTTTACAGACTGCTTCAAATTGGTTGGTCATGTTTGTCCTCCCCTTTTATGTTTTACCCTGGTCTCAGTTTTGCTTTTAGCTCCAATGCAGTAGCAAGTATTTTGCACATGAAGAAGAAAGGCCACGTGCGTTTGAAACATGTAGCACTTTTTTTTACTATATGGTGTGTGAAGAAGTTTTTACGTTTAAATGTTAAAATAACAACAATAAGTAATATTTTTATTTAAAAAATCTTAATGTTATTGT
The DNA here is from genome assembly GCA_963930645.1 of Salticus scenicus. Lineage (NCBI taxonomy): Eukaryota > Metazoa > Arthropoda > Arachnida > Araneae > Salticidae > Salticus > Salticus scenicus. The sequence goes on along the minus strand of OZ005649.1, from coordinate 93,125,295 downwards.
AAATGTCTTTGCTATGCAAAAATTTTTATGCAACGATTCATCTAAAATAAAAAAAAATATTTATAAATTTACTGATAGATTTAATTGCTTAAGGAATATTTCTCAATTATTTGCATATGACTTTGAAGATTTGTGTAATAGTTTTAAATTGTCAGATCTAATTAATCAAGTAAAAGGATTCATTTGGTTCTATTCATATATATATACAAATATCTGCTAAAACTTAATTATAGCTTTCCCCCATCAGGATGCCATGATTCTGTTTACAAATATGAAATCCTCATATGAGTGATGTTCTTGAATTACGAAATTAAATAAATTATAAAATTATCAATATTCAATGCAGTATACGTATGAAAAAAATCCTTTTACTTGATTAATTAGATCTGACAATTTAAAACTATTACACAAATCTTCAAAGTCATATGCAAATAATTGAGAAATATTCCTTAAGCAATTAAATCTATCAGTAAATTTATAAATATTTTTTATTTTAGATGAATCGTTGCATAAAAATTTTTGCATAGCAAAGACATTTCTCACAAGTAAACCTTCTCTCCTTTGATACCGGTTTTCCGGAAACCCATATATTTTCTGAAAGCTTATGTCACAAGTATAAAAACTGTGAAATCTTAGGGGCAGAGGGACAAGCGTTTAGGAGATACAGGGCCCACAATGTATCAGTAAAGTGTGTATAGAGGGGCATATTCCCACAAAAACGTCTCTATTCCTTGTATGTTCCCGTATATTGCTGTCAAGTACTAACGTATTGTATGTCTTCTTCTTACATTGCTTCCTATTATATGGATACTATAGTCGTTGTGGTGGCCTTGGTCTCCCGATTCGGAACAAGTAATCGGTCTCCGAACATCCAGGAATCGGAGATGATAAAACACATAATTATTCTCCTGGAAAATGATATGGAGATTGTGGAAGGGATCCGGACATTTGGATTTGCTAGAGGCGATGGAGAAGAACGGACGAGGATATGGACTTCCAAGATGATGGTGTCTATAAGGAACAGCAATGCTCGTCGCAAAAGTCACAGTCTCCACTTATGTAATGACATATTTTGGTCAAGTATGGGTAATGACAGGAAGAAAATTCTGCTTTTAGTGGATTCATGGTGTTCTAACAAAGATCATGCATTGTCTGCTTCCGAAGTACTTGATGGTAAAGTCCTACAAAAAGAATTGGCACCTGAAGGATGTACAGGAAAGATTTAGCCTCTGGATATTCATTTTTTCAGACACTAGAAATCTTTTGTTCTTTACATAATGGAAAAAATTATTATCGAGACACATGAGCACATCTCGAACCGCGATAGTTTTCTGGCCCTGCAGTCTTTTTTCCCTATATCAGTTCAATGCTCCTCGTTTCAAGAACTTGATTAAGTACGCTTTTTATAAAACCGGATACTTGGACGACAAACCTGGAATGTGGATTGCTTTAATGGATTACTGCTTCAATTCATTGACATATGATGAGTTTGCAAATGTGCGGCTATCGCTTTTGTAAAATGTGCCCATTGTGAACTGTCTTTCTGCCCGTCTCACTGTTTATTTGGTGAATTGTACATTGATTGTCTCTTGTAATGGACTTCATTTGAAGTCAGTAGCAAGTATCCCAACGTATACTTTTTCTTTTCAACGAGTTGTTTCTTCCTTTATAATGATACCTCCACCTTCTTACCATATTATTAGTTCATATAAATACGTGAAACGAACATTTTAGCGACTTTTGGTGTCATCTTTCCAACATTTTATGTCCTATAACTCCTAAACGCTTATCCCTCTGCCCGTAAGATTTCACAGTTTTTCTACTTGTGGCATAAGCTTTCAGAAAATATATAGGTTTCCGGAAAACCGGAATCAAAGGAGAGAAGGTTTACTTGTCAGACAATAAACAAAATTTTAAAATGCAATATAGAAATATATATATATATATAGTTATTTTTCATAAAGTTTTCACATGTTACTTTTAAAAATGACAACAAAGCAGTGTTTTTGAGAAAATGTGTGAGTTACAGATGTCTGAGATAACCTCTTCTGTCGACCTCTGGATGGCAGAAATCGCTTACGTCAGTGAAGTACAGACGCGACTAATTGCATAAAACGAAATATGAACTTATTTCGGTTAAATTTGCAGGATATCTTGCTATTTGATTTTGTGTGTTTTAAATTTACTAAAAAATGTTAAACTTTAATTGTTGTTAGTGAACTCACAGACAGATACGCATTTTCCTACGTTTATTTCAATCCTTCAAAATGCATAACGCTCCAACCTCTCTTTTCTACCTTCTTGAAGTCCTATCCTAAGGTAACACATAAAATATCTCCAGCTAATTTTCTTTTCTTTACTGATTTTTGCGCTTTTATATTTAAAGTTGCCCGTGAGACAGCTAACAGTATTTATGAAGTTCTAACTGAGAGGCTGTAATAATTTTTCTCCCATTTTTGTGTTATTTATAGGCAAATAACAAAGAAAATGGAAGTGAATATTTTAAGAAAATGTATTGTTGTACACGTTTTAGAAATATTTTAAAAGTTAAAGAATTTGTAAGATATTAGTTCCAAGAGAAGTTTCAACGACTGCTAAAGATTTTAACGGAAATCATTATGATTGGAGATTAGAATTATCTATGTATAAAGAAGTAAATATTTTAAGTGTATAGTAAATACATTTATTTATTATGACCTGCTGAAGAGCGTAATCGGAAATCCTAACTTATAAATATAATAGCACTTTTCAACTGATAGGTTTGATGAATATTGTAAACATTGGATCTGAAGTGAATCCCAATGAAATTTGAACATATTATTTAAACATGTATATATATATTCTACTCATAGTACAGTAGATTAATGTTAAAATTTAAAAATATTGAATGTATTTTTATGATGTAATAAAATACGAATAAAATGAAAAAGGAGTAAAAAAAAAAAAGGAATGCGTTTCTTAAAGAATTGTATGCAGTATTCAGGTCGAATAAAAAATGGAATTGTTTGTTCGATACTTTGTAGTACAGAAAGATTGATATACTGATTCAAAACCATTATAAGCTGCTATGGGTATACATCTATGCCAAGGTTGCAGAATTTTGTATAATAGTTCAATTCAAAATTTTTATTATAAAGTATATCTATGGAAATATCAATTTGACGAATGGTTCAAATTATTTTATGGAAATATAAGCAAATTTCATTTTCATGTTACAACAATTTTATTTTTTTATTATTATATAGATAGAAAAAAAAAATTACGCCATTTGTGATTACTTGCTGATCTCAAATGTAACCATTCGCTTATAACCCTATACATTTTCTAAAACGATCCAACAATTTTCAAAATTGTTTTATAAAATATTTAAACATATAAAAGTTCACATAAAAATAATATTTTTCAGTTAATTAAATTTATGTTCAGTGTTCAACATCGCGCTTTGACAGACAACTCACAGTACTTATGGTAAAATTTCGATACTAGTTGATGATTAATAAGCCACTTATAAGTATTGCTATAAACTGGCGTAAAAACTTGATACTACCTAAATTAACATCTAACCTTGACGGAAGTAGTCACAATTCAGCCTTTTGTAATTTCCAAATGACCTGTATGTTCTATTCATCTTTGCTTAAATAATATTACCGAAGAATCAATTTGGAAACCTTCAAACATCAAACGTTTGTAAACTCCACTTTTTCTACCAGTATAGTATAGCGTCTGACAAATTTCCAATATAAAATGGCATGGCACGTTAATTTTTTATTGTTACGCTTTTTAAAGTTATAAGGTAAAAGATGCAAATGTGGACAATACAGGTAATATGGCCAACCCGCAATAATGTTATTAATTTCAGTGAAATCCGAAAGATGGCGATTGAATCTAGTCGCTCGAAGTCTTAAGAACATAGTTTAGTACTGTATTGCCCGCAAAACCTTGACCACGTGCATGGGGGACAGTTATTGTTGATATTTGTTAGTTGCATTGGCATTTTATAAATTTGTCTCTTGTAAAATTGTTACTTTTTGGTTGAAACAAAGCATCTGTATTTAGTGTTATACATAATATTTGGTTTAAAGGTCTTTTCAATTGTATAAATGAATTTTAATAGCTGATTTTTTAGACAGAATTACAAAAGGTTTTTTAAAACTCGTTAGTGTGGGCAATAAGCCTATGGGCATATCACCTTCATGTATCAAAATCTAATAGTTAATGCTTTGTTCTAGCTATTTAATTTAGCATCGCTATTTTTTTTTTCGTCTGAATATAATAATTACCTTTTAAATTAAATATAGAAAAAATGTGTGAAGAGAAACACCTGGCTTTTAATATGAAATTGTGAAGTTGGATTCTTCAGCAACGGTAATTATATAGATTTCTTACTATTCTTTTGCATACTTATCCTAATTTTATTTTTAATAATTATTATTATGATAGAAAATTAAAAGAATAGATAAAGACATTTTTTTTGTCTATTTTCCATGAAAGAAATAGGTCTATCGTCCGAATAAAATTGCCTTACGTACAATAAATGATGATAGTTGTTAAGTTTCTACTCAAAATAAAATTTTCTAACAAGTCAACTGGTATATATCCAAATTTCATTTCTCTCGATTTTTATTATGTTAATCTTACATATCAAATATGGTGCACCTGTAAGCTAAAAAATCTGGAGTGACTCCACTCGACTTTCCGAACATTGAGTAATTAACAGTTTTGTAGATAAAGTAGATAAAGAGGAGTTGTTAAACAAACAAAAGAGAGAAAACCATAATAGAGTACTTGGGTATTTTTCTCCATATATTACACAATGGTTTATTTAACGCTACTAAACTTTGAGCCCATAGATCATAATGATAAAGAATTTTTCGTTGTGTCCCTGTAAAAACATATAAATGCTAGTTTCACCAAAATGTTTATAGTTAGTGCAACAGTGATTTATAATATTCATATAATTTTTCAGCTCAATTGAATGCGGCGTTTAGATGCTATCGCACTTTTAAAAATTGGGTCCCGTAGGCCATAATGATAAAGAGTTTTTTGTGTCCCTGTAAAAAAACTGTAAGTGCTAGATTAACCAAAATCTATACAGTTGGTGCAACTGTGACGTTTAGACGCTATTATACTTTTAAAAATTTGGCCCTGTAGGCCATAATGATAAAGAAATTTTCTTTGTGTCCCTGTAAAAAAAACTATAAGTGCTAGATTCTCCAAAATCTATACAGATTGAGTATCTGTGACCTATAATATGTGTATTAATTTTTTGCTCAATTGAAGAAGGCGTTTAGATTCTATTGCACTTTTATGATTTTGGTCCCACAGGCCATAATGATAAAGAAATTTTCTTTGAGTCCCTGTAAAAAAACTATAAGTGCTAGATTCACCAAAATCTATAGGGTTCGTACTATGGTGACTTACAATATACGTACCAACTTTCAGCTTATTCGAACAAAGCGTTTAGACGCTAGCGTGTTCACTCACAGACATACACACATACATACACACATACATACACACACACATACATACATCATCGCAAAAATAGTGAAAACGGACTCATTGGACCTCGAGACGTATAGAAACATCAAAATCTCAAATTTGGATTTTTGACATGATTACAATACTTTCCTCACTATAGTGTTCGGAAAGTAAAAAGTTGAAATATAGCTTTCTTGAAACCGAAAGAAATTCAGTATATCGTCGTAACTTTTCTACTTATTTTAGCTATATTGGATTAATAGAATTTATCATAATGGCTTTCATCCATATTAGGTTTGTAGAATTATATGAGATTAAAGTTATAGTATAGATAGATCTCCTGTAACTAGAGAAAATATTCGTATAGTAGGGCATCTTTTTCCCACTATATATACCAAAAAATATAAGGTAAACGTTTATGTCAAAATCCAATAAAAAATAACAAATGTAGAATTATTTGCATTGTTTTTTGAAATGCAGCGTCTGCAATTTTCTTTAGAACATACACACACACGTATATATATATAAATATACATAAAAGAAAACATTTCTTTAACCGATTAAATCGAGTTTAAGATATCATAAAACGTGTAAAATCATTGAAAGATGAATATCAAATATTTTCACAAATCCAAAATTTTTATATTTACAAAAAAAAAAAAAAAAAAAAAAAAACTTGAAAATTTTATTTGCTTGTCACTTAAAAATTTTTATCCCACCGGGACTTTAAAGTCCCATAAAAAAAATCCCTGAAAGTAGTCTACATTTACTACAAGATTTCATTGGAACTTCAATGTCCCTATGGTTTAAGCTTTCCCTATAGTTAAGCTATAGTTTAAGCTAAATTTAATATGAGATGTTTTTCATGCAGCTAAGGAATATAATAAAAAAGTTTCAAACTATTTTTCCAAAAATAAGGTAATATGGGATATAAAAGGTTAAGTAAATTAACTGTTTCAAATATATTTTATTTTATTTTTGAATGTTAATAATTTCGATTTTAATTAATTACAATATGTATTTCTTCCAGAATTTTGATATTTTTATTTATTGAAAAGTTATGATTTTTAATGGCCTCAGTGGTTATATTAAACATAAATAAACACTTCTCAGTTACTTTGTTAGCTATATTAAATCTTACTCTGGTATTACTCCTATTTAAGAAAAAAATATTTTTTTTTATATATTACCTTTGAAATAAATTTATGATTAAATATAAGATTTATTGTTTTATGGAGGGAAAGAAATGGGAATGAAAGGGTTAAAATACACCAAATAACAATTTAAAATATATTTTTTTCTTATTTTTTTCTGTAAATAATGGGCTTTATTTTGTATAACCCATCTTATGGTTTACGCAATGCTTTACAAAATATTGTTTTACCTAATATGCTACAAAGTTTCAGGCTATCTATTGACCAATGCTTCTATTCTCTCTTAGAAGGTTAATGTTGTTTGTGGTTAGCCATTAATTCTTATTGTTTAGGAAACAGATCTATATGCTACTTAGTGTCGTTAATCATGCAATCACATAATAGTTCTCAAAGAAACAATAAATATATTCACTAGAAAAGAATTGGAAAAGTTCCAAAAATACTGAAACTACATAAAACTGAATTCTAGAATAGTTTTGCAGTAATTTCTTCCGCATTTATCTTGTTATTTTATACATAAATATATTTATATATGTATAAATATTATGGAAAAAAAAATATAATTCAAACATATATTTTTTTACAAAGTCTTCCCTTCTTTGAATTTTTATTGAAAATTTTCAATATTAAATTTATTAAATTCGTTGCAAAACTCCTTAATGCAGCTTTTTTATTAGTGAAATTCAATAACAGTTGTAATTTGCGAATTAATATATTGAATAAATAAATAAATAAATAAAATAAAATTTTATGCCCTGCACGCAATATGTTTTCTTATTCATAATAATATGAACGAATTTACTTTCATGTATGATTTTACTTTCTTATTTCTTTGCTAAATTACATACTTGTTTTATTTAGGTTTAATTATAATCATTTACTTTACAATCATTAATTTTGCCTATTATATGTTTCAAGTATAACTGGATGTCTGAATATATCGAAGTGTTTCTTCTTACATTATTCCAGATAGTCTACTAATTAGATAAAAACGTTTTTTACGCAAATGGAAAGTAACATACTTAAAATATCTTAAAAGGAGAATTTGATAGAAAGCTTTATGTAATAGTTTATTACAGTTTTAAATTTAACATTTTATTAATACTAAAAATGTATTACTGTTGTTTTTTATTTATTTCTTGCATTTTTTCTTAACATTTATTAAATTATCCTTATACAAATTCAGAATTTAAAATTTTGTTTTGTACATTTAACTGATTATAAATTAAAGTTATAAAATACGCACAAAAGTAAAAAAAAAAATTAACTTAAAAAGTGTGTGTGGGGGGATAAATAGTGCTGAAAGATCAATAACTTTTGAATACCGTTATTATTATCATTGTTGTTATTGTTGTTGTTGTTGTTATTATTATTATTCATAAGAATAAAAACAACCTTTAATTGTCAAAAAATATCAAATATGTCTGAAAGGATCAGTAAATGGTTCGATAAAATAAATGGGTTTTGTGCAGGGAGCAGCCATGCATTACTAAACAGTAAGAGGAAAAACACAACAGCAAGCATTTCCAACCTTTCTGTATAGAAACGTTAACATTCTGGGGTAAGAACTGTCCATTTCAGCAAACCACTGATATCAGTCAGAAGACCCAGGATAACCAGGAGGAAAGAGATAATATATATATATATATATATATATATATATATATATATATATATATATATATATATATATATATATATATTATTCTTCAGATTTCAAAGTTTCAGAGTAATGTTGTGTTTATATGTTCCAACCCAATGTCGTCCCACCAATGGCCGATCAGTTCTGCGCTCAAAGATAGAAAACGGGAAGTGCTGCGTTCGATCCCAGGTTGTTTCATCTATTTAGCCGTTTGGATTTTTCCGTATTTTATTTTTCTGAAGCTCGCGTAAATACGGGTTCTAAGATTCTAAGATTCTAAGACGGAAAGAAGCCGCTCACCACTATACAGTGGTTTTGAGCGTTTTTAACCTTTAGAGAGGGGCTCCAAAGCCACTGTGGAGATTCAGAAGAGCCCGTCTCCAAAGGTTAAGCCTCCCCCGTTGTTTATTGCATAGCAAATAACAAAAAAAAAAAAAAAAAAAGAAAAAAGAAAAAAAAAAAAAAAATTACAAAGGTCGCCAGAGCAGAGCTCTCCCGCGACAAAAGGCGACAAAGTTGCATGAAAGTGAAGAGGACCGGTGCCATGTGGAAGTCTAATTACAAAGTTCATTCAGGTAATGTACAAATTTCACAGTCTTTATACAATGTTCTCGCAGTCTTTATATCAAGCCCAAACACCCTAAGAACAATGTTGGTTAGCAACATCATGCGCAGGATGATTGCTTTCCGAGAGCACTTCAGTGGAATTCTGTGGCATCAGACATGACCAGTTCTTAGTAAATACGGGTTACGACAAATTAGAAAGACCATCACGGAGAGCATTGCACCTATAGGTCAAGGACCATAGAGTATTAAATAGGTTTTATACCACACAGCCACAACTACATTCAACACATTGTCTGGGTGAAATTGCAATTGATTAGAGAGAGAAGAAACATTGTTCACAGGTAGAATGCTTATAAGATCCACGTTGCATTACTGGATGATATTTAGTGATGCTCCCAGGTAACCAAAATATGTTTATTTACATATTACATAAAAATAGTTGACAGTATATATAAATTGTGCTCGCTGGATTCGAGCTTACAAAAAACAAAGGAAAGAAATGAGAAAATACAAAAAAATATGAGGGGCATTTATAGTCATTTGAGATTATTGAAGATTTACTCTTTGCATACGAAAATAGTGAGTTAAGTTTGCTGTAATTAGCATTTAAAGTATTAAGAAAAATAGGAATGTCAGTCTGTACTATCTGTTGATGGGATTACAAGTTTGAAGCATATTTGAAATTATGTTACTATTCAAATGAATGACTCACTGCATCTCGTGTCATAATGTAATGGGTCAACATATAAACATACAGTTTTGCTACAAATTGGAGAGAAATGTTATGAAGTCTCATGTAAAGTTAGCCTTATGCAATGTTAGTGAATGTGCATAGAGAACACACTAAACTTACAAATGTGCTTATTTCACTAGCGGAAAAAAAGTTTTCTTGATGAGTCATATTAAAGTCGACTTCAAACAAGCAGTATCTGAAACTGATCGTAAGCACATTTTCCTCTCCCAATTTCGCATGAACTATTAGGGTATAAGCCTCAGTCACAACTTTTCACAATTTACAGCGAGATTTTATATTTGCATATATTTCAATATGACACAACATGACTCATAACTTCTGTTTGATTAGTTACAGAAAGTAACTGAACTGTAAAGTTGTGATTTTATAGAAAGGCATTATCTGATGACAGGTTCAGTGTGCGCAACTGCATCTGCCTAAGAACATTTTTTTTTTTTTTTTTTTTTCGCATCATTTACTGAAATTTTCATTAACACCTTATAATTTCAGCTAGATGTACTTACGAGAAAAATATAAGTGTGTTACTAAAAATGTAAGTTTAAATGTAAGTCTGTCGTGGCCGCAATGTCCTCCATGTTCCCATCAAAAATTTACATCTGGTGGTCACCGAAGCGGGAGAGCCATCCCTTCCGTGGAGGATCGAAATTTTGATGGCATGTCTCCGGGCCACATCTAGGGTGTTTCCCAGGCCGTCGCCAATTGCACATGTGCGCAGCACTAGTGCGACGTAAAAAAAAAAAAAAAAAAAAAAAATCTGATTCTCAAAATATCTAAACTTAGAGTAGCTATTTGTAAAAAATCAAATTCTGTTATTTGAGGTTTTTTTTTTTAAATTATAAAATGGTATCAAATGAAAAATAATTTAGAGGTATTTGTAAATTACTTTTTTGTAATCACTATCAAATGTACTTATACCTATTTAATTACTACGTTTTTATATATTCATATTTTTTAATTATTAGATAATGTATATATATATATATATATATATATATATATAAAATATTCATTTTAGAAAGAATATTGTTGTATTTCGTAAATATCTAAAATGTAAAATACAAATTTAATATTTTTTTATGATGATCAATGGATAAATTCTCTAAACATCATTTTCAATTCGTAAAAGAAAACAGAAACTCAGAAACGGAACTTCTTTTGAATATAAATTTTTAAATTTCAAAAATATTCATCAATTAACTTGAAAAATGTTAGAAATGTAACTATTCTTCTTTCTTTTTTTTTTTTTATCGTATTTTTATCTTTATAAAATGTGAAGATAACGTTTCAAAGATATAAAGTTTCTCATTTTTGTATATGTAAGCAATTATTTTTCAATTAAAATTATGAATTCGTTTACTGAAATCATTTAGGCGCTTTAAATTTTCCGGTAATGCATTAAACGTTCATTTATAAAACCGGAATCACAAATATGCTTCAAATATATTGAATAAAATACGCTTCCTTTAATTTATGTCGAGTAATTTTATTAATAGATTTCTACAGATTACACCAAAATGAATTGGTAAACTGAATAATTTGTTCCGTTAAATAAATACCATCAACTGTAATGACTGCAACGGTAATTCATCCAACGACAGTTTATTTACTCCTGTACATTAAGAATATTTCTTATTAAAATATGATTGAATATTGCGTATGTTATAAATTTAAAATTCTAAAATGCTTTGTAATGTCCTTGTCAATTTATGACTTCCCATTTGCTATAATTCGAATTGCGATTTACAAACAGAATTCTGATCTATTTCAGTAATTAATCATATACCAACTCTAAATCGTATTATTTTATAGCCAAGTATTTAAAGTTGGATATTTCAAGGTTTCGTTTATTTTCAACTTCAGATTATTAGAATTAAATGTTTACAATTTCACAGATAATACGCAGTGCAAAGCTAAAAACTTTTAACGATGCATAATGAATTACACTACATAAAACTGGAAAATAATCATTAATTAAAATCAAACTAAATTATAGTAAAATTCTTAATTTTGCATTATTACTTTCTTCTATATGTAATATAGAGAAAGTATTGGATTCGCGAAAATTTTCGATCTTCGTTTTTGAATGGATTTCCACGTTTTGGGATGTCCTGAACACGAATTAATAGTTTTTAGAAAATGTCTTTCTGTCTGTGTGTCTGTCTGTGTATGTGTATCACGTTTTTTGTGTCCACTGTATCTCACGATTCAATGATGGAATTAAACGAAACTTGGTATTTAGTTGGACCCTGACATAAACTGGGGCTGATTACATTTGGGGATCAATCGCACAAGAAGTGGCGCTGTGATCGCATTTTTTCTAAATTTTTAACATGGCAGTATAGGACTAAATTTCGTATAAATGTACACAGTGAGAGTTATTTTTACCTTGTGATTGTAAAATTAATATGAATTATTGATAATAGTAGTAGTTATCTAGGAAAAAAGTCTGTGCATGTGGGGACATCACTTCCTCCCCGGAGGTGTAAATTTTCAAGATGGGTATCTTTCGAAAGGTCTCGTCAATACCTTTAAAACGAATGGTTAACTATAGATCTGTGACAATTTAAAACAAAGTTATCGATTTTTTTTCTTCTTTTAACAAAAGAAAAAAAAAAAAAAAAAAAACGTAAAATTATTATTATTATTTTTTGTTAATTGTTACTGAGTGAATTTGTATAGGAAAATATAGAAGAAAGTCTTGTGGTGGCCACAATATACTAGTCTTTTCGGTGATGTAACTATTTTTTTTTCTTTTTTTTTTTAACCATATTTAAAAAAAAAAAAAAAAAGATAAAGAAAGGAAAAAGCGCCATGTTAGTTTTAAATTTAAATGATATGAGTGTCAGAATAAAATGGGTTATATATATAAATTTTTGAAATATATCAAATATTCCTATATTTACCCGAACTAAATCCGAAAGAAGAAATAATACCTACATATATAAAAGAGTAAACTCACTGATTCACTGATCACTGACTCAACACAACCGTGGCGATTCTATGGGAGATACAGTCACAAATTTTGGTTAGCTTGTTGGTTTTAGGTCCCTAACACTACTAAGACGGGATTTTGCGAAATACCTCATTCCCCCCCCCCGGGGGAGTCAGAAGACAAAATCACCTTTATAGGCATAACTCGGCTCCGAATTACTTCACGGTGAAGAAATTGCAGACGGGAAGACTAGACTTGAAAAAAAAAAAAATAATAATAATAAAAAAAATCTGCGATTTTGGAATTTTGTATTTTTAAGGGGGGAAGGGGTAAAAAGGATTTCCGATGGCGAATTTAACAAAGTATGGATTTTCACGTAAAATTCTATTAGTAGTTGTTCAAAGATATAAAAACAAACACCAAGCGTCTTCTTGAAGATATTTCCAAAAACTCATTTTTTTTTTTTTCCGATTTTTGATTTTGGAGGGGAGTTAAGAGGGGGCAAATTCAAGTCCAGCCGTTTTAGTGCTAAATTCGTCTGGGGAAATCTATAGGAGCTGAGGTCGAAAATTTTAGTGTGCGGCTTATTTACGTATATCCAACACGCATTGCAACGGGATTTTGCGAAATTCACCCCCTCTTTCTCCCCTTAGGGTGGGGGGCAATAAACGCGTTTCCAAGCATAAATTTGCTTCAAATTATCTCAGTAAGATTACTTTTTAATTGTGGGTTGTTTATGCTTTCACAACCCCTGGTATAAAGGAATTTTACGAAATTCCCCCCTGCCCCCATTTAAGGGCGGGGGGTGGCACAAAAACACACTTTTGAGAGTAGCTCTGCTCCAAACTATCGCCGAATAGCAATTTTTTGATATTTCGATTACTTATGCGTACTTAAAACACATACTACAAACGATTTTTGTGAAATCCCATCCTATCCCACTTGGCGAAAAACGTATTTCCACTCGTAACTCTGCTCGGCCTATCTTTAAAAGGTGATTTTTTATGTGCGTGAAGATCATATGTGTTCCCAACATGCAATGTAAAAGGATTTTGTAAAATTTCCCCATTCCATCCTTCAAGGGCGCAGGGAAGGGGGGGGGCACGTTTATTAGTGTAACTCTGCTCCATTTTAACTGAGGAACGCGAGTTTTTGATATGTCGATTGGTTATGAGTACTCAACACACACACTACAAAGGGGTTTTTAAAAATTCCGTTCTATCACCTCCTTGGGGGTTGCGGGGATGCAAGATATGCTTCCATGCGTAACTCTGTTTCAAATTATCTTAGACTTGCAATTTTTGGTGTGTGAGCTGTTTATTCGTACTCAACACACACTACAAAGGCATTTTCTCAAATTCCACCGCAAAATCATGTATCCATGCGTAACTACTAAATTATCTTAGGAGTGTATTTTCATGCGTGAGTCAGCTATATGTATCTAACTTACAGTATAAAGAGATTCCGCGAAAGTCCCACCCCCTTCCTCCACTTAAATAGTGGGGAGGAGAGTGGGTAAAAAACAGATTTCAAAACATAACTCTGCTTCAAATAATCTCAGGATCTCGTTTTTTTTTTTTTTTTATGTGTCGGGTAGGTACGTGTATGCAACATGTACTATAAAGGGATTTTGCGAAATTACCCACAGTTCCCTTTTCGGGGCCGGCGGGGCAACACGTTTTCAAGCTTTAATCTGCACCAAATTACTTTAGAATGATGAATTTTGGTGCTTGTGTGTTGATTAAGTGTACGCAATATGCACTTTGATGGGAGTTTGAAGAACTTCCAACTTCACCCGCGAGGGAGGGGGAGTAAAAAAGCAGGTAAAACGCTGCCGAAGGCATTAGGGCTAAAGACCGGACGTGTGGCGAACTGAAAAACCGCCACAGAAGATAGCGAGAATTTAAACTTAGATTTTGACGGATTTCAATGACTTTTTTTTTAATTATTATTATTAATGATATGGTATTTTGAGAATTCATTTCAATGTAATGACCAGCGAAGCCGTCAAAGTTTGCTAGTGATATATAAATTTATCATTAAAAGGTTATTATTATTTTTTATTTCTTTACTTATTTATTTTTTGAATTATTTATTTAAGGATACTAACTATCTCGTTAAATAGAAGTATATTGTTAAACATAAAAAAAAAAAAAAAAAAAAAAGAATAAAAGAAATATGAAACTTCTATTTTGTAGTTATAGAAAAAAGAAAACGGCGAAAAATGAAAGATACGTGTTGGTCAGATTCTTAAAATAAACGTTTTAACACATGTATAAAAGTAAAAAACAAAAACAAAACAAAACTAGTCTTTATATACAAATAAAAAGATAATATTAAAAATTACGGGAAATATTTTCGCGAGAATTTTATGACACTTTCAGGTACAGATAAGTCAAGTAGTCTGGATTATAAATATATATATATATATATATATATATATATATATATAATATAGTAAAGCCCATGTTATGGTTTAAGTTAAACAGTGCTTCCGTAAAAGCAAAAACAGATTTTAACTGGTGGGAAACGAAAATTTTAACATGTATCTTTTTAATAATGCTTAAAAAATAGTTTTTTTTTTTTTTTTTTTACATGGGTTAAAAGATTATTTGAAAAGAAAGTCATCCTTTTTTAAAATATAGTACTATACTTTAAGAACAAAATAAAAAGCTAAAATAATTTTAAAAAATTATGTTTCCAAAGAAGTACATAAAACTGCTATTATATAAATAGCTATACGGAGAAAAATAATTACAAAGGAATGTTAAATAATAGTATCATAAAGTAGGTAGAGATATTTTTTATAAAAACATTACACTTAATATATGTAGGACCTAAAATGTTGAAATTTATGAACCTTGTAAAAAATAAACGTTAAACTTTGATCTCTAGCTCTTAAGTTTCATGATAAAAAGCAGATACATAATATTCTCTACTTAATATTCTTTATTTGTCTCCCATGTACAAAATATAGGCAACTTGCTCACTAAATAAATAAGTTGATATTATTGGTATAAGATAATATTGATACTGTATAACACATATTCAAAAATTTCATAACTAAAAATATTTACAATTTTTTTTACTTAGTATTTCCTTAAGGAAATCTGCTCTTTTTATTTTTCTTCAAAATACCAATGGGAATCTTATAATTACCTGCAAATTGTTACAGAAAGTCCAAGGAAACTGCAGTATTTATAGGTTTTTATAGGTTATAGGTGAACCTTATTTATAGGTTTAAAGCCAATGTTATAGGTTAAATGTTGTACCCGGTAATTTTAATTGAAATTGTTTTTAGTTTAAACAAAATGCGTGATTATTCTTACTTGCTTATTTTTAAATTTATTTGTCTTGTATAATTATAAATAGAGAGGATTTTCTTAACATTATTTTTGAATAAGTGAATTGTTTCTATTTTACAGAGAATACATATATTTGATGCTACGGTAAATAAAAAAGTGGATTTTTTTTTTCTTAATAGGCTAAATAAACGAATAGATAGCAATCAAGTATACGTAAGATGGTATGTTTAAAAACTATGAAAACTCGAATAAACGACTACGTCAGAAACGCCAAAGAAAAATTTTGGAAATGCATACAGCTGTTTCGGCAGCTTTAAGCGTGGCGTCTTCAGTGCAAAAGGGGTTCTGAATCTGCAGAAGTGCTCGTATATATAGGAGAAGGGCCGAATTTAGTTCAACCAATAAAATTACGGGAAAGGTGGGGAGAGTGGCTAATAGGAATTTATTAAAGTTAGCTGTGTGAACAGTAGAAAAATTAAGAAAATGTGGACTGAATATAAAATTTCCAACAGTCAGGCAAATAGGGAATAGCGAAATCACAATTTACAAGGTTTTTAAAATTTTTATAAATATGAAAAGCTTCAAAGAAATCGAGTTCGTGAATAGATTTAGGTCTGCAAATTATTTTAGCTGAATTAAATTTAAAATTATGCTAGATTCAAAATTATGTTAAATAAAAATTATTATTTAAAATTACGCTAAATTATGCTAAATTATTCAGCTAAAATAATTTGCAGACCTAAATCCATTCACGAACTCGATTAATTAATTGCGATATAATTTTCAATGAAAAATCTTATTCTACTTTGCTGTCTACAGCTTGAAAAAAATTACTTATTTCAATTAAATAATTTCCCTCATTTTGTTAAAATAAATAAATAAAATGGAATAATAAAAATAAATTTAAATGAACCAATATAAACATTTGTAAATAAATTATCTAATTATTCCTTCACTTCATGTTTTTGTGTTTGTTTTTCCTGTTTCATGTTTTTACGTTGTGTTTCTTTACGACTGGTTTTACAGACTGCTTCAAATTGGTTGGTCATGTTTGTCCTCCCCTTTTATGTTTTACCCTGGTCTCAGTTTTGCTTTTAGCTCCAATGCAGTAGCAAGTATTTTGCACATGAAGAAGAAAGGCCACGTGCGTTTGAAACATGTAGCACTTTTTTTTACTATATGGTGTGTGAAGAAGTTTTTACGTTTAAATGTTAAAATAACAACAATAAGTAATATTTTTATTTAAAAAATCTTAATGTTATTGTAAATGTCTTTGCTATGCAAAAATTTTTATGCAACGATTCATCTAAAATAAAAAAAAATATTTATAAATTTACTGATAGATTTAATTGCTTAAGGAATATTTCTCAATTATTTGCATATGACTTTGAAGATTTGTGTAATAGTTTTAAATTGTCAGATCTAATTAATCAAGTAAAAGGATTCATTTGGTTCTATTCATATATATATACAAATATCTGCTAAAACTTAAATATAGCTTTCCCCCATCAGGATGCCATGATTCTGTTTACAAATATGAAATCCTCATATGAGTGATGTTCTTGAATTACGAAATTAAATAAATTATAAAATTATCAATATTCAATGCAGTATACGTATGAAAAAAATCCTTTTACTTGATTAATTAGATCTGACAATTTAAAACTATTACACAAATCTTCAAAGTCATATGCAAATAATTGAGAAATATTCCTTAAGCAATTAAATCTACACTGTTAAAAAAATGCAGAAAAAATACAGAAATTCTCTGTAATTTCAGAAAAAAAGTCGTAAAATACGTTTTGTCTACGTAATTTTTCCATAATTTACGACTTTTTTTCTGAAATTACAGAGAATTTCTGTATTTTTTCTGCATTTTTTTAACAGTGTATCAGTAAATTTATAAATATTTTTTATTTTAGATGAATCGTTGCATAAAAATTTTTGCATAGCAAAGACATTTTTCACAAGTAAACCTTCTCTCCTTTGATACCGGTTTTCCGGAAACCCATATATTTTCTGAAAGCTTATGTCACAAGTATAAAAACTGTGAAATCTTAGGGGCAGAGGGACAAGCGTTTAGGAGATACAGGGCCCACAATGTATCAGTAAAGTGTGTATAGAGGGGCATATTCCCATAAAAACGTCTCTATTCCTTGTATGTTCCCGTATATTGCTGTCAAGTACTAACGTATTGTATGTCTTCTTCTTACATTGCTTCCTATTATATGGATACTATAGTCGTTGTGGTGGCCTTGGTCTCCCGATTCGGAACAAGTAATCGGTCTCCGAACATCCAGGAATCGGAGATGATAAAACACATAATTATTCTCCTGGAAAATGATATGGAGATTGTGGAAGGGATCCGGACATTTGGATTTGCTAGAGGCGATGGAGAAGAACGGACGAGGATATGGACTTCCAAGATGATGGTGTCTATAAGGAACAGCAATGCTCGTCGCAAAAGTCACAGTCTCCACTTATGTAATGACATATTTTGGTCAAGTATGGGTAATGACAGGAAGAAAATTCTGCTTTTAGTGGATTCATGGTGTTCTAACAAAGATCATGCATTGTCTGCTTCCGAAGTACTTGATGGTAAAGTCCTACAAAAAGAATTGGCACCTGAAGGATGTACAGGAAAGATTTAGCCTCTGGATATTCATTTTTTCAGACACTAGAAATCTTTTGTTCTTTACATAATGGAAAAAATTATTATCGAGACACATGAGCACATCTCGAACCGCGATAGTTTTCTGGCCCTGCAGTCTTTTTTCCCTATATCAGTTCAATGCTCCTCGTTTCAAGAACTTGATTAAGTACGCTTTTTATAAAACCGGATACTTGGACGACAAACCTGGAATGTGGATTGCTTTAATGGATTACTGCTTCAATTCATTGACATATGATGAGTTTGCAAATGTGCGGCTATCGCTTTTGTAAAATGTGCCCATTGTGAACTGTCTTTCTGCCCGTCTCACTGTTTATTTGGTGAATTGTACATTGATTGTCTCTTGTAATGGACTTCATTTGAAGTCAGTAGCAAGTATCCCAACGTATACTTTTTCTTTTCAACGAGTTGTTTCTTCCTTTATAATGATACCTCCACCTTCTTACCATATTATTAGTTCATATAAATACGTGAAACGAACATTTTAGCGACTTTTGGTGTCATCTTTCCAACATTTTATGTCCTATAACTCCTAAACGCTTATCCCTCTGCCCGTAAGATTTCACAGTTTTTCTACTTGTGGCATAAGCTTTCAGAAAATATATAGGTTTCCGGAAAACCGGAATCAAAGGAGAGAAGGTTTACTTGTCAGACAATAAACAAAATTTTAAAATGCAATATAGAAATATATATATATATATAGTTATTTTTCATAAAGTTTTCACATGTTACTTTTAAAAATGACAACAAAGCAGTGTTTTTGAGAAAATGTGTGAGTTACAGATGTCTGAGATAACCTCTTCTGTCGACCTCTGGATGGCAGAAATCGCTTACGTCAGTGAAGTACAGACGCGACTAATTGCATAAAACGAAATATGAACTTATTTCGGTTAAATTTGCAGGATATCTTGCTATTTGATTTTGTGTGTTTTAAATTTACTAAAAAATGTTAAACTTTAATTGTTGTTAGTGAACTCACAGACAGATACGCATTTTCCTACGTTTATTTCAATCCTTCAAAATGCATAACGCTCCAACCTCTCTTTTCTACCTTCTTGAAGTCCTATCCTAAGGTAACACATAAAATATCTCCAGCTAATTTTCTTTTCTTTACTGATTTTTGCGCTTTTATATTTAAAGTTGCCCGTGAGACAGCTAACAGTATTTATGAAGTTCTAACTGAGAGGCTGTAATAATTTTTCTCCCATTTTTGTGTTATTTATAGGCAAATAACAAAGAAAATGGAAGTGAATATTTTAAGAAAATGTATTGTTGTACACGTTTTAGAAATATTTTAAAAGTTAAAGAATTTGTAAGATATTAGTTCCAAGAGAAGTTTCAACGACTGCTAAAGATTTTAACGGAAATCATTATGATTGGAGATTAGAATTATCTATGTATAAAGAAGTAAATATTTTAAGTGTATAGTAAATACATTTATTTATTATGACCTGCTGAAGAGCGTAATCGGAAATCCTAACTTATAAATATAATAGCACTTTTCAACTGATAGGTTTGATGAATATTGTAAACATTGGATCTGAAGTGAATCCCAATGAAATTTGAACATATTATTTAAACATGTATATATATATTCTACTCATAGTACAGTAGATTAATGTTAAAATTTAAAAATATTGAATGTATTTTTATGATGTAATAAAATACGAATAAAATGAAAAAGGAGTAAAAAAAAAAAAGGAATGCGTTTCTTAAAGAATTGTATGCAGTATTCAGGTCGAATAAAAAATGGAATTGTTTGTTCGATACTTTGTAGTACAGAAAGATTGATATACTGATTCAAAACCATTATAAGCTGCTATGGGTATACATCTATGCCAAGGTTGCAGAATTTTGTATAATAGTTCAATTCAAAATTTTTATTATAAAGTATATCTATGGAAATATCAATTTGACGAATGGTTCAAATTATTTTATGGAAATATAAGCAAATTTCATTTTCATGTTACAACAATTTTATTTTTTTATTATTATATAGATAGAAAAAAAAAATTACGCCATTTGTGATTACTTGCTGATCTCAAATGTAACCATTCGCTTATAACCCTATACATTTTCTAAAACGATCCAACAATTTTCAAAATTGTTTTATAAAATATTTAAACATATAAAAGTTCACATAAAAATAATATTTTTCAGTTAATTAAATTTATGTTCAGTGTTCAACATCGCGCTTTGACAGACAACTCACAGTACTTATGGTAAAATTTCGATACTAGTTGATGATTAATAAGCCACTTATAAGTATTGCTATAAACTGGCGTAAAAACTTGATACTACCTAAATTAACATCTAACCTTGACGGAAGTAGTCACAATTCAGCCTTTTGTAATTTCCAAATGACCTGTATGTTCTATTCATCTTTGCTTAAATAATATTACCGAAGAATCAATTTGGAAACCTTCAAACATCAAACGTTTGTAAACTCCACTTTTTCTACCAGTATAGTATAGCGTCTGACAAATTTCCAATATAAAATGGCATGGCACGTTAATTTTTTATTGTTACGCTTTTTAAAGTTATAAGGTAAAAGATGCAAATGTGGACAATACAGGTAATATGGCCAACCCGCAATAATGTTATTAATTTCAGTGAAATCCGAAAGATGGCGATTGAATCTAGTCGCTCGAAGTCTTAAGAACATAGTTTAGTACTGTATTGCCCGCAAAACCTTGACCACGTGCATGGGGGACAGTTATTGTTGATATTTGTTAGTTGCATTGGCATTTTATAAATTTGTCTCTTGTAAAATTGATACTTTTTGGTTGAAACAAAGCATCTGTATTTAGTGTTATACATAATATTTGGTTTAAAGGTCTTTTCAATTGTATAAATGAATTTTAATAGCTGATTTTTTAGACAGAATTACAAACGGTTTTTTAAAACTCGTTAGTGTGGGCAATAAGCCTATGGGCATATCACCTTCATGTATCAAAATCTAATAGTTAATGCTTTGTTCTAGCTATTTAATTTAGCATCGCTATTTTTTTTTTCGTCTGAATATAATAATTACCTTTTAAATTAAATATAGAAAAAATGTGTGAAGAGAAACACCTGGCTTTTAATATGAAATTGTGAAGTTGGATTCTTCAGCAACGGTAATTATATAGATTTCTTACTATTCTTTTGCATACTTATCCTAATTTTATTTTTAATAATTATTATTATGATAGAAAATTAAAAGAATAGATAAAGACATTTTTTTTGTCTATTTTCCATGAAAGAAATAGGTCTATCGTCCGAATAAAATTGCCTTACGTACAATAAATGATGATAGTTGTTAAGTTTCTACTCAAAATAAAATTTTCTAACAAGTCAACTGGTATATATCCAAATTTCATTTCTCTCGATTTTTATTATGTTAATCTTACATATCAAATATGGTGCACCTGTAAGCTAAAAAATCTGGAGTGACTCCACTCGACTTTCCGAACATTGAGTAATTAACAGTTTTGTAGATAAAGTAGATAAAGAGGAGTTGTTAAACAAACAAAAGAGAGAAAACCATAATAGAGTACTTGGGTATTTTTCTCCATATATTACACAATGGTTTATTTAACGCTACTAAACTTTGAGCCCATAGATCATAATGATAAAGAATTTTTCGTTGTGTCCCTGTAAAAACCTATAAATGCTAGATTCACCAAAATGTTTATAGTTAGTGCAACAGTGATTTATAATATTCATATAATTTTTCAGCTCAATTGAATGCGGCGTTTAGATGCTATCGCACTTTTAAAAATTGGGTCCCGTAGGCCATAATGATAAAGAGTTTTTTGTGTCCCTGTAAAAAAACTGTAAGTGCTAGATTAACCAAAATCTATACAGTTGGTGCAACTGTGACGTTTAGACGCTATTATACTTTTAAAAATTTGGCCCTGTAGGCCATAATGATAAAGAAATTTTCTTTGTGTCCCTGTAAAAAAAACTATAAGTGCTAGATTCTCCAAAATCTATACAGATTGAGTATCTGTGACCTATAATATGTGTATTAATTTTTTGCTCAATTGAAGAAGGCGTTTAGATTCTATTGCACTTTTATGATTTTGGTCCCACAGGCCATAATGATAAAGAAATTTTCTTTGAGTCCCTGTAAAAAAACTATAAGTGCTAGATTCACCAAAATCTATAGGGTTCGTACTATGGTGACTTACAATATACGTACCAACTTTCAGCTTATTCGAACAAAGCGTTTAGACGCTAGCGTGTTCACTCACAGACATACACACATACATACACACATACATACACACACACATACATACATCATCGCAAAAATAGTGAAAACGGACTCATTGGACCTCGAGACGTATAGAAACATCAAAATCTCAAATTTGGATTTTTGACATGATTACAATACTTTCCTCACTATAGTGTTCGGAAAGTAAAAAGTTGAAATATAGCTTTCTTGAAACCGAAAGAAATTCAGTATATCGTCGTAACTTTTCTACTTATTTTAGCTATATTGGATTAATAGAATTTATCATAATGGCTTTCATCCATATTAGGTTTGTAGAATTATATGAGATTAAAGTTATAGTATAGATAGATCTCCTGTAACTAGAGAAAATATTCGTATAGTAGGGCATCTTTTTCCCACTATATATACCAAAAAATATAAGGTAAACGTTTATGTCAAAATCCAATAAAAAATAACAAATGTAGAATTATTTGCATTGTTTTTTGAAATGCAGCGTCTGCAATTTTCTTTAGAACATACACACACACGTATATATATATAAATATACATAAAAGAAAACATTTCTTTAACCGATTAAATCGAGTTTAAGATATCATAAAACGTGTAAAATCATTGAAAGATGAATATCAAATATTTTCACAAATCCAAAATTTTTATATTTACAAAAAAAAAAAAAAAAAAAGAAAAAAAAAAAACTTGAAAATTTTATTTGCTTGTCACTTAAAAATTTTTATCCCACCGGGACTTTAAAGTCCCATAAAAAAAATCCCTGAAAGTAGTCTACATTTACTACAAGATTTCATTGGAACTTCAATGTCCCTATGGTTTAAGCTTTCCCTATAGTTAAGCTATAGTTTAAGCTAAATTTAATATGAGATGTTTTTCATGCAGCTAAGGAATATAATAAAAAAGTTTCAAACTATTTTTCCAAAAATAAGGTAATATGGGATATAAAAGGTTAAGTAAATTAACTGTTTCAAATATATTTTATTTTATTTTTGAATGTTAATAATTTCGATTTTAATTAATTACAATATGTATTTCTTCCAGAATTTTGATATTTTTATTTATTGAAAAGTTATGATTTTTAATGGCCTCAGTGGTTATATTAAACATAAATAAACACTTCTCAGTTACTTTGTTAGCTATATTAAATCTTACTCTGGTATTACTCCTATTTAAGAAAAAAATATTTTTTTTTATATATTACCTTTGAAATAAATTTATGATTAAATATAAGATTTATTGTTTTATGGAGGGAAAGAAATGGGAATGAAAGGGTTAAAATACACCAAATAACAATTTAAAATATATTTTTTTCTTATTTTTTTCTGTAAATAATGGGCTTTATTTTGTATAACCCATCTTATGGTTTACGCAATGCTTTACAAAATATTGTTTTACCTAATATGCTACAAAGTTTCAGGCTATCTATTGACCAATGCTTCTATTCTCTCTTAGAAGGTTAATGTTGTTTGTGGTTAGCCATTAATTCTTATTGTTTAGGAAACAGATCTATATGCTACTTAGTGTCGTTAATCATGCAATCACATAATAGTTCTCAAAGAAACAATAAATATATTCACTAGAAAAGAATTGGAAAAGTTCCAAAAATACTGAAACTACATAAAACTGAATTCTAGAATAGTTTTGCAGTAATTTCTTCCGCATTTATCTTGTTATTTTATACATAAATATATTTATATATGTATAAATATTATGGAAAACAAAATATAATTCAAACATATATTTTTTTACAAAGTCTTCCCTTCTTTGAATTTTTATTGAAAATTTTCAATATTAAATTTATTAAATTCGTTGCAAAACTCCTTAATGCAGCTTTTTTATTAGTGAAATTCAATAACAGTTGTAATTTGCGAATTAATATATTGAATAAATAAATAAATAAATAAATAAAATAAAATTTTATGCCCTGCACGCAATATGTTTTCTTATTCATAATAATATGAACGAATTTACTTTCATGTATGATTTTACTTTCTTATTTCTTTGCTAAATTACATACTTGTTTTATTTAGGTTTAATTATAATCATTTACTTTACAATCATTAATTTTGCCTATTATATGTTTCAAGTATAACTGGATGTCTGAATATATCGAAGTGTTTCTTCTTACATTATTCCAGATAGTCTACTAATTAGATAAAAACGTTTTTTACGCAAATGGAAAGTAACATACTTAAAATATCTTAAAAGGAGAATTTGATAGAAAGCTTTATGTAATAGTTTATTACAGTTTTAAATTTAACATTTTATTAATACTAAAAATGTATTACTGTTGTTTTTTATTTATTTCTTGCATTTTTTCTTAACATTTATTAAATTATCCTTATACAAATTCAGAATTTAAAATTTTGTTTTGTACATTTAACTGATTATAAATTAAAGTTATAAAATACGCACAAAAGTAAAAAAAAAAATTAACTTAAAAAGTGTGTGTGGGGGGATAAATAGTGCTGAAAGATCAATAACTTTTGAATACCGTTATTATTATCATTGTTGTTATTGTTGTTGTTGTTGTTATTATTATTATTCATAAGAATAAAAACAACCTTTAATTGTCAAAAAATATCAAATATGTCTGAAAGGATCAGTAAATGGTTCGATAAAATAAATGGGTTTTGTGCAGGGAGCAGCCATGCATTACTAAACAGTAAGAGGAAAAACACAACAGCAAGCATTTCCAACCTTTCTGTATAGAAACGTTAACATTCTGGGGTAAGAACTGTCCATTTCAGCAAACCACCGATATCAGTCAGAAGACCCAGGATAACCAGGAGGAAAGAGATAATATATATATATATATATATATATATATTATTCTTCAGATTTCAAAGTTTCAGAGTAATGTTGTGTTTATATGTTCCAACACAATGTCGTCCCACCAATGGCCGATCAGTTCTGCGCTCAAAGATAGAAAACGGGAAGTGCTGCGTTCGATCCCAGGTTGTTTCATCTATTTAGCCGTTTGGATTTTTCCGTATTTTATTTTTCTGAAGCTCGCGTAAATACGGGTTCTAAGATTCTAAGATTCTAAGACGGAAAGAAGCCGCTCACCACTATACAGTGGTTTTGAGCGTTTTTAACCTTTAGAGAGGGGCTCCAAAGCCACTGTGGAGATTCAGAAGAGCCCGTCTCCAAAGGTTAAGCCTCCCCCGTTGTTTATTGCATAGCAAATAACAAAAAAAAAAAAAAAAAAAAAGAAAAAAGAAAAGAAAAAAAAAGAGGGGAGAGCAGAGCTCTCCCGCGACAAAAGGCGACAAAGTTGCATGAAAGTGAAGAGGACCGGTGCCATGTGGAAGTCTAATTACAAAGTTCATTCAGGTAATGTACAAATTTCACAGTCTTTATACAATGTTCTCGCAGTCTTTATATAAGGCCCAAACACCCTAAGAACAATGTTGGTTAGCAACATCATGCGCAGGATGATTGCTTTCCGAGAGCACTTCAGTGGAATTCTGTGGCATCAAACATGACCAGTTCTTAGTAAATACGGGTTACGACAAATTAGAAAGACCATCACGGAGAGCATTGCACCTATAGGTCAAGGACCATAGAGTATTAAATAGGTTTTATACCACACAGCCACAACTACATTCAACACATTGTCTGGGTGAAATTGCAATTGATTAGAGAGAGAAGAAACATTGTTCACAGGTAGAATGCTTATAAGATCCACGTTGCATTACTGGATGATATTTAGTGATGCTCCCAGGTAACCAAAATATGTTTATTTACATATTACATAAAAATAGTTGACAGTATATATAAATTGTGCTCGCTGGATTCGAGCTTACAAAAAACAAAGGAAAGAAATGAGAAAATACAAAAAAATATGAGGGGCATTTATAGTCATTTGAGATTATTGAAGATTTACTCTTTGCATACGAAAATAGTGAGTTAAGTTTGCTGTAATTAGCATTTAAAGTATTAAGAAAAATAGGAATGTCAGTCTGTACTATCTGTTGATGGGATTACAAGTTTGAAGCATATTTGAAATTATGTTACTATTCAAATGAATGACTCACTGCATCTCGTGTCATAATGTAATGGGTCAACATATAAACATACAGTTTTGCTACAAATTGGAGAGAAATGTTATGAAGTCTCATGTAAAGTTAGCCTTATGCAATGTTAGTGAATGTGCATAGAGAACACACTAAACTTACAAATGTGCTTATTTCACTAGCGGAAAAAAAGTTTTCTTGATGAGTCATATTAAAGTCGACTTCAAACAAGCAGTATCTGAAACTGATCGTAAGCACATTTTCCTCTCCCAATTTCGCATGAACTATTAGGGTATAAGCCTCAGTCACAACTTTTCACAATTTACAGCGAGATTTTATATTTGCATATATTTCAATATGACACAACATGACTCATAACTTCTGTTTGATTAGTTACAGAAAGTAACTGAACTGTAAAGTTGTGATTTTATAGAAAGGCATTATCTGATGACAGGTTCAGTGTGCGCAACTGCATCTGCCTAAGAACATTTTTTTTTTTTTTTTTTTTCGCATCATTTACTGAAATTTTCATTAACACCTTATAATTTCAGCTAGATGTACTTACGAGAAAAATATAAGTGTGTTACTAAAAATGTAAGTTTAAATGTAAGTCTGTCGTGGCCGCAATGTCCTCCATGTTCCCATCAAAAATTTACATCTGGTGGTCACCGAAGCGGGAGAGCCATCCCTTCCGTGGAGAATCGAAATTTTGATGGCATGTCTCCGGGCCACATCTAGGGTGTTTCCCAGGCCGTCGCCAATTGCACATGTGCGCAGCACTAGTGCGACGTAAAAAAAAAAAAAAAAAAAAAAAAAAAAATCTGATTCTCAAAATATCTAAACTTAGAGTAGCTATTTGTAAAAAATCAAATTCTGTTATTTGAGGTTTTTTTTTTTTAAATTATAAAATGGTATCAAATGAAAAATAATTTAGAGGTATTTGTAAATTACTTTTTTGTAATCACTATCAAATGTACTTATACCTATTCAATTACTACGTTTTTATATATTCATATTTTTTAATTATTAGATAATGTATATATATATATATATATATATATAAAATATTCATTTTAGAAAGAATATTGTTGTATTTCGTAAATATCTAAAATGTAAAATACAAATTTAATATTTTTTTATGATGATCAATGGATAAATTCTCTAAACATCATTTTCAATTCGTAAAAGAAAACAGAAACTCAGAAACGGAACTTCTTTTGAATATAATTTTTTAAATTTCAAAAATATTCATCAATTAACTTGAAAAATGTTAGAAATGTAACTATTCTTCTTTCTTTTTTTTTTTTATCGTATTTTTATCTTTATAAAATGTGAAGATAACGTTTCAAAGATATAAAGTTTCTCATTTTTGTATATGTAAGCAATTATTTTTCAATTAAAATTATGAATTCGTTTACTGAAATCATTTAGGCGCTTTAAATTTTCCGGTAATGCATTAAACGTTCATTTATAAAACCGGAATCACAAATATGCTTCAAATATATTGAATAAAATACGCTTCCTTTAATTTATGTCGAGTAATTTTATTAATAGATTTCTACAGATTACACCAAAATGAATTGGTAAACTGAATAATTTGTTCCGTTAAATAAATACCATCAACTGTAATGACTGCAACGGTAATTCATCCAACGACAGTTTATTTACTCCTGTACATTAAGAATATTTCTTATTAAAATATGATTGAATATTGCGTATGTTATAAATTTAAAATTCTAAAATGCTTTGTAATGTCCTTGTCAATTTATGACTTCCCATTTGCTATAATTCGAATTGCGATTTACAAACAGAATTCTGATCTATTTCAGTAATTAATCATATACCAACTCTAAATCGTATTATTTTATAGCCAAGTATTTAAAGTTGGATATTTCAAGGTTTCGTTTATTTTCAACTTCAGATTATTAGAATTAAATGTTTACAATTTCACAGATAATACGCAGTGCAAAGCTAAAAACTTTTAACGATGCATAATGAATTACACTACATAAAACTGGAAAATAATCATTAATTAAAATCAAACTAAATTATAGTAAAATTCTTAATTTTGCATTATTACTTTCTTCTATATGTAATATAGAGAAAGTATTGGATTCGCGAAAATTTTCGATCTTCGTTTTTGAATGGATTTCCACGTTTTGGGATGTCCTGAACACGAATTAATAGTTTTTAGAAAATGTCTTTCTGTCTGTGTGTCTGTCTGTGTATGTGTATCACGTTTTTTGTGTCCACTGTATCTCACGATTCAATGATGGAATTAAACGAAACTTGGTATTTAGTTGGACCCTGACATAAACTGGGGCTGATTACATTTGGGGATCAATCGCACAAGAAGTGGCGCTGTGATCGCATTTTTTCTAAATTTTTAACATGGCAGTATAGGACTAAATTTCGTATAAATGTACACAGTGAGAGTTATTTTTACCTTGTGATTGTAAAATTAATATGAATTATTGATAATAGTAGTAGTTATCTAGGAAAAAAGTCTGTGCATGTGGGGACATCACTTCCTCCCCGGAGGTGTAAATTTTCAAGATGGGTATCTTTCGAAAGGTCTCGTCAATACCTTTAAAACGAATGGTTAACTATAGATCTGTGACAATTTAAAACAAAGTTATCGATTTTTTTTCTTCTTTTAACAAAAGAAAAAAAAAAAAAAAAAAACGTAAAATTATTATTATTATTTTTTGTTAATTGTTACTGAGTGAATTTGTATAGGAAAATATAGAAGAAAGTCTTGTGGTGGCCACAATATACTAGTCTTTTCGGTGATGTAACTATTTTTTTTTCTTTTTTTTTTAACCATATTTAAAAAAAAAAAAAAAAAAAGATAAAGAAAGGAAAAAGCGCCATGTTAGTTTTAAATTTAAATGATTTGAGTGTCAGAATAAAATGGGTTATATATATAAATTTTTGAAATATATCAAATATTCCTATATTTACCCGAACTAAATCCGAAAGAAGAAATAATACCTACATATATAAAAGAGTAAACTCACTGATTCACTGATCACTGACTCAACACAACCGTGGCGATTCTATGGGAGATACAGTCACAAATTTTGGTTAGCTTGTTGGTTTTAGGTCCCTAACACTACTAAGACGGGATTTTGCGAAATACCTCATTCCCCCCCCCCCCCGGGGGAGTCAGAAGACAAAATCACCTTTATAGGCATAACTCGGCTCCGAATTACTTCACGGTGAAGAAATTGCAGACGGGAAGACTAGACTTGAAAAAAAAAAAATAATAATAATAAAAAAAATCTGCGATTTTGGAATTTTGTATTTTTAAGGGGGGAAGGGGTAAAAAGGATTTCCGATGGCGAATTTAACAAAGTATGGATTTTCACGTAAAATTCTATTAGTAGTTTTTCAAAGATATAAAAACAAACACCAAGCGTCTTCTTGAAGATATTTCCAAAAACTCATTTTTTTTTTTTTTCCGATTTTTGATTTTGGAGGGGAGTTAAGAGGGGGCAAATTCAAGTCCAGCCGTTTTAGTGCTAAATTCGTCTGGGGAAATCTATAGGAGCTGAGGTCGAAAATTTTAGTGTGCGGCTTATTTACGTATATCCAACACGCATTGCAACGGGATTTTGCGAAATTCACCCCCTCTTTCTCCCCTTAGGGTGGGGGGCAATAAACGCGTTTCCAAGCATAAATTTGCTTCAAATTATCTCAGTAAGATTACTTTTTAATTGTGGGTTGTTTATGCTTTCACAACCCCTGGTATAAAGGAATTTTACGAAATTCCCCCCTGCCCCCATTTAAGGGCGGGGGGTGGCACAAAAACACACTTTTGAGAGTAGCTCTGCTCCAAACTATCGCCGAATAGCAATTTTTTGATATTTCGATTACTTATGCGTACTTAAAACACATACTACAAACGATTTTTGTGAAATCCCATCCTATCCCACTTGGCGAAAAACGTATTTCCACTCGTAACTCTGCTCGGCCTATCTTTAAAAGGTGATTTTTTATGTGCGTGAAGATCATATGTGTTCCCAACATGCAATGTAAAAGGATTTTGTAAAATTTCCCCATTCCATCCTTCAAGGGCGCAGGGAAGGGGGGGGGGGCACGTTTATTAGTGTAACTCTGCTCCATTTTAACTGAGGAACGCGAGTTTTTGATATGTCGATTGGTTATGAGTACTCAACACACACACTACAAAGGGGTTTTTAAAAATTCCGTTCTATCACCTCCTTGGGGGTTGCGGGGATGCAAGATATGCTTCCATGCGTAACTCTGTTTCAAATTATCTTAGACTTGCAATTTTTGGTGTGTGAGCTGTTTATTCGTACTCAACACACACTACAAAGGCATTTTCTCAAATTCCACCGCAAAATCATGTATCCATGCGTAACTACTAAATTATCTTAGGAGTGTATTTTCATGCGTGAGTCAGCTATATGTATCTAACTTACAGTATAAAGAGATTCCGCGAAAGTCCCACCCCCTTCCTCCACTTAAATAGTGGGGAGGAGAGTGGGTAAAAAACAGATTTCAAAACATAACTCTGCTTCAAATAATCTCAGGATCTCGTTTTTTTTTTTTTTTTTTTTATGTGTCGGGTAGGTACGTGTATGCAACATGTACTATAAAGGGTTTTGCGAAATTACCCACAGTTCCCTTTTCGGGGCCGGCGGGGCAACACGTTTTCAAGCTTTAATCTGCACCAAATTACTTTAGAATGATGAATTTTGGTGCTTGTGTGTTGATTAAGTGTACGCAATATGCACTTTGATGGGAGTTTGAAGAACTTCCAACTTCACCCGCGAGGGAGGGGGAGTAAAAAAGCAGGTAAAACGCTGCCGAAGGCATTAGGGCTAAAGACCGGACGTGTGGCGAACTGAAAAACCGCCACAGAAGATAGCGAGAATTTAAACTTAGATTTTGACGGATTTCAATGACTTTTTTTTTAATTATTATTATTAATGATATGGTATTTTGAGAATTCATTTCAATGTAATGACCAGCGAAGCCGTCAAAGTTTGCTAGTGATATATAAATTTATCATTAAAAGGTTATTATTATTCTTTACTTATTTATTTTTTGAATTATTTATTTAAGGATACTAACTATCTCGTTAAATAGAAGTATATTGTTAAACATAAAAAAAAAAAAAAAAAAAGAATAAAAGAAATATGATACTTCTATTTTGTAGTTATAGAAAAAAGAAAACGGCGAAAAATGAAAGATACGTGTTGGTCAGATTCTTAAAATAAACGTTTTAACACATGTATAAAAGTAAAAAACAAAAACAAAACAAAACTAGTCTTTATATACAAATAAAAAGATAATATTAAAAATTACGGGAAATATTTTCGCGAGAATTTTATGACACTTTCAGGTACAGATAAGTCAAGTAGTCTGGATTATAAATATATATATATATATATATATATATAATATAGTAAAGCCCATGTTATGGTTTAAGTTAAACAGTGCTTCCGTAAAAGCAAAAACAGATTTTAACTGGTGGGAAACGAAAATTTTAACATGTATCTTTTTAATAATGCTTAAAAAATAGTTTTTTTTTTTTTTTTTTACATGGGTTAAAAGATTATTTGAAAAGAAAGTCATCCTTTTTTAAAATATAGTACTATACTTTAAGAACAAAATAAAAAGCTAAAATAATTTTAAAAAATTATGTTTCCAAAGAAGTACATAAAACTGCTATTATATAAATAGCTATACGGAGAAAAATAATTACAAAGGAATGTTAAATAATAGTATCATAAAGTAGGTAGAGATATTTTTTATAAAAACATTACACTTAATATATGTAGGACCTAAAATGTTGAAATTTATGAACCTTGTAAAAAATAAACGTTAAACTTTGATCTCTAGCTCTTAAGTTTCATGATAAAAAGCAGATACATAATATTCTCTACTTAATATTCTTTATTTGTCTCCCATGTACAAAATATAGGCAACTTGCTCACTAAATAAATAAGTTGATATTATTGGTATAAGATAATATTGATACTGTATAACACATATTCAAAAATTTCATAACTAAAAATATTTACAATTTTTTTTACTTAGTATTTCCTTAAGGAAATCTGCTCTTTTTATTTTTCTTCAAAATACCAATGGGAATCTTATAATTACCTGCAAATTGTTACAGAAAGTCCAAGGAAACTGCAGTATTTATAGGTTTTTATAGGTTATAGGTGAACCTTATTTATAGGTTTAAAGCCAATGTTATAGGTTAAATGTTGTACCCGGTAATTTTAATTGAAATTGTTTTTAGTTTAAACAAAATGCGTGATTATTCTTACTTGCTTATTTTTAAATTTATTTGTCTTGTATAATTATAAATAGAGAGGATTTTCTTAACATTATTTTTGAATAAGTGAATTGTTTCTATTTTACAGAGAATACATATATTTGATGCTACGGTAAATAAAAAAGTGGATTTTTTTTTTCTTAATAGGCTAAATAAACGAATAGATAGCAATCAAGTATACGTAAGATGGTATGTTTAAAAACTATGAAAACTCGAATAAACGACTACGTCAGAAACGCCAAAGAAAAATTTTGGAAATGCATACAGCTGTTTCGGCAGCTTTAAGCGTGGCGTCTTCAGTGCAAAAGGGGTTCTGAATCTGCAGAAGTGCTCGTATATATAGGAGAAGGGCCGAATTTAGTTCAACCAATAAAATTACGGGAAAGGTGGGGAGAGTGGCTAATAGGAATTTATTAAAGTTAGCTGTGTGAACAGTAGAAAAATTAAGAAAATGTGGACTGAATATAAAATTTCCAACAGTCAGGCAAATAGGGAATAGCGAAATCACAATTTACAAGGTTTTTAAAATTTTTATAAATATGAAAAGCTTCAAAGAAATCGAGTTCGTGAATAGATTTAGGTCTGCAAATTATTTTAGCTGAATTAAATTTAAAATTATGCTAAATTCAAAATTATGTTAAATAAAAATTATTATTTAAAATTACGCTAAATTATGCTAAATTATTCAGCTAAAATAATTTGCAGACCTAAATCCATTCACGAACTCGATTTCTTTGAAGCTTTTCATATTTATAAAAAATTTAAAAACCTTGTAAATTGTGATTTCGCTATTCCCTATTTGTCTGACTGTTGGAAATTTTATATTCAGTCCACATTTTCTTAATTTTTCTACTGTTTACACAGCTAACTTTTATAAATTCCTATTGGCCACTCTCCCCACCTTTCCCGTAATTCTATTGGCTGAACTAAATTCGGCCCCTCTCCTATATATACGAGCGCTTCTGCAGATTCAGAACCTTTTTTACACTGAAGACGGCATGCTTAAAGCTGCCGAAACAGCTCTATGCATTTCCAAAATTTTTCTTGGCGTTTCTGACGTAGTCGTTTATTCGAGTTTTCATATTCCAACGCCAAGTCTCCTGCTATTATATGTTTAAAAACTAGTCTTAAGATACAATTGTCTAAATGTTCATAAGATTCTATTAAAGAGATATTTTAAGGGCTTTTAAAGATAATTATTATTTCTTTTTGAGGAAAAAAAAAAGAAAGAATGTATCATAAAATAGATCCTATATAGAATTATTTCTTCTTTATTTACAGCCTTTTCATTGGTATACTATACACAGTATTTAATGTTATATCATAAAATAATGGAATAGATCTATAAAATCAAGAATTGTGTCGTTATTTGTCCTTGCCGTTGATTTTTTAAAAAATATATATAGCAGGGTCCCGAAGCAGTTGATTAACCTTCAAAAAGGCACTCTTCTGAAATCCCATGGTGAAACGTGACAACTCCTGTCACAGCCCCTGTCTAAAGGTTAAATATATTTAAAAAATTCATTTCCCCGTGTTCGGAACTATTCTGAAAGTTTAAATGTCTAGCTAGTCGAGAAGTTAGTTAAATAAATTTTCTGTAGAATCATATAAATGTTGACGAAGGAAGTAAGGACCTGAAACAGTTTACTAAAAGTATTAAGGAAATGTACTGTCACCGTGTTCTGAGCTATCCTGAAAGTTTTAAATGTCTAGCTAGTCGAAGTAAATGAAAAATCGATTGCAAAATTTGTACTGGTAACGCTGCTGAAGGCAGCAGAAACCCGAAACAGTTGTCTAAAAGTATTATAAAAAATGAATTTCCATCGTGTTCTGAACTATTTTGAAAGTTTCAAATGTCTAGCTAGTCGGGAACTTAGTTAAATAAATTTTCTGTCGAGTCACATAAACGCTGCCGAAGGCAGTAGGGACCTGAAACAGTTGACTAAAAGTATTAAAAAATGTATTATTACCGTATTCTGAGCCGTCCTGGAAGTTTCAAATGTCTAGCTAGTCGGGAAATTAGTTAAAAATCGATTGCAATATTTGTACTGGACAAACAAACAAACAAACAGACAAACAAGAATCGAAAAGATGATAATATATGTTTATTTAGTTAAAAAAGGGAAAAAAGAAGAAGAAAGAAACTAATATAGCATGGAACATTTTAAAAGATTCAGCATTAAAAATATTTTTAAAAAAAGTAAAAGAACTACAATAGTATGAAAATAATTTTACCTACAATAGTATAATTTTACCTACAATAGTATGAAAATAATTTTATAAATCGGATAAAATTGTAATAAATGAAACATTATCAACTTACAGAACCAAAAGATTTTATACGAAAGTTTAACATATATATATATATATTACATAGGTGCCAAGCCTTAATTATTTAAAACAGAGATTTCATACATCAAAAGTTTTCAGTTTGATTTCAATTTATTTAATTTTATTTATTACTCAAGAATATATGAGTCAGATTTCTTTTTAATATCTCTGGTGGTAAATATGAATTAAAAATTAGCAATGTTGGCAGCTATAATATTATAACACACAATTATACAATCATTTTAGTTGTTGTTGAGCACAGGTAAGTTGTACCAGTGTCGGCGAGAATACTTAAGTAATTAACAACAAGATATAAGAGAAATATTTGTTGTCCATCTCAATCATTTAATTATATTTAATCATAAAATATATGATAAATGACGCATATATTAGCAAAATAATAAATTCTACCCACAAGTTATCTGTATATATGTTTGATTATGTATGCAAAATTATTTGTTTAACAGTACAGCTAGGCACTACAAAATATATCACAGGTAATATAATATAACACTGGCATAAAAATTACTAATTAAAAATTATAATAAAATTATAGTATAAATTCTTTAAAATATTTTAATTTAAACAAATATTCGGTTTATCATATTTTTATAATTTTAGATATTTTAAATATTATCAATAGTTATGTTTTAAAATAACAATCGCAACCATTTTATTTTTATTGTTCATCTATAATACCTAAATTCAACTGCATACTTTAGAAATACATTTTTTAAATAAAAAAATAAATTACATTTTATCTCTTACTAACTTTAATATATTTTAAATGGTTAAGTCAACTATTTAGAAAATGATCCATTAAAATAAATGTATATGATTACATTTATCCATTACGTTTGTCATATATATTGCACGAATTTATTTAAAGTAATTTATCATAGAATTAAGGAATGAAATATGCCAGCTCGATTTAAATAATGTGACTCATAAATTTCAAATCTGACAGTCATTTTAAATGATGCCATTAATTTATCACAAAGTTTAAATTTGAATTCCCATCACTTGACTTCAGTTCATTTATGAAGTGTTTAAGAATGTTAGTCGTAAATAATTTAAAATTAAAGATAATTTATAGCAATTTAAAGGATAAATGTAAGTATAAGGATTTCCATCTTTTAAAATCCTTAATTGAAGTTTAATTCTTTTACAAATCCTAAAGTCATATGGTTTCACAGTAACTGCACAAAATATTTAAAATTATATCAAAATGATTAATATCTATCTTATATTTTCCTTAATATTTTATAGGAATTAACAATGACATGTGATTCTGGGGTGATTTCTGACATATGCGTGTAGTTAACAGGAAATATACAGATATATTTTTTTATTTATTGTTATATTGAATCGTTGAAATATTTTAACATACTTTCTTTGTAAAAATCGCATTAAAATAGGCAGTATAGACAGTATAGGTGTATAATAAAATATTTCAAGCAATGATGCAAAATAAACATAAAATTTATATTATAGTATGGAAATAAAATTAATAAAATATCATTGACTTTTAGAAAATATATTTAGAAAATTATTTTATCTTAAACTTTTGTACTAGGGAAAAAAAAAAAAACTTGTAGAAACATTTATCAAAGATATTTCAAGCAGAAAAATCACATGTTTTCCGTAAATGTACACCAATTTAAGAAATAATCGCTAAGTCAAAGTTTGTTAAAAATCCAAATGATAATCGAACATTTCATAATCATATTCTTAAGAAATTGTGCTATTTTTAAAAAATTAGTTTTAACTAGTTCCTTTACAACTAAACATACTCTTTATTTATTTGAAGTGAAAATATCTGCACGTATAATTTGCCCATAATCCCTGTCCTCAAATATTTGTTGCTATATTTTAACATTATATTTTTGAAATTCGATTGTAAATGTTTAGTTGTATTTATATTGAGTTCAATTTAGTTGCGTAGATTTAATGTTGTACTTTAGTAAATAGCGACTGTCTGGAACAGGGTTGCTACAGCCTGAATATTTTTCATAACGCCTCCACCACAATATATGCATAGTAATCTTACATAAAACGTTTCAACGGTGAATTGAAGTGGACATTGCTGTAATATATAATAGTAAAAAATTGAAGGAAAAACGCAGCACCATAGCAAATGTGTGGGATTCATTCCTAGATATGGTCTCAGTATTTATGATCATAATTTTGATTCTCCACCATGGCGATAGTAGTATTTAATACATGAAAACATTTGTTGTAAATTACACTCCTGGTTAAAGGTTTAGCAATATTTGCAAACGTTGGGTATTTAATGAACGTTGTTTTTAAACATTGGGTATTTAAAGAACTAGGTCTTCTTCATATTTTTCAGGGAAAATTGGTTTAAGACAACATTTAGGGGGTCAGTAAGAAATTGAACAAAATCAATAAAGTTTGTCATTAACCTGTAACATTGAAAAATACGAAATGATCCGTAACTTAAGGATATGTTAACAATGACCCAGTACAATTGATGGATGAATTTGTGTGAAGATAGCATGTTTAATAACGGAGATATAAGCATTTATTTTAACACTCCAAAAAAAAAATCAACATGGTTTTTACTCACAATATATTGAGTTTGAAACGAAAATTATTTCACTTTCAGATAAATTGAAAAATCACTTTTGAAACAATATACTGCAATCGGAATAGAAATACTTAAATTATCTCAAAAGATATGAACACTTTATGAAAAAGTTTTCACTGCGCATGTGCGAAAGATCTAAAATACTTTATTACATAGTTTGAAAGCTAGATATATTGGGTAAGTTTGTCAAAAGTTTTTTGGAATAAAATAAAAAATAAGCATATTGTCGGCAAAAGAACAAGCTAGATTTTAGGTATTTTTCCAGAGTTGAAATTTCACAAAGGGCTTTTTCACATGATCCGTAATTAATTTGAAGATCCTATTAGTTAAAACCACGCTCCAAAAGTAATTCTCTTTACAAAAGAAAAAATCCTTATAGGCGTAAAAGTCTAACATAATTTTGTTTATTTAGAAAGATTTATGAGTTCGTAAGGGGTTTTTCACCAAAAAGAACATTTATGAAGGAGTTAAAATAATTAGATCTTCAAATTAATTCCGAGGCATGTGAAAAACTTCTTATGAAACTTCAACTCTGAAAAAATACATAAAATCTAGCTCGTTCTTTTGCAGACAATTTGCTAAATTTTTATTTTATTCAAACGAACTTATGACAAAAGTTGCCCAATACATCTAGATTTCAACGTGGGGGTAAGCGGGGTAATTTTTAGACACTAAACTTTGGGGGAATTCTTAGACTCACTTGGTGTTTAAGAGTTATTAACTTTTATTTGATTTTGTATTTGAATTTAAGTTTTTAAATGTCTTTTCTCATTGTATAAAAATTTCCTAAGCAGTAATCCACATATTAGCATGTTTTCTGTATCACTAGAAAAATGTCTAAATAATTACCTATCAACTTTTACTTTCACTATTTTCAAATTTGTTTATTGCGTATATTTATTTTCTTTAGTTGCATATTTTAAATGGTATTAAAGGAAAAAATAATTACCTTCAAATTTATTAACAGAAAATTGCAGAATTCATAAACTGAGAGGAGTATAGGCCTTTCTAAAAGGCATTGTTGCATTGTTTCATGCTGGGGTAATTATTAGACAATCCTTGGGGTAATGTTTAGACATAATGAGATAATTCTTAGACAATGAAAAAAATAGGTTTAATTTATTTTTTATATGCTCTAGTCAAAGGTAAATTTAATACAATGTGAACAACAACAACAAAAAAAAAAGTATTTAAAGAGCCCATTTGATATTGATTATCCATTTATTGATTATATTAGGCACAATTTAAAAATAAATCAATAAATATTATAAAACTGTAAGTACTTTATTAAAAAATCTGATAACGTAAAATATTATATTTACAATTAATAATAAATTAAAACTCAAGTGAACAAAAACGTTAAGTTACAGTCAAAAACATTAGATTATTACAATGAATATACAGATCATAGCTTTTAACCATAATCTGATGTTTTTATTTACTTTTTGTGAAAGACCTTGAAAGTGCTTCTAAAGGTGGATCTAGAATATTTATTTATCCTTAAAGTAAGGTATTAGTAACTAAAACATTTTAAGATGATAATAAATATGGATGTAATTGTTATAACATCTGATGATTATATGAAAAAATAAATAAAAGAAAAGGAAGGGAAAAATGTTTCCTTAAAGAAAAAGAACAGCACTTCAAACAAAAAGGTTTCACCAGAAGAATCTGAAAGTTCTTCAGATGATGAAAGTTTTCACAGCGATGCATCATTTGACATCAGTTTATCAGGCAATACTCTGATGCTACCATTAATATTAAAAATAGGTCTTACCAAAAAGTCCACATCAACTGAAGCTACACTTAACAAATGTAATAAATAAGATTTCCAGTGATATCTTATATATATTATAAATGTGAATGTCCGTTTATTTGACTGAGTTTCACGCTAAAACTGCTCGATGGATTTCGATAAAATTTGTTATGGAGATAGCTTATATCCTAACTTAAAAAGTTGGCTACTTTTTATTCCGAAAAAAAATTTGTTTTTGCAATTTTTATGCATAAAATAGCAATTTTGTAAGCTATCAATAGCAAATAATTAGCCATTTAAATTTATCCATAATTTAATTGTTGCCAAAAAAAAAACGAATTTATTTATTTTTTTCAACAGGAAAATAAATACATTTATCTAAACGTGAACGATAAAAATTATAAAAAA
Source organism: Salticus scenicus (assembly GCA_963930645.1). Taxonomy (NCBI): domain Eukaryota; kingdom Metazoa; phylum Arthropoda; class Arachnida; order Araneae; family Salticidae; genus Salticus; species Salticus scenicus. The sequence continues at coordinate 93,085,117 of OZ005649.1, read as the reverse complement.
AAATTATGCATCTCACAAAAATTGACGTAATTTTTAATTAAAAATTTCTTTTACACATTGATAAAGTGCTAATACGCAAGCGAAGAGATGACGTCATTGGCCGTACGTGGATGCAAGAAAAATATTTCCTATGTTAAACGTCCATTAGATTTTTTGTAAAAAATTATTAAAAATCGAGGAAAATTATTTCCCGATTTTAATCCCCATATTTAGGTATGTATTAATTATCATGTCCATGCGTTAGATTAAGTTATTTTTGTTGTAAAATTGACAAATTTGAATTTTTAATTTTAAAACTCTAGGGGAAAAAAATGGCAAATTTCCATATTCGATTGAAAACACAAACATTTCATTTCAAAAGATGATATTTACACAATAAATATCCAACTAATATACTAATTAAAAGGAAAATGATAAATATTCTATCATAATTTGAAGTCAAATGTCTAAATAAAGTAGTTGCAGCGGAATAGATTTGATATCGGTCATCCTTAGCAGAAAAAAAAAAAAAAAATATCGAGAAACTATTTGGCGAACATAATTTAATTCCTTTCAAAAATCATGGTTATTTTAACAACTTATATTAAGAGAGTAATGAATAATATGAAACAATATTTCGTACAATGCATATTACGAAAATATACATCTGGCATGCATATTTTCATATTACGTTTTTGATCACCAAATACAATAAGCGCCAAGAACGACAGAGTTTTGAAATTTAAAATTAAAATTTTGTCAAATTGACTGCAAAATAACTCAATCTGGCACATGCACATGATAACTAATCTATACTAATATTATAAATGTGAAAGTTTGGATGGATGTTTGTTACTCAATCACGCCACAACGGTTAAACGGATCTGGATGAAATTTTGTACAGAGATAGATAATAGTCTGGAATAAGACATAGGCTACTATTTATACCGGAAAAAATGTAAATTTTTAATTAATCTTCTATATAATATAAATATTTCTTCTATAATAAAACTTTAAAATAATTTATTTTAATTTTTAATTGTTGCCAAAGAATATTTCACGCAAATAATAATAATAAATAATAATAAATATTAAATTTGCTTAGGCACATGACAACATGATGTCATTACCAAAATTAAATAATAAGAAAATGAAAGCTAATTCAGATCTGTATTAAAGAGCTTTATTTGTTGATAATCCTTTGTATATTTTTAATTTTAATACTGAAGTAGATAGGATATTTTTCGCCAAGGACTCTATTTTTGTGACAGCAACCTTAAGCCAAGTAGTCCATAAAAAATATAAACAAATCTGTACATATAAAAGAGTAAACTCAATGATTCACTGACTCAACACTGCCATGACGGTTCTGTGGGAAAGAGGGTCACAAATTTTAGTGACCAGGTTGGTTTTCGGAGCCTGACCCCCAACTAAGACGGAATTTTGCAAAATCATCCCCCCCCCGTCTCCCTTGGGGAGCAGAAGGCTTAACTCGGCTCCAAATTATTTAACGGTGAAGAAATTGCAGATGGAAAGACCAGAGTTGAGTACAAAAATATTACTTTCTGCGATTTTGGAATTTTGGATTTTTAAGGGGGGAGGGAAGGGAAAAGGTTTTGGAAGAAGGGTACTCATCACACGAGGAAATCGAACTGAACACACACTACAAAGGGATTTTATGAAATTCCACCCTACCGCCCTTTGGAGAATGGGGGGCAAAAACATGTATTCATGCGTAACGCTGCACTAAATTATCTAAGGTTGGACATTTTTTATGTAAGGGACGTTTATATGCATCTAACTCATAGTATGAAGAGATTTTGCGAAATTCCCTCCTCCTTCCCTCCTTTAAGAACGGGGGAAGAGTTTAAAAAAAAAAAAGGTTTTAAAGCATAGCTCAGCTTTAAATAATTTCATGATCTCAATTTTTTTATGTGTCGGTTAGGTATGTGTATGCAACATGCAATATAAAGTAATTTTGGAAATTTACCCCCCCCCCCTCCCATTCCTCTTGGGGCGGGCGGGTCAAAAACCACATTTGGAAGCTTAAATCCGTCCAAATTACCTAAGAATGGCGAATTTTGGTGTGTGGGTGTTAATTAAGTGTGCGAAATATGCACTTTGATGAGATTTTGTAAAACTTTCAACTGTAACCGCGAGGGAGGGGGAGTAAAAAGCAGGTAAGGGACTGCGGAAGGCATTGGGCAACTTAAAATTAGATTTTGACGGATTTCAATGATTTTTTTTTTTTTTTTTTTTTTTTTTTTTTAGGATATTTTATTATTATTAATGATAAATTGTTTTGGGGATTCATTTAAATATAGTGTCCAGCGAAGCGGGCAAAGCCTGCTAGTATATATATATTTTTTCTGTTTATTATGAAACTCCATATTATACTGGGGAAGTGTTGGAGGTTTTTAATGAAAATGGAAAAAGCATCTGGAATTGGAATTTTTGAAATGGTATGAGGACAACAAATTTCGGTGACCTTCAGTACCAGATTTTGAGAAAGTTTCTGAATCTCTTTTATGGTTCATTTCAGACAGATTCTGTTTATTCCTTTAAAATTTCAAGCAATGATTTGATTTTTGACGTTTATAGAACCCTTAAGAAGTTCCATAAGGATGTTTTTCTGAATGAACTAAGAAAAATTAATTGAAGTTATTTCTGTTTTAATTTTAAATGGATTATAAGTTCGTGTTAATAAAATCTCTTTCTTGAATTAATATACTTTTTAATTCTTCTGCTTTATCGCCAAAACTGACCTAGTATCTAGCACATCCAGATTTAATAATTAAACTACGTTTTTTAGTTATTGCCATGTTTTCACTGTTTTTTCTTTTTTTAATAAAACGTTATAAAGTGTGAAAACAAACATGTAACTTTGTGTGTGTATGTGTGTGTGTGTGTGTGCATTAAATTGCAAATTATTTTACCCTATATGAAGTATACAATATAACCAAGTACTGACCCTCTAGTATTATTTGTAAAAGTCTTATTTTCTATTCATAAAACATAGAAATCCAGTGCCTAATAATAACCCCATAAATTTCTAAGAATTACCCCAATTGCCGGGGTAATTCTTAGACAATTTTTTTTTTAATTTACAAAGACATTAATTGAGTATTCTGATAAGATAATTCAGATAATATTAATAATATAAAAATATAAAATTTTAACTATATCCAAAGAAACCATTTATAACAAAAGTTTACTTTTTGTCTAAAAATTACCTCGGTTACACCTATGTAATAATAATAATAATTAAAAAAATCTGTCGCGCATGCGTTGGGATTTTATATATATATATATATATATCAATAATAAATGCTCGTATTTCATTAGATATTTAAGATAGTTGTAATCCGATTGCAGTATAGTTTTTCAAAAGTGTTTTTTAAATTTATTTGAAAGTGGGAATAATTTTCGTTTAAAACTCTCTATATTATAAATAAATGAGATGCTGTTTTTTTTTTTTTTTTTTTTTTTTTTTTTTTTTTTTTTTTTTAATTTATTTATTTATTTTTTTTTTTTTAATAAATGCTTATACTTTCATTATTTAACATGCTGTCCTCATACAAATTCTATAATTTATTACAATTTGAATAGCAAAAAACAATTTTCAATAAATATGCTTATATGTATATTTAAAGATTATGTCTTGTTTAATGAAATTATTGAAATCAATAGAAATTATTAAGATCTAAAGAATTGCTATAGACTTAAGTGCTTTTATTTAACGATACATAATAATTAATATATATAAATTATAATTTGATATTCAAACCATACTCAATAATGTATTTGATATAAAACACAACTGCACAATTGAAACTATTCAAATCAATTATTACTTCTTAAAAATTCAAAAGTTCGAAATTTCCATTTTAGATAGCAATACTGAAGAAAACAGCGTTAGAATATTAAGTGTTTTACAATCACTCATAAATAAACATTAAAAACTAGTTTTGCAATTTAGTATTATATATACAACCACTTTTGAAAATCCTTAGAAATTACCTCAGTACTTTTATCTTTTGGCAAATTTTCTAAAAAACCTTAAAAACTATCTTGAATTTTGTCATATAGGAACCTATTTAAGTGTTTCATCAACCTTGTAAGCGTTGTTACCAAAACCTTTTTAAAAGTCTTTCGTACTTTACATTCATAGAGTTAAAAGCTAAAAAATAAATAAATAAATAATAAATAAATTCAAAAACCTTAAACTAATGGATCCATAGATCAAGTACTTCAAAGCCCTATTTGCATTAATCATTACCCAACCGAACATATTTATATATTATATATCATTTGAAATAAATAAATATATATATATATGATTAACTCGCTAGATAAAGGAATACATTTCTGAGGGGGGATACCACACCTCTAAACCCTCCGTTATATCTGCCTGTCTATATCTCTTTGTAGAAATGTGCATATATATACTTCCTTGTAACTCGCAGCCTTGTGTTCACTCCTTGTAACTCATTAATACTTATACCAAATATCATGACAAATGATTGCATAACAAATTGGAATTCTTTTATGTTACCCTGTAAACAAATTATCACCAATTGCATGCCTATCATTCTTTACAGAAACTACGTTTGAAACATTCTAATAACGTATGTTTATTTCATTATGTTTAATGGAGTGTAGCCATGTTAAAATGCACTTATAAGAAATACCGTCTATAGGCAATAATAGTACGAAATTCTTTTATGTTTTTTTCGTACGGAAGCCATAGTAATTATATACATTAATAAAGAAAAAATGCAACTAATTTATTGTAACATATTAATAGTTAAAGAAAATTTAATACAATTTAGATGTTTAGATTTAATACAATTTAGATTTTTGTGTAGCCCTGTAAATAAGTTATTTAGTCTATACATACTTTTCGTCTAGAGAAAACATGCGTTTGAGCATCTTAATAATATATGCTAATTCGAGTATTTCGAATGTAGCATAAACGTATTTGACATAATTTAGATGATTATGTGACATTGTCGTAAAACATTTATAAGGTCCTTTACATGTACACTGTGTAAAAAAATGTAGAAGGACAGTCGATTTTTGGAGATTATTTTCGGCATTTTTATCCTGGCTATTATATTTTTATATAGATGTTTTTTAACAAAGACTTCTTTAATTTCACCCAAGAAGGAAATCTCTACTACTAATGCTAAATAACGTATTGTAGAAAAACTAGTATTTATGATTTCGAGAGTGTAAAAAAAGTAGAAGGACACTTTCAAAAATTTGTTATTTGGCGGACTGTGCATTAATAAAAGAGTAAATATTGAATTTTCTTTAACTGCTTTTGTTGAGATAAACGTATTTTGTTAAAAATTGCACTGGTATTTTTTTTTTCAGGCTGCCTAGAAGATTACCTTTAAATTATTTCCGAAAGGGGCAAATTGTTACATATAAAATTAATGGTAAAGATGTTAGACAGATTATTCGTATACTTCACGTCAGGTACAATATACACTCATGTCCATAAATTAAGGATAATTCAGATTCACACTGAAAACGAACTTTAATGCAAAAATTTTACCTGTAGAAATATCACACACATCTTTAAGAATAATATGCAAATTATAGGAAGACATCAGATGAAGCCGATATGATGTTTCAATGACGAAAGTGTAAGAAGGGGGTAGATAAGGATCGGGAGCAATGAAGGAAAATTGTTCACAAACGTTCTGTGTGCCGCTCAGGGCCACGACCGAATGGTTATGACACAGAGGACGCATGCAGATATATTTTTACGTGGTAGAATTATCGGCCGACTACAATACGTGGTACAATAGTGGGCGTACTCAGATAGAAAAATCGGGAGAACTTAGAATCGCCCAAAGTGTCATCTCAAGGCTTTGGCGACGATTCCAAAATGATGGAAATGCCAGTCGACGTTACAGTACTGGTCGGTCCCGAGTCACAATGACGAATTACCACCGGTATTTGGCAGTAACTGCCAAAATAAGCAGATAAAGCACAGCGTCAGACATGTCTCGTCAGCTTTCTGCAGCCACGAGTGCCACAGTTTCAAGACAAACCGTGTATAGACGTTTGGGAGATATTGGTCTATATATGCTCGCAGGCCTGTTAGATGTGTTCCACTCACGGCAATGCACTGTGCCAGCGGTTAACTTGGAATAGAGAACATGCAATGTGGACAACGGCACAGTGAGCTTGTGCGATGTTTTCCGACGAGTTCAGGTTTGGCTTGCAGTGTGATTCACGCCAGACTTTCATATGTAAAACGGCAGGTACCCGTTACCACCAAAACAACATCATTGAACGACACCGTTACAGTGGGGCAGGAATGTTAATGTTAAGTTTTTGTAAGGGAGATATTTTTTGTAATTGCTTCAGGGAACAAAAGTTTTTATAAATGGTATCCTACATAAACCACCTTTTTTTGTTCTTGATCGTTTGTTTAATAAATGGACTTTATGAATAATTCATGTTTGCTGTGCTTCTGAAACTTTTTTTGCCTCAGCTAGCATTACCCTTAATTTATGGACATGAGTGTAGTTTCTAACTTTATCAGAAAGCCGGTTAGAAATAGGAAAAGAAAGAAGACTGATAGACCTAAAAAGTTAAGAACTTATGATGGAAGAAACCTTGCTCATGAGCTTAAAAAGAGCAATGGAAGTATCGCAAAGGTCTAAAATCAACCAGGACTTACTCATGTGTCATGGCAAACAGTTTAATATTACATAACAAGATCCAAATAATTCATTTTCAAAAGCGGAAGCATCATCCAAAGTAGAAAAAACTTAGATTCATTACCGTTTATCATGGACCGTGGAAAACATGTCATGGACCTCGGATGGGACTTCTATAATATTTTTTTAGACGAGAAGAAGTTTAACGTAAACTATTTAGATAGCTACCAATAATACTGGCATTTCCTGAGTAAAACATAAGAGTTTTATTCAACTCGAGAAATGGGAGGGGAGGATGATGGTTTTTTAAGCAATTGGATATGGAGGAAGAACAAGGCTGGTCTTTTCAGTAATAGGCTGAAACATACACAGACTATATTGAAGTGCTGAATTCTGAGCTTCTTCCTTATGGCTTTGAATTAGGTGGAAAAGAGTGGATGTTTTAAAAAGATGAAGCCTTCATCCACACCACCAATGGAGTTAAAAGTTGGTTCGCTACAAATAATGTGCAGGTTTTAGCAAAGTCAGCTGAAAGCCCTGAGCTTAACAAGGTGGAAAACATCTGGCCAATGCTTATTCGTCAAGTATATGCCAGTAGGAAAAAGTTTGAATTCCTTTTTGAGCTTCGAAAAGCTTTGAATAGCTCATAGGCTAATTTTTGCTAAACAGAAATCCAATCTTTGTATGATTCACTACCAAATATAATATTCAAATCATAAGAGCTATTGAGAAGAGTATTCCTTACGAATATCGCTTATATTTTATATTTCGTATTACTGTCCTACCTTTTTTACAAAGTTTAAAAGTGTAGAAACTATTTTTGCTGTCCTTAATAATTTATTTTTCAAAATCATGATAATGATACTGATATTTTCTTTTTAAATGAGATGCAAAATGTTACACATAAAAATAATTTCATTAAAAATAAAATATTCCCTTTTTTACTAAAAACAACTAGTGTCCTTCTACTTTTTTTACTTTCTTCTATATGTAATATAGAGAAAGTATTGGATTCGCGAAAATTTTCGACCTCCGTTTTTTGACGGATCTACACGTTTTGGGATGTCCTGAACACGAATTGATAGTTTTTAAAAAATGTCTGTCTGTGTGTCTGTCTGTCTGTCTGTCTGTCTGTGTGTCTGTCTGTCTGTCTGTGTGTCTGTATCATTTTTTTGTGGACGCTGTATCTCACGAACCAATGAATGAAATTTAACCAAACTTGGTATTTAGTTGCACCCTGACATGAACTGGTGCCCATTAGATTTGGGGATCAATAGCTCAACAGGTGGCGCTGTGATCGCATTTTATAGGACAAAATTCCGTATAAATGGGCATAATGAGAGTTATTTTAAACTTGTGATTGTAAAATTAATATGAATTATTGATAATAGTAGTAGTTAACTAGGAAAAAAAATGTGTGCATGGGGGGGCATCGGTTCCCCCCCCTGGGAGGGAAGTACCCTCCCAGGGGGGTTGAATTTTGAAGATGGGTATCATTCGAAAGATCTCGTCAATACCTTTAAAACGAATGGTTGAACCATAAATCTGTGATAATTTAAAACAAAGTTATCGATTTTTTTTTACTTTTAACAAAAAAAAAACTTAGAAAAAAAAATCGTATTTTTTTTTTTTTTTTTTTTTTTTTTTTTTTTTTTTTTAAATATTGTTACTGATTGAATATGTATAGGAAAATATAGAAGAAAGTCTTGTGGTGGCCACAACATACTAGTTTACATAGTGTACATTAATTATTGTATAAACAGATATTTTCTTCCGAAAGCAAGATTTAAGCATCTCAGTAATGTATGCTAATATCATTTTATTAAATGCAGTGTAACCATGTTATTGCGAACTTAAACGGAAATATGCCCATAGGCCGTAATAATAAGAAAACTTTTGGCGTGTCCTTGTACACGAAGAATTAACAATATGTGCACCAAACATTATACAACAGTTTTGCTAAAGCCCCTGAACAAATGTACCAATTTGAAAGTCAATTGCAGGACTTTTGCGGCCGCTATTGTAATACATACAAACTCTGACCATTGGTCGTAATGATAAGAAAAACTTTTGCGCGTCCTTTCACATAAACTACAACTTGTATATACACCCAAAACTATACAACTGATCATGTGTGGCTCATGGCATGTGTATCAAACTGAAATTCAATAACGTGATTTTTATGGTCGTTACCGCGAGACATACATGCATGCAGACAGACAAACAGACAAAAGCATTTTGAGTCCCAACTCTCAACTTAACTAGAGGCCTCCACTGACGTTTCGGCAATTACTGTTTGGGTATTTTTAGGGGAATTTTGCAACTAATTTTATTTCAGCTGGTTTGCAATAAATAAATATATATTTAAGTTTACTATAATGAGTAATGTGTTTAACTTATATTTAATAAATTGTTATCAATCTACAAAGTTATTACGAACAAAATAAAATTTAATTAACAGACAAAAGTTTAGTGACTTGTATGGACTTAAATATTTCTTTAAACAATCTATATAACATTTCTCTAACGTGGACCAACTTCAATTAGTTTTTGTTGAAACGATACGATTGCGGCGTATTTAATAAAATACGCGAGAATAAAAAATAATATTTAAACATGGAGAATATTTAAGAATGCGGACTTAGCTCAATGAAACAATAAGAAAAAATGGCGACATTTGTCTGATGATATTATTTTTCGAGAAAATGTATTTTTAACAGTTGTTTCTTCAGAATCTTTGCAAGCGTCATTTTAAACCTAGTGATACTTTAAAAATATATACAAAATATGAGCCTTTGTGTCATAAATTGAATAAAAAACACAGTCATAAAAAATATAATCAAAATAGGAATTATTTTATTTTATTTCACTTTATTTTATTTCTTTAAACAAAAAAAAATTACCAAAATTAAAAAAAAAAAGTCATCGCCAAAACATGGCGATATAAATTTAAAAGTCGTCGTGAATCCTTATATTAAAACTTTACTGCTTGTGGAAGTATGAAAATTGGGTCGTTAACCTTGAATTTTTTTTGGAAACCATTCTTTGAATGAATGATTTTGGTTTCACTATTGTACAATATTTATTTGGTTTAATAATAATTTGGCTTCTGGTAAGTTAAAATTTTAATTAGGTGGTACAATTTTTATAATATTTATGAGTTTTAAATTTTAAAGTTAAATAAGAAATAAAATAAAGTGCGAAAATTTCGCACGAGTTTGCTAGTACATAATAATTAAAAAATATATATATATATTTTTTAAGTAATTTTTTTATATTAAATTTATATTCAAAAATTTATTTGATTTAAACTCAATTCAAAATTAAAAGTAAACCTACTCTTAATTAATATCAATACTTTAATTTCTTAAAATTAAAATATAATTCATTCAGGAATATAAATTGCACATTTAATATTAGTTTCGTTATAACATCTTGAATAAATATACAATAACCCCTTAAAATAGCTTATCAGGATACATTCAAGCATGCTCTGAAAGACGATTTGTTAAAGCACTAGTCTGAAGGCCAAATGATTATGCATCTGTTCTGATTCAGTTAAAGTGAATAATATTAAACATAAAATATCGAAAGTTCAAGATTTCCTCAATAGATGATCGTATCGAAGACAAAAAGCGGATAGGAAGGACATTATTTCGGAATTTTTGTGTTTGCCGACACTATTACCAGTATATGTTTTGTTAGAAATATTTGTAATGTAGGCTGAATGTCGTGACGGATGTCCTGTCGGATTTCCCAGCAACGAACATAATGTATACTAGCAAACCGGACAGACTGCCGCTGAAACAACCACAAAAGATACGTATTCGGTATCGGCAGACTGCATCGTTCTGTTACATCCTCGAACGGAGCCCGGTTTTCTTTCGATTGCTTACAGATAGCTCTCTATTTGTTGGGCATGGATACTCACAAGAGTACTCAGCGGTCTCACAGTTGATTAATTTAGCAAGTTACTGGACTAGGTGTTCCAGACAGTTTGCGGTCATCATACTTTATGTTGATTTCTGTTTTGACAACAAAATAACGTGATATGACCTTTTTATTAATTGCACAATAGTTTTTTTTCTTTAACTAGATATAGTTTATTCCACCATAAACAGAAAAAAACTTGCAATGAGAGTTCACACAAAGTTTTCGAAACAGGAAAATTATATTAAAACGTATATGTTGGCTTACAAATAACTGACAGATACCCACCTAAAAGATGGGAAGTGTTGTTCTCAGATAACGCTCATTGATGTAACATCCGGAGTTTTCGGTGGTTTTCACTGAATCTCGTATAAATAGTTATAGGACCCCTTAGAAAGTCGCCCATGGTTTGCATTCCACCTATAGTCTTAGGCCCCTAGTGTAGCCAATCGAAATGAAGCCGCAAAACCCACCAATCACAAACTGTAAGTAGTAAGGTAACGACCATCAAAATATAAGTATTCTTTGAAAAAAAATGGAATTAAGACCTTGTGTAATATTTTTTTATATACTGAATTATTTTACTTAATTTTTAGCATGTCAGTTTTTAGCATCATTCCCCAACATTCGCTATTTTATTAGACTTTACAAGCAACATTTGTAATAAAATAACCAGAAATAATTTTCAATTTCTATTTATTTATTTATTTATTTATTTATTTATTTTTAAGTTTTTAACAATATCAAATTAAAAAATATAATAATAAAATAAAAACTATTCCTGTTTCATTTGCAATTATATCGTTGAACAAATTTATTTGAGATTAAATAAACTAAATATGGCTGTTACTAAATAACGGTAGGAAAATTAGTTTTAGTTAAGGGTAATTTGGCACCGCTCCTTAACCACTACATGCTGAAGCGCAAAATAGGCATATTAACTACATAAGGAGCTCTTCGTTAAATATATATATATTTCTCAAAATCGAGCAAAATTGTGGCGTAATAGCTCCAAAACAAATATACTCAAAATTGAAAATTTCCTTGTACCGACTCATTTTTGTGTATGTTGACATGCTCAAAAATGGGGTTGACCATCATGAATCCCAATATCTTAATCATAGATTCTGATTGGTGACGTATTCTTCCAAACACCAGTATAAAAGTTCTACGAAGTGGAAGTTCTAAGGATTGAAGGAAATAAAATTTGTTTTTGAAGTATTAATGTTTAAATACATAGAAATTCTATAAAAGAACTTTTCTTAATTCAGCATACTTATGAAAATTATGAATTGAACAGTTATGAGTTAGAAAACATGTGATATTTCATAAATGTGATAAGCATATTTAATAATAATATAATTAATCAAAATTTTGTATCAATATTTAAATATAATAATAATTTATTACTATTATTATTTTCTATTTGACAAAAAAAAAAAAAAAAAAAAAAAAAAAAAAGAATGAATGAATGAATAAATAAAATAAAATAGAATAAAAACAAAAATAAATAAATAAATAATAAAAATAATTAAGAAAACTGATAATTTTCAATAATTGAAATTTTAATTATTGAAATATTGGTACAAATCTTTGTAAATAAATACTGGTATGCGGTAGAATGCATCACCATCAGAAGCTGTGATTAAGATATTGGGATTCACGATGATCAACCACATTTTTGAACATTTCAGTATACTCAAAAATGAGTATGTGGGATTTTCAAATTTTAGTATATTTGTTTCGGAGCTATTTTGGTACAATTTTGCTCATTTTTGAGAAACCAGCTTTTTCAGCGCATTATATTAGATTTTGCCATTACTTGATTACCGTTGCTCACTAAGAAGAAACGAATACGTATTTAACTCTGAACAACCATAAAAATATTATTGTATTTTCGTACACATTCATTAATACATGGTATTTCAAGAATAAATATTTTGAAATACCATTTGTCAAAATATTGTTGCATATAGATAAATATTTTGACATATGCTTGATACATGCTGCACGCCAAAATTTTTAATGTATTTTATCAATATTCATTGATAGAAATTAAAATAAAATAAAAATAAACTTTTGGTTGTCTATAATTAAAAATATATGCATTAAAGTTATAACTTAAAATTTTTAATGCATTTAAACCAAATTCATTCATAGAAATTGTAAAACGACACTACAGTCTTTGGTTATCTATTATTCAATAATATATGCATTAAGGTTACAATTTCAAAGGGATTTTAAATTAAATCTATTAAAACTATAATTTTACTAAGACATTTGCTGAATTCACAAATGGAAACCAATTTATGGTATGTTTTAAAAACTAACAAAATAAAAAGATTACCATGATAACTCACTCATGAAAGCACGTCAATTTTTCAAAGAAATGCACGAATGAAATATATCTAAAATATGTATTTATTTAATTATTTTCTTTAAATAACATATCAAAATATAGTTTTTGAAATTAAAAATCATAGCATGGTAAAAACCTTTAGGATATTATCAAGTGAATATCGTAAGTTTATACAAAAAATAATCTGTGAAATTTATTAACACCATAAGGACTTCAAATCTAGATATTTAAGGCTTCTTCCAAACAGAGATTCCGGTGTTGAACAATCACCTTTAAAATAATGAGGGAGTCGTATGTTGACCAACCAACGCATTCTGCAATCACAGCGAAGTGGATTTTCTAAAATAAAATAATAATAATAATAATAAATAAATCATAAATGAACATTTTTAAAATCAAGTATTTCAACATTCTAAAAATGCCTAAATGGCTTTGCCCGCTTCGCTGATCACTATATTTAAATAAATCTTTTTTTTATAATTAATAGTCTAATATTTTTATATTCCTGCATTTACCAGTAAGCCTAAAAAATGAACAATTATCGTTTGCTACAAGTGATATATTTTAAACAATTCATTTGTAAAAACATAATCCTCAAATGACAACACCCTTAAAAAAGAAAAATTGTTGTTCTGTTTTTAGAGCTTGTATTTGTTATACCATAGCCTCCTAAACTGGATGCCTATCGCGTTGCTCTTATACTTGGCAACAGTTGAAGCAGTAGATAGCGCCACCTGGGACAGATTGTGCGACTTTTTTATTCAACAGCCACCAAAATTTTTTTAAAGTGGGATCTGATATAGAGGAAAGGAGAATATTATCAAAGAAACGTCGATTATATATATCATATATCACTTCTTAAAATTATTGGTGTCGATTGAATAAAAAAGACACGAAATCTGTACCAGGGGGCGCTGTCTATCGCTTCAATTGTTTCCAAGTTTACAAGCAACGCGACAGGCATCTAGTTTGGGAGGCTATGGTTATACAGACGAATAAAATATCTGTAACGTGGAATAGCCTTATTATATCTATGTATATAAACGAAATACTACTGATTCACTTATTTATCTATCAACGTCGAGTGAAATTTGTTGCAGCTAAAAACATGGCGTTTGAACAGTAAATTCTTTTCATGGCGTATGGGCTCACTGTAAACGGATTTAACAAAGGGAAATTCGAAGTTTTTTAACTTTTTCACCGTATCACTGCAGTGGTTTCCAACTGAAGCTTGAAAATTTCCAAAGTATCTCCTCTTATGCCCTAATTAAGGTAAAAGATTAGAATCCCCCGAAATTTAGTGCTTAAGAGGTAAAAAGTGACGTCTAACAGTACAACCTGTTCTTCGTACATGAAAAATCGCAGGGGTTTCTAACAAAGCCTTAAATTTAATGAAATGATCCTGTCATATGATCCCTTCAATACTTCCCGTACAATAATTCCCGTACAATCCCTACAGTAATTAAATAAAAGATGAGAATCTTACGAATTTTAAACTTAAAGGTGTAAGGTTTGAGATCTCAATCAGCTTTTTTAGCTTTTAGGTTATTTGGGTTAGTGTTTGAAATCGCGTCTAGTTGTTTATGGATAGTGGGTTTGGAAATGTCAAGGTCAGCAGTTGGATACAGCGTTATATGGCGATGGTCTCGGTGAAAGTTCTAGGTTGAGCATAGAAGTGTTGATTTGATGGTTGAACGTTGGTTGCCAGTTATTCGATGGTTATTTGTCATATGATTCAGTGGAGATATAGAATGAGTTTATGAGAAGTTGCGAAGATTTTCGTTTTCAGCTGAATATAGATATTTTTAGAATGGATATTGTTCGTAAAATAATGTGAATATTTTCTATCTATCTTCTTCAAAATGAAACTTCCGAATTAAGGACGTTTGAGTGTTTTTGGAGGTGTTTTGTGTTTGCTTGTTTGGTGGAATGTTTCGTCGATGGATAGTCATGATATTGCTGCTAAGTAACTGCAACTCAGGTGAGTTCATTGCATTATAGTCTCATGAGAATTAAAACTTGTTTACATTAATTAAGTCTAAATTTGTAAAATTCTTAGTATCTCCCTTCCTAAAAGTTAAAACAGAGAAAGTTAGTTTTATAGGTCTTCATTTAAGAGATTTAAATATTTTATATTATTTAATATGGGAGACAACAAATAGGTTGTAAACTAGCCTTTACAGTCTATGTAAAAGCTAAAACGTGGTCTGAAAAGGTTATGAAAATTTGTTTATAGCATTTCTATATATTAATTGCACGGAAGAGGGGTGGAGGGCTCACAGTGATTTCCAGTAAAAGCTTGAAATTTAGAAAAATGTCTTCTCATAGGCTCTAATTAAGATAAAATATGAGAATCTTCCGAAATTTAACACTTAGGGTAAGAGGCAGTGTCTACCATTTTTACCCGTTCTTCACTCTCGAAAAATCTATCGAATGACTTCAAAAGATGATATCATTTTCAAGACGATATAGTACTTTATTTGGAAGGTTTTTTAGATAGTGACGTGTAACATTCATTTTAATGTGTTCAACATTTCATTTTAACATACTATAAAAATATTAAGATTTTAATCATATAAAGACACTATGTTATTTGAAGGCCTTCACAGTAAAATATTTGGAATGCATGCATGAAATTATGACGAAAGCGTATAAAATAGAACATTTTTTTTTTTTTTTTTTTTTTTTTAAACTACTTTTTAATTTAGATTTTTTATAAACTTCATCTGATGGAGAATATATACATTAAATGTAAACTGCAAATCAAATTTCAAGTATCTAGATGTATTGTTAGTATAGAAATCATAAATACATATATATATATATATATGACCTTTAGGAGGGATATTTTTCAACCCTTCTATTAAGCATACGCTGCAAATTTGAAACACCCATAGTACTTTAACTCTAGTCATGAGCAGCAACTGTGTCGAGTTTGGCTCAGATCGGTTCAGTGGTTTGTTAAAAGATGTAAAACATAATCACATACCCACATACCCATAAAAAATTACTTTTATTTATATTAAGATTTACATAAGTTTGTGTTAAAGAAATAAACTAGTCGAATGCCATTCGAGTTTATAGGGAAAGCATCATTTAGTCAAGGCAATTTGGGAATAAATAAAATCAAATGTAGAATTTTGTGTTTTGACTCAAAAATTTAATAAAGTAATATTTTATAATAACTTTCAGTAATTTGATAAATATATTATTTGTATTAAGTGCCTTTAAATTTTGATACAAATAGCTACATTACTTTTTAAATTTCCTTGAATACTAACTTATTTCGGATCGTTGTAATTCATCGTTCTAAAAAAACTAAACTAATAACCTTATATATATATATATAGGGGAGAAGGTGGTAATATGGACCACTTTTTATTTTTTAACAAAAAATGCACTTTTTAATGGAATTTTTTCAACAATAACTACTATAATTTGACAAAGTATCCTTCCACTGAACATTTAAAGTTATTAGAAGGTAAAACATTAAACGATTTGAAGACCATTAAGTTTTTTTAAACATAATACAAAAATAGCTGTCTTAGAAAGTGGGTGGTAATATGGAACAATAAAAAGTAAAACAAAAAAATATTTATTGGGTTATTTATTTCAGAAAACATTACTAAAAAAAGGAAAACCTGAACATCTAAAGGAAAGTATTGTAAAAAATACGCATATTTTATCGAAAGACATAAAGAGGATTTTTTTTTCCTGTAAAATATTGTTTGTAAAAAAAAAAATCATCCTAAAGTTCAAATTAGTCATACTTAGGAACAAAAGTCACAAATATAAATGTCACCGTCACATCCACTGCATAAGACATGTGCCCATTGTTGGCATACAACACATTTAATCCAAAGTTCTCCGGCTTATGGTAATATGGAACACATTGTTCCATATTACCACCAATCGCCATTTTATAAAAGATCCCATGAATTTTAAATTTGAAAAATATTTATCCATAATTTAATCCTGCTATTTTACTATTAATCTTACAGTTAATAAAAACAATATTAACAATATCTTATATTTATCAATAAGGATGTGAAAAATAGTGATGAAACTTACCTTGCGAAATTTTTTAGAACTGCATAAACAAAGATCCGCCTGTTACACCAAAAACAAAACAAGCTATACTGATGCCAAGCGGTATAGCAATTATTATGATTCCCATTAATTAAGTTTACTTTAGTAAACACAGATTGCTCCAGTAGATAAGCAGAAAGAAGCGGTTTCATATTACCACCTTGTTTCATATTACCACCTTCTCCCCTATATATATATATATATATATATATATATATCAATAAGTATACAATGCAAAATGTATGAATATTTTTGATAAAATTTAATCTTTTTAAATAATAAGAACAGAAATCCTATTTATTTTACTTAATCGTATTTCAATGGCGTATTTTAAAAATTACGTTTTCAAATAAGTGTTAAGCGTTATTTTATTTATTTTTTGTTATACTTACTGAATTAGTTATTTCTATATAAAAAACAAATATTATATATGTTTTTAAATAATACTTATTAAAGTAAAATTTAAACAATAATAATAAAAATAAGGAATAAATATCTTTTTTGTACAGTCATTTTTTCCCATTATAGTACGATTTTAAATTGAAAATAATCGCAATTAAAAACTTTAAAAATTGTTAGTGCTTGTTTACTTATTATATTTCAAAATAACTTTGGTTTGATAACAATAACTGATTAACGTATCTAGACAGTTATCTAGACTCCTACAGTTTTTTTTTTCTTTAAGACAAATGGTTTGATAGTACTTAACACATTAAAAAAATATATATCTGTAATAAATAAGAAACAAGATATTAAAAAAATGGGGCTGTCGTATCCCGGATATTTTAATCGTAACCCAGTCTTTGTCCCGAGGAAAAGTATTGCAGTAAACATTAAGCTTTTGCTTTTTTATGACGATTACAAAATAATAGATTTTTGGGTTTACAACAAACTGTTTGTAACTGATGACATCCTCGAAGTAGCACATAAAATAATCTTTAAAAGAAGAAACAAGTATGCAGAGAGGCTTTTTAAATATTAAAAAATAAATAAATAACGTTTTGAAAATTAACAGGGAGTAATGTTTATTAACGTGTATGATTTTCGACCATACTTTTAATGCTATCAGGGATGAGTGGGCTATGTAAATTCATTCCATATTTGATTTTAAACACGTGTCTTCCCGTACGTTGCTCAGTTACCTCAGAAATATAAAAAATCAAATTGCATGTCAATTTTTGGGACTCCCTGTATATGTATATGAGCACGGTGTGACTTGTCCAACTCCTCCTGCATATTGCAAAATGTCTGTTTTGTATGAACTTGGACATTAACCTGTAAAACTATACAAAAGCTTCAAACACCTACAGAAGCATGGAGGAAGGCATGTTGGGATTCACTCGAAGAGACAGGAAACGATAAACTTGTATTAGAAAGCAAATTAAGTTTACTGATGTCATTTGCAGAGATAAGAAGTTAAAATGGAGCTGGTCTGGACACCTTGCCAGAAGAAACGATGATAGATGGACACCCAAAGTCCTATTTTTGATATACCAATATATAAGAAAAGACCACAGTGTTGTTGGAGAGACGAAATTGTGAAGTTTGTGAGAGCAGAATGAAGAAGTATTGCAGAAAACTGGGCAGATTGGAAACACCTAGGAGAGGCGTTCATCCTTCCGTGGATTGAAAAATTGATGATGGTAATGGTGATATGCATATATAATTTTAAATATTTATTTGTGCAAAAACAATTTGCTTTAAAAAAGCAATTATTTTGCTTTAAAAAAGAATAATTGCTTGCTTAATTATATACATTATTTATTTATTTATTTATTTATAGAATTACATTAGTTTCATTGTCTAAAAAAAGCATATTTTTCCCATTTTAAAAAATAAAATTAAAATTTTTAATTCAAAAATTTCCGTATATAAAAAAAAACATTATTTAAACAATATTTCAATGAATTTTCATAATTTTTTTTTTTGGTAAATTTAGCAGTTGGGTGCAGGTTACCGGTGAACGTAAAAAAAAACATTTTTTTGTTAGTTAATAAGTAGAGCTCCTGCTGTAATGGAAGATTAAAAAAAAAATGTCGAATTTTGAAATTTAAAATTTGAATCAATTCTATTTTGAAAAAAAATGTGCGAAATTGTAATAAGATGGGTGCATTGTTTTTGTGAAATCTTAACAACGATTTTCCGAAGGGTTTCAGGTTAAGAATCAAAATTGTGATGGCATGTCTCCGGCCCACCCCTAGGGTTTGTCCCAGACCATCGCCAGTTGCCCATTGCAGAGCACTAGTGTGAAGTAAAACTCACCCACCCAAACAACCAACTAACCAACCGAATATTTTCCGGAAACCAAGCCCCCCGGGCTAAATGTTCTAAATTTTTTAATGGATATTTTATAATAAATTTTTTTAACGTTCCTCTTTTATATGCTTATGATTTTAAATAAAAAAAATATTTATTATAAATATATATTATATACATATATATATATATATATACATAAGACGATCTTATTTAACTTTTTAAACCTGTGTTATCCCTTTATTTAATAAAAAATTATAAAATATATTAGGTTATCTTTATCATAACATAAATAGTTGCAATTATTATTTTTTTCTTTTTTAAATAATTATTTTCATAAATGAATAATTCAAATAAAAGATTGCATATCTGTTAAGAACATTTTAAACTGTTCCATAATTTTTAAAATGTTAACTAGTGATGTATTGAAACAGACTCATTTTTTCAGTAATATTATTAATTTATACTCTGTACGATACTCGGTACGACACTCTGTAAAAAATTGTATAGCAGGAATAATTATTTTTATAACATTGTCAAAATTCTTACCTGACAACGACAGTGTCTGAAGATTTTCCATTGCAACAGCAAATGGTTTTTCAACCAGAGTTATGAACTTATTTTTTTCAAGATTAACATCTGATAAATTCGGCATATCATCGAAGAAGTCATATGGCAAGTGAGAGAGCTTATTTTGGCTGTAAAGAAAATATTTATTTAAATAGTTTTGTGATTGAGTCTTATATCAAAAGTTTTAAACAGCTAGTGATATTGGAATTGAGGTTTGAAAACATGTTGCGTCTTTTAGATGAACCTTTCGGTATTTTCTGTGATTTTTCACCGAAACTTAGGTGAGTGCAGGTGAAAGTTTGGGTTTCTACGGTCACTTTTGGTATATGAAGGCCAATCAGACCAAAACCTTTGACTTAACGAGAATTACCAATCTCTACGAATATCCATGCCTGAAGTGGTATTCCAATACGACAAATAAATAAAACTATACTGAAAATTCCCCCATCAGATGAGAGAATATATAGTATTAGAAATTATCTGTAATAATAAAAGAATATGTCTGTCTGCCTCTTTGTCTGTCTGTCGGAGAATCTATACGTTCAGCTGCTACTGAATGTCGAAGTACAAAAATTTACATAAAGATGCTGAGGACTTGAGGAGCCTCAAAGAGAGGGTAGTGAAAACAGAATTTAAAATTTTTTAATTAATTGCGGAGATATTAACTAAAATGTCAAACTATAACAATTAATAAATGAATCAACTCATAGCTTAAGCAGCGTTAAATGCCCAAATAAACTAAAAATATTGGTCAAAACTTAAAAAAATTGGTACGAAATGATAGGGACGATTTTTTTTTTTTTTTTTAAATCCAGTGGTGCAAACAGCATTTCAATATGACAATTATTTTTTTTTTTATTAACTAAAGTACGAAATATACGTGGAAACACTTCATTATTTTATTTATAAATTCTTCAGTGCCAGATATATTCGTTGAATATTCTTCTGGTCGGGAATAATTACTTTTCGACCGCATGACAAGGCACTGGTAATTAAAAAAAAAATTAAAAAAAAAAAAAAAAAAACAGTTTTGGGATTTTTTTTTTCAATTTTAAATTGATTTAAGCAGACATTAGAAATCGCCCGCAATTACAGGTAACCCGACTGAAGTTAAAAATCTAAGCTATAACTTAAAAAAATAGGCTTATTATATTCATTTAAATTCATTTTTATTTCACATGTTTTAATCTAAAGAGACAGAAGTTACTTTAAAAAAAAAATAATGTATATGTATGTACATATATACAAGGTCTGTTCTGAAAGTATTGTGCCTATTTTTATTTTAAAAAATGTATTAAACTGATTCGTCCAATTATTCAATATTCTTCGAAATACATCCCTCCTGCTTTAACACACTTGTTCAAACGCGATTTCATTGCTTTTTATGCGTCCTGGAAGTCCGACACAGAGATGTCCTTTAGTAACCTGGTTGCATCCGCCTTGGGGACAAAAATAAGTCGGGAGGGGACAAATCTGTAACTGCAAGGAGGCTGGGGGAGCGTTGAGGTGCCTTGGTCAGACAGCCGGTCGTCATAAAGCAGTATGGCTGGGAGTATTGTCATGATGCAGCTTCCAGGAATTCTTGGTCTCGCGCCTGACGCGGTTGACTCGTTGCTTTAGCCTCTTCAGTACTTCGACGTAGAATTTGACGTTGACTGATTGGCCAGGTGGAACAAATTAAAAATGGACCAATCCCTTGGAATCGAAAAGAAAAAAAAAAGCATCGCTTTGACTTGCAATTTGCTCATTCTTGCCTTTTTTGGGCGTTTGGACAACGTCGTGTGCCACTCTACGCTCTGTGCTTTTGTTTCTGGGTCATACAAGAAGATTCACGATTCGTCACCACTTACCACATTGTCCAAAAAAGGCAGATCGTCCCCACAACATTGCAACAATTCTGCTCGAAAGTTTTTTCCATCTTGATTTCAACCGAGCACTCACACAAGGGTTCACTGAAACATCACTGTATCTGCTAGAGCTCGGAGCCGACTGGTGCTTGTGGCGCTGTGTTCCCAAGACTCCACCCACCATTCCGTGCAAACGGCAACACTGTGCGATGGATAGTTGCGGCAGAAGGAAATGGGGCGCTTTACTTTCGGGACAGACCATCTATATATTTTTTTCTGTTTTCTTTTCTGAACTCGGTTCTAAAAAAAGCAGTTATGGAACTTCTTGAAATTTGAATGGATTTCAAGAAAAATCGCTAGTCCCTTCATAGATTAGCCAATTTTAGTCTAAAAAGTGCCCTCAAACTTGCCAATCTTGATCACATTTCTATGTGGAAACCTAATACAAATTTCAAATGTAAAATTAGAATTTTCTGCAAATATTATTTTCTTAAGTTATGCTGAAAACAGATATATGTACAGATCAACCGCTAGGAATTTGACTATCTTAATCAGGGTACTTCAAAACGTGATAGTACACAAAAATAGAGTTTAATGAAAAACATCAAAAATACTTTGTTTACTGTGTAGTTAGGAAAAGTTAATTTTGCAATGTTCTTCGACATAGTAAAATGCATAAAGCACTTTCATCAATTACATTCAATAGAAAAGGACGTTTTGCTTAATTTTGTATAGCCTTGTATGTCGTCTATAAAAAAAATATGAACTATAAAAAATATTGTGTATATAAAATTAATCTTGCATGAAAAACTTCTAACTCATAAGGAATTACGATTTCTGTAATTTCTAAGCACATCACGAATATATTCATATACTCTGGGCAGGCCTGTAAACCAATGATGAATGATTTCCGTATCTCAACGAAAAACTTAGTTTAGCATGCTTATATAATACACATTTAGAATGTCAAGTTCGGACTCGTGATATTATATGTTCTTGAAGTATTTTGATAACAGACACACACACACAGATATAAAGGACAACCACTAAAACGCGATTTTCTGATTCAAGAGTCCTCGAAAAGTGTAAATGTAAAAAAAAAAAAAAAAAAAAAAACTCAAGTTTGTAAATTTGACCGCAAAGCCATTCTTTCACTGCAATATATATAGTTAAGAGAAGGTAAAAATCATTGAAACAACATAATTTAGGACTGATGTTGAACATGTTGCTTCGACCATACTAATGAAAACTAAATTTAACTGATTATTTCTTGAAATTTTTTGCTGTATTGTATGTACTGATGAGTGCTTACAGTTAACATAATTTAGAAGATATTTTAGAAAAACATTTTTGATATTTTAAAATAATAAATTAGTATTTTTTGTAACAATATTTATTTATCTGCTTAGAAACGTTAACATTTCATCTTCCTTTAAGTCAGATGTTTAAATTTTACTATCGAAGCATTGAGATATATGAACATTTCGTGAATGAACTTAGTATAATGGTGCAACTGCTACAAGTATAATATTCAGTACTCTGAAGAAAGAAATTCTTATCTCAAACAATTTTCGTTTACTATAAACTAATTTATTATTTTTTTTTTTTAAGATTTATTTATCTTTTCAAAAATGTCAATATTGAATCTGCTTTTGTAACTTCAATTTAGACAGTACTGTCTAAGTACGAAAAATTTAAAAAATCCAAAGTATTAATTTATGAGTATAGGAAAATAAATAAATAAAGTAAATAAATAAATAAATAAATATCTAACCTCAAATCCATAATGGCCAAATTATTTGCTGGATTTGGAAACATGCTCCTCTTCATCTCTATGATTTCATTGTCTTTCATGTTGAAAATAGTGAGTTTGGGAAGTTGACTGAATGCATCATCGGTCACATACGATATTTCCGCACTAATAATACCCAATGCTGTTAATTCGGGCAAATTTGGGAGAGGGTGATCTACTGCTCCGAGAATCATCTGGTGGACATCAATGAGAGATAATCTATGGAGATTACGAAGTTGATCGAAATCCCAATGTGAAACAAATTTGGCGTCTGTTGCTCTTATCTCAGTGAGGATGTCTTCCAATCCATTGAATGCAGTGTCGGACTCTGAGAGTGACATAATTTCTGTGTTAACAAAACGTACCTGCACAGAAAAAATATATATATATATATATATATATATATATATAAAGTTGTAAAAATATAAGTGTTAATTATTATTTTTCGCTTTAAAAAAATACTTTTTTTTTTTTTTTTTTTTTTTAATTTTACAAGTTTGAAATATTGATGCATTTTATTTCCTGAATAATGATCTTAAAGTGTATTTAATACAGATGCTTGATATATTGAAATTGTTTGTTAAGAAAGCTTTCTATTTCAGTTGGAAAGTTTTTCTTTGAGATTTATCGCGATCCATTATTAATATTTTCCATTTTTTATTAATAAAGATAGAAGACAACAACTTTAAAATATTTTATTTTCAAGGAAAATTTCAAAATCTTATATATTTTGATGACATATATAACATTTGGTCAAAAGAAAAACTGTTTATGACTATATAAGTTTTAAATTTACAAATTAAATAATATTTAGCTTTAAAATTTTAAAATATATAGCGAAATAAAACCAAAACCAAAT
Source organism: Salticus scenicus (assembly GCA_963930645.1). NCBI lineage: Eukaryota > Metazoa > Arthropoda > Arachnida > Araneae > Salticidae > Salticus > Salticus scenicus. The sequence goes on along the minus strand of OZ005649.1, from coordinate 93,060,756 downwards.
AGGGAAATAAAATAAACAAACATGATAAACATTTAAATTACATGTATCGCAACACTAAGAGCAGCAATATATTTTCTCTTCTGTGAATCTTAATATGATGTAAATGTTAATGTAACAACCTAAACGAAATATTGTTGAATTTCCTTTCACGGAATATAAAATTTTAAAACTACACTAAAAGATTTTATTTTTTGAATTTTCTTTGCACTTTATATATATATATATATGTATATATATATATATATATATAGATATATATATATATATATATATATTATATCATATCCTGCAATGTATATCTTAATATATATAAATCTCGTGTCACAATGTTTATCTTCAATGGACTGCTAAACCACTTAACCGATTATAAAAAAATTCGCACACCATGTGCATTTCGATCCAACTTGAGAGATAGGATAGTTTAAATCTCAAATTATAGTCGCAATTTTAATTTATTGCTAATTATTTGTCTGTTATTATTTGACAGTCACAATTATCTGTTAACTCCAAATGATTCTAACAGATGTCGATACCTTTCGACTGGGTTGAAATGAAAGCTGAAATATATTTGGTGCTGCCATCTACACAAAGAATCTTCAACTTTTTAACCTATTAATAAATTTCGTATAATTCAACTAGCAGACCCGGTCACGCGTTGCTGTGACTAAGTTATACGTTGAATTATATTACAGTAAACTATTTAATACAGTTAAATTATTATTTACGAATAAAGACGAAAACGTTGTAGCTGATGTAAATACCCACAGGATTGAGATTTGAACCTTAGGTCAAAATTTGGAAGCGATTGATAAAAATTTTCGTAGAGTTGATATTAAGCACAAATTAATTTTATTGTAGGGTCTTATAAATTTTAATGGAGAAGTGATATATATTATTGCTAATGCTACTTAGGATAAAAATGCTAAAATGACTAATATATAAATTAAATTATATTAAAATTCTATTAAAATAAAAGTATAAAAAAAGCAGACGATTTTAAAATTAATTTTTATGGAGGAGTGAAATATAATATATGCTATAATGGATAATTTTACTATAAAATGACCTCATCATCTTCATCTATATAAATAAAGAGAAGTGTCTGTGTGTGTGTCTGTGTGTGTGTCTGTGTGTGTATCTGCGCTCTGGTGCTCACACTACTGATCGCAGAGCTTCCAAATTTGGCATATAGGTACCTGGGACCATGCATGTGTGCACCTCATCGAGATTTTTTCGAATTTCGAATTTGAATTTTTTAAATTAAAGTTTTTTCGATTTTAAATATTGGCTTTAATGCTTCATTTTTCATAGATTTATTATTCTGCTTCTATCGTCTGCGTATCTTAGCAACGGCTATTACGCAACTTATTTTTATTGAATACATTCATTTGAAGGCGATTTTTTTTTTTTTTTTTTTTTTTTTTTTAATTTGTTATATTTATTAATCGTAATGCAGCAGAAAAAATTTATAACAGTTATATTTAATTTTTTATAGTAGAACAACTTCTTATTTTTCAATTTTTAATTAATTCCTTTAAAAGAAAAAACTTTTATTTGTTAATTTTTTTAATTTACAGTATTTATCGGGAAAAACAGTAGTATATACGTAGTAAAAAGGATTAAAATGATTAAAATTTATTTGTTTATATGTTATATTTATTTTTTAATCAACTTTTTGTTTTGTTTTATTTTATTTCATTGGTCGGAATCAAATTGTAATAAAGTGTAAATAGCATGGGCTATAAAATACATGGTTCAAAACTAAAATATTTAATAGATGCTGAGATACAGTCATCTTTAAAATCGTAGTTCTTAAATTGTAGCAGATCCCCCCCTACCGTCGATAAATATCCAGATTGAAGTGCCCGGAAAAGATCTTTCTACAGTCACGGGAAATCTAGACCTGATGCAGTGCGGGCGGGAAAAAAGCTGTCGTAGACAGCGGGTACCCTAAGCGAAGTTTGGAGCAATTTCATTTTCTTTTCTTTTTTTTTTTTTTGGTTTTTTCAAGAATGTGGTGTAAAAAAATAAATATTAATTCAATTCTTTCAAAAATTCATTTAAATATAGTGACCAGCGAAGCGGGCGTAGCCTGCTAGTATGTATATATAGAGAGACAGAGAGAAAGAGAGACTATTTACAAAGCTCGGAACAAATGAAAAATTCAATCCAAATATATCTAAGAATTAGAGGGCCATGTGATTTGCATATTAATATTCACTGTGAGGCAGGATTTTGCATGGAAAAAAAAATATTAGTTTAATATCACAACATTGAAATCACAACACTGGGAGGATGGTTGGTTGGCTGATTAGATTTTTATGGCACAGTTCCAAGAGAGGACTTGTGCGTCAAGCAAAAAGCAAATAAATAAATAAATAAATAAATAAATAAACCAAAAAAAAAAAAAAAGCCTTGGAAGTGACGTATGTATATAGTTTACTTAAATCAAAACTAGAATCAGACAAACAAGTTATTGAATACTGGAAGAGGAAATCTCCAATCATTACCAGCAGTGCAAGACGCCATAAGGTATGAGGTAGCAGCCATACCTGTTGATATCCTGTTGCACGACGTTTCACAAATGCTGCGAATTGTGGCAGTGACCATATTAGGTACTTTAAACAATAAATCATATTGAAATAAAATATTTCTCTTAAAAATTATTATTTTCGTTATTTTTTTTAAAGGAGCTCCATTGATGTCGACATTCTGAACTAATATACTTTTTATGCTACACAGAATCTCGCACAGGGAATATTAATCTGCAAACTACACGTGTCTCTCCGACTAATATTCTATAACAGGGTTTACTTGTGGTTAAAACTTTTGTAACATCCTGTATATACATTATACATGTAAGCGCGTAAGTGCATCCTTATCCGCCCTTTTGTTGTAAAACAATTGTGAAAGCAGTCTTCATTAAAAGAAACTGGACTCACTTTTTCACAGAATCTTTATTGCATTCTTCCCGCATTTCCATCGTAGGAGAGACCAGTGCAATATTCTAAATATAACATCGTCAATTGTATTTGAGAAGACGACATATAGTTTACTTAGCAACGACAGTATGAGAAAAGCGTTTCTTCTAGGGATGTACGCATTTTTATTTTAGGAAACCTGAAAAGTGAGTAAAGGACTTTTTCCTCTACGTGACGATATCTAACGTGATTATAAAGTATAGTCATGTGCTTTTTAATTATTTAATTGGTTCTGTTCTCTGAAACTGAGCAGGACCCTGGTCTGGCGGGTATATTTCTGCATGGAGGGAAAAAAGATCAGTTTGAAAGAAATACGTTAAAAAAATAAGAAAAAAAGTAATTTTGCTAGCGGTTTAGTTTTTAATAAAGCGGAAAGTGTAATTTCGATTTAAAAGAACAGAATGAAATTATTATTAAAGAATATATTAATAAAATTATAACTTAATATAAAAAAAGAACTAATTAGGGGATTTTTATATTGCATACATATGCATACGTACACACACACACGCATATATATATATATATATATATATATATATACATATATACACTCTATATAAAACGACGCACCAAGAAGAAATGGGGACAAAAATTGGTAGATGGGGTGAAATGGGTGCTCGGAAAGGGACAAATATTGGTAGATGTGATGCACATGTGGAGAAAAATAATTGATTACAGTTTCAGAAAAATTTCAATGATTTAATCCAGAGAGAGGGCTTCACAATTTAAACAAGTCAATAACGCGTTGGCCCACTTCTGGCCGTTATGTACGCAGTTATTCGGCTTGGCAATAATTGATTGAGTTGGTAGATGTGCTCCTGTGAAGTATCGTGCCAAATTCTGTCCAATGTTGGTTAGATTGGTAAAACCCCGAGCTGGTTGTAGGACCCTTTTTATGATGCTTCAAACGTCTACAGAGAACTGGGGACTGAGCTCAACCCCACTGAGCCGCCTATTAAGGGTATTTGAAATCACGGAAGTACCAGTTGCACTTAGGATCGACGATTATGATGAATTAGTGCTTGATTCCATCAAAACCTGTATGTATGTCAATTTGTGTCCAGTTTGCATTACTCCTTCTTGGTGCGTCACTTTTTATTTATTATTATAGAGTATGTATATATATATGTGTGTGTTTGTGTGTGTTTGTGTGTGTCTGTTTGTGTGTGTGTGTCACACACCCGCACATCTGTATATAGATATGTGTGTGTGTGTGTGCATGTATGTTTGTGTGTATTTATATATATAAGATCTGTTACCCGCGACTTCGTTCACGTGGAAATTTTGATGTGTATGTGTGGGAACTGACGGTTTGAAAATATGTAATGAAATGTTCATAATATGTAATGAAATGAAACCTTATCATTGTGGTGCTGTGCAAAACAGAGTCTGATAAAGTACACTCAAAAAAATTTGTAAATCATTGAAAGCCAAAATAAAATGACAAAATAAATAAATAAAAAGTTATCGCCAACATGGCGATAAAAATTTAAAATTCGTCCATAGGGATTCCGTACTAAAACAGTACTGCGTTGTGGAAGTATAAAAACTGGGTCGTCAATTATGAATTTTATTTCGAAACCTTCTTTGTATGATTTTAGTTCACTATTGCACAATATTAATCTGGTTCTAATAATAATTTGGTGACTGGTTAATTAAAATTTTAACTATGTGGTGAAATTAATATAATATTTATGAGTTTCAAATTTTTAATTTTTTTTTTTTTTTTTTTACAAATAAATGATTTTTTTTTTCATTTCCCGGCGAATTGTTGAATAATATTTTAGTTCTTAAACAATTTTGGACGGCTTTGTCCGCTTCGCTGGCAAACTCTTTTCTATATGCTTTATGAAAAAAAAAAAAAAAAAAAAAAAAAACTGAAATCGGTCAAAAGCTTGCTTTGGGTTCCCGCTGCCTTAGGCAGCGCCTTGTTCGTCCTTGCAATCTCCGGTGTCTGTCCCTATTGCCTGCGACAATGGCTTACCCGTGGGCTTCCATTTGGTTGCTTATCATACATAACAGTTTCGATACGGACAGTATCGAAAAATTTGAAGTAGCTCTTTTATATCTGAATCCCAGTTACATATGAACAACATTATATGTGATGTACATAATATTTGCTCTCAAGTTATATTTCCTATATTTATTTGATTTAATCAATCAACCATAGAATGACAGCAATTTCAAGCCACATATAATATTACAATATGCTATGATCGGCAACTTCTATCGCATGAGACAATTATTATTTTGTGGTTATATATACTTCATGCTTAGTTAATAGTAGTTGGTATATAGAAAAATAAATAAATTAGTATGTAAACTTGATCATGGTACAGCTTTAATGCCCTTGGCGACTTTTAAATTTTTGTTGCCGTTTTAGACCAAAATATAATTTATGCGATTATTGTTCCTATACGCAAGCGAAGTGTGACGTCACTGACCGTCCGTGGATGCAAGAAAATGATTTCCTATGTCAATCGCCCATTGGATTTTTTGTAAAAAATGATTAAAAATCGAAGAAAATTATTTCTCGATTTTAATCACCATATTTGGGTACACATATGTATTAGTTATCATGTGCATGTGTTAGATTGAGTTATTTTGCTGTCAAATTGACAAAATTTTAATTTTAAATTTCAAAACTCTGTCGTTCTTGGCGCTTATTGTATTTGGTGATCAAAAACTTAATACGAAAATATACATGCCAGATGTATATTTTCGTAATATGCATTGTACGAAATATTGTTTCATATTATTCATTACTGTCTTAAAATAAGTTGTTAAAATAACCATGATTTTTGAAAGGAATTAAATTATGTTCGCCAAATAATTTGGCGATATTTTATTTTTCTACCAAGGATGACCGATATCAAATCTATTCCGCTACAACATATTAGTATCTTATATCAGATACTTTATTTAGGCATTTGAAAACAAATTTGACTTCAAATTATGATAGAATATTTATCATTTCCCTTTTAATCAGTATATTAGTTGGATATTTATTGTGTTAATATCATCCTTTGAAATTAAATGTTTGTGTTTTCAATCGAATATGGAAGTTTTCAATTTTTTTTCTAGAGTTTTGAAATTAAAAATTCAAATTTTGTCAATTTTACAACAAAAATAACTTAATATAATGCATGGACATGATAACTAATACATATCTATACCTAAATATGCGGATTAAAATCGGGAAATATTTTTCCTCGATTTTTAATAATTTTTTACAAAAAATCCAATGGGCGTTTAACATAGGAAATATTTTTCTTGCATCCACGAACGGCCAGTGACGTCATCACTTCGCTTGCGTATTTCTTTCTATCTTTTCCTTGGCAAAAAATGTCCGATCTACTTCAGCATCAAAATTATAAAAAATTGTCAAGAATTATCAATAAGAAAATACCTTTACCATAATGCTGAATTAACTTTTATGCCAAGCGTGTTTCATCCGCCATACTAAAAAAAAAAAAAAAATCTGAAGTTGAGGTATATAAAAAAAATGCTGTGAAATAAAATTCAGAAGAAATATGTTAGATTTGTAATATTACTATTTTATTTCAAAATTATAATGTGTCATTTTCTCATCGACCAATTTAACATTTAGTAATTTCTTATTTTTCGCATGAAAGCATATTTCATTTTATGCTGAAAACAATAAATAAATATATCTCGTAAACTTTTTTTGGCAAGAATTAAAAATTTAAATGGCTTATATTAAGTCAATATAAGTCAATAAGTTTATTATTTTCATATTTTAATTAATTTTAAAGATTTTTTCAATTTTTTTTTCTCCTAAACCATCCCTGACCTATAAGGAAAAAAACAAAAAAAGAATGATCGAAATCGGTCAAGCCGTTTACGATTTTATAAATAACATACAGACAAACATTCATTTATATATATATATATATATATATATATATACAAATTCTTACGAATGTATCAAATAAAAATAACATTATGAAAAGCACTGCTACTAATTTTATATTAAAATAGAAATACATATTATTCTTATTCATATAAAATATGAACTAACAAAAATTTTAACTAAAACGTGAAACTACAGATTAAATATACATATGTTTAGTTAATGCATTTTATCTGTAATTTAGGTGCATTTTTAGCTAAACTGAAAACGCATCCAGACTTCTAGTAATATATGTAATATTTTATAACTTCTGGGAAGCTAATGGTTACCATAGGCGAAATATCTTCAGAACATTTATATATTATGTGTAAATTTTGCAGTTTAAAGCAGTTTCAACAACTTACTTATAAAACAATATGCAATAAACTATTTTCACTAGATGTTATAAACTTCCTTCTTTACAGACGATTATTATTTTTTTTTAATTTTAAAATACAAGAATGAATTGAAGAAGAGAAAATTGGAAACAAATGTTTAAATAAACCCTTCAAAAATTGGTAAAAAATCATATGCAATCAAAATATGCATATTACTAATTAGAGTGAAATTCTAAAACATGTTGAGCTATCATTAGTTATCTAAACTCGGAAAAATACGCAATATACAAAGAACCTAAATGTACTTATTTAGTAAAGTACTTATTTAGTACCAAAAAATTTCTTATGCTGTTTTCAGATAAATATAGTTATATATATATATAATAAATAATTTAACTCCTCTACAACACTCAGCAAATGAGAGAAAGACGAAATCACCAACAATGAAACCAAAAGCCAGATGCACCACGTATAAAGCCACTGTCACAACGACCATTGAATCAAAAATCACTGACCAGTAAAAACACGTCAAAACACCCACGCAGAAGAGAAATGAAGCACATATCACCCAAGCCCAAACAATGAGATAGTCCTCACAATCCACCAATCCAGCAAATTCATGCAACACAAGATAAAAACCGAAAGAAATTAACCAAAAATACTATTGAAATAAAAAGGAATGCATGAAGGAAAAACAGAGTCATAAATGCTAAACCCAGTACAGATCTCATCAGGAAACCAGCAGTACTGTCAGCATATATATATATATATATATATATATATATATATATATATATATATATATATGAGGTCCCTAAAAATGTTATAAGGAGTATATAAATGTAACAGTAACATGCAAAGCGGAAAAATTTAACTGAGCAAAATATTTGTTCATATTTTTCTCAATTATCGTCTATGTATGATACCAAAAAGAATCAGTGAGGTATTAATAAATTCTTATATATTGAGAATAATCCACGTTTAAATTGTAAACCGTCTTATACAATATCATAGAAATGTATATTTTTCAAAATTTTCCAAACTAAAACTTTTAATTGATACACAAATGAGAAATAAATGCCACTTCCATGGGTCTTTGGATTAAAAGTATTCAAAATTTTGATCGAATCCTGATAAAGGGATTTAATATATAATGCTACACATATTAATGAAATATTCCGTGCCGAAATGCCGAAATTTAAATTATCACAATATAAAATGCCTGTTTTTTTAAAATTAATTATTACATAATGAATAATGTATTCGAATTAAAAATATTATAAAGAATAATTTATCATTTAAAATTTAATGTTTCCTTCCAGAATATACACTATACAAGAAAATTATCGTAATTATGAAAAAAAAAAAAAAAAAATAAATAAATAAAATAATAAAAACTTTGAGATTTAATGTGTTTAATGTTTATTCATATATGTTCTTATTTTTGAATATAGATATGGCAATTTCTTTAAATAAATTAAGATAACTAATAATAATTTATTTTCAATAACTCGATTACATACTACATTTTTCAATATATATATATATATATATATATATATATATATATGTAACACTGGCGACTTTTACTACATTAAATTTATGGAATTTAAATATACAGAAACATGTAAAAAAAAAAAAAAAAAAAAAAAAAAAAATCGATCTTGTTAAATAATATCCATCGCAGTGAAGCAAAATTGATATTCATGCACTGAATATTACTAAATATACACTTCTCTTTTAATCTTCTTTTATAAAACTTCAATATTCAGTTACCTTTTCGATATGAGTGTTTTTAAAAAGATCATCTGGAAGATACAAGAGAGAGGATTTATCAATTGTTAAAGCCAATACTTCAGTTTTTTTCATCGATATAGAACGCATTGGGGGAATTAGCTCTTCTGGACTAAGTACTTCTGTACATGAAATCTGGTTCGCTCCAAACAGGAAAAAACATTCACATGGGTGCATATCTTCCTTTGGAGGACAGCCATTTGCTTGCGTTAGTCCAACAAAGGAAATAAAAAGTAAAAGTGAAATCGCACCTGAAAAAATAAAATAAAATAAAATAGAATAAAGAGGGGATATAAAAACGTTCCGTATTTATTTACTTTTATTTATTTATGTATTTTTCTTTTTGAAATGAGTAATTAATGAACTACTTTAATTGCACAAGTGAAAAAAAATAATCCTTTAAATCTAGTGCTTTTAAGTCTCACTTTATATAACAAGTGATTTTTTTTTGTACTCTCTCAGAAATGGATACTCAAATTTAACGAAATTTTCATTAATTTTGACAAAACTGTTTCCAGAGAAATACTCCGAGTAAATATTTCATCAAACTGAGAAAATTACTTTCGTCACTTGTTTGAACATGCGAATTTCGTCAAAAGTAAAGAAACATTTTTTCATCCTGGTTTTCGTTATACAGAATAAAATACAAATTATAGAATTTCAAGTTCGTTGCTTTAGACGATTAAATCCTATTTATATTTGATGAAAATATAAATAACACAGAGCAAACAAATAAAAGCCATTGTAACATAACATCGAAATAACACAGGAAAGGAAAAAGGAAAAAACAATATGGCGATAAGGAAAGGTAGCTCGTGCTATTGTGAGTAAATCGTTTCGTCAAATATTTAAGAGTTCACGTTTCGTCAAAACTCTTGGAATTGCTTGACGAAATGGTTGTCAAAAACAATGAAATTAAGCCCGAGGATGTTTGAATCGTCAAAATTGAGTACATTATTTTCGAGAGTGTATAAGTCAAAAATGAAACTCATAAAATAATTCATTAATAATTAGTCATCAATAACCAAAATTCAAACAGACAAAAAAGAAATTTAAATCTCTCAGTTTTAGACTACACCTTTTTGATGGTATCATTACATATATATGCAACAAGAATGACAAGAAACATTTGTGAATAAATAAAAAAAGAAATTTAAAACTCTCAGTTTTAGACTACAACTTTTTGATGACATTCTTACACATATATACAACAAAAATGACTAGAAACGTTCGTAAGTAAAATGTAAAAAATTAAATTAAGAAGTGATTTTTTTTAATAAAAATGTATGCTGATTATGACGTTATACATAAAAAAAAAAAAAAAAAAAAAAAAAAAAAAAAAACACATAGCTAGTAAAAATATAAAAATACTAAAATTTAGGTATAACATCTACATTTACAATTCTACAATTTCTTTTTTTTTTTTTTTTTTTTTTTCGCATAAGGAAAAGGTTTTTTTTTTTTTTTTTTTTTTTTTTAATTAATCAAAAAATTCAACTTCTATTCGATGTTTTAATGTGGGTCATTCCATTTCTCGGATAACGTAGACATACAAAAAAAAAAAAAAAAAAAAAGACTTTAAACGATGGATAATTTAAATTTCAGTTTAAATTTTTAACATGATTAAACAAATACACACACACACACACATATATATATATATAATTTTATATGACACACTTAATACCGAATTTATAAGTTTATAAGTTCTATTGCATTTTCTTTCATATTTCGTGAAATGTCAATGATTGTATTGCTATTTTATACATAAAGGTTTTTATGTAAAATATAATGCACTACTAATATGTAGTACTTGGAAATTTGAATGGCGTTGTCAACTTAAACATCTATGTATCAGAATACATACATACATACATATATATATATATATACATGAATTTTTAAAAAATCTTAATATAGCTTCAGACTTCAGTTTTTATTTTTAGTATATATATATATATATATATATATTGTTGTTGTTGTTTCTTGTCTTGTATTGCAAATACTCTTTATTATGCTATTCAATCTACTATAATATTTATGTTAAAATTCGTATTTTTAAATATATTTATTTTGTAATCGTCTGTAGTATCAGCCTTTGTTTATATAATTTAAAAATTATTTTATATGAATAGTTTTATTATTACCTGACAGTTCCGTGCTCGCTCTAATAATTTTTTTAGAAAGAGAAAAAAAAAAAATATGTATATATATATTCTAGTGAAAGCTTTAATATATGACACTGTGCAGATTCTTTTAAGTTAATTTAATTTACGAAATTTTTAACTATTTTTATTTTTTTATTTTCTTTCATCATGTTGCTGCCAGATTCGTTTTTATATTTTGTAATTCCGAAAAGTATGTGAAATAATTGTGCATGAAATTTTCACAAAATGTAGACATTAAGTAAATGCTGTAAATGTAAAAAATCATTACTAAAAATGAATATAAAAAAAAATTAAAGAAATACTTCTTATAAGCTATACTTTTCCAGGGTTCTTTTCTGAGTCTCTGTGTAAAATCCAGTAGTTCTATTAATGTCATTTTGAATATGTGGCATTTTATACTAAACCTCAGTACCATGCATGAATTTTAATAAATCATGCAATTTGTTTAAGGAAATAGACACAAAAAGACAGACGAACGGGCAAATGAAAACGCAGACGAGCAGCGGGACCACACAACAATTTCTCTCATATTCGTTTCAAAATGTTAAAATGGTATAATAATAATAATAATAATAATAACATTTTTAGTTTAGTCTAATTTTTAAATACAATGTTAACGACAGAACCGTATTTTTCGTGAACACAACATATTTTTGTTTAAAATGTTTCCTAAAAATAAAACAAATACTCCTTCTTAAAAGTTTAGCACGATTTGCAAACGATCAGGGTCTTTTTTTTTTTTTTTTTTTTTTTTTTTCTTTTATAACTTATCTCTCGGTGAAATGTTTTAAAACATTAGGTATTCAAAGAACTGGGTCTTTTTCATGTGTTTCAGTGACGATTAATTTAAGACAACATTTAGGGGGCCGTTAACATAATGAGAAAAATCAATAATGTTTGTCATCACCCTGTCTTGTTAAGTGAACGAAATTATCTGTAACTTTAAGATACGTTAAGATAGATTCAGTTTAATTTGTGGATGAATTTGTGTGACGATAGTATATTAAATAACGAAGATATAATCATTTATTTTAAAACTTAAGAAACAAAATTAACATTTTTTTTTTTTTTTATTTACAAAGCACAGAGTTTATATGAAAATTATTCCCACATTCAGATAAATTGGAAAATCACTTTTAAAACAATATACTGCAATCGGAATAAAAATATCTTAAATATCTCATGAAATATGAGCATTTTTATTAAAAAAAAAAAAAAAAAAAAAAAAAAAATGTTTTCACTGCGCATGTGCGAAAGAGTTTTTTTTCCCCCTGCATAGGTTGGAAGCTAGATATATTGGGCAATTCTTGTAATAAGTGCATTTGATTAGAGTAAAAAGTAAGCAAATTGTACAAAGAAGAACGTCCTAGATTTTAGATATTTTCAAGAGTTGAAATTTCTTACGGGGTTTTTCAGATGCCGCGTAATTAATTTAAAGATCCAAATATTTTAGCCACTCAACAAATGTTCTTTTTTATGAAAAGCCCCTTATAAACTTTTAACTGTAACATATTTTTGTTAGATTTGTGAGATGATAAAGGATTTTTCACAAAAAATAACTTTGCTAAGTGGTTAAAATAATTGGATCTTTAAATTAATTGCGCGGAATGAGAAAAACCCCTTAAGAAATTTCAACTCTTGGGAAATATCTACAAATCTAGCTCGTTCTTTTTCGTATAATTTGCTTAATGCTGCTCAATTCAAATTATTTTGCTCAATTCAAATGCACTTTTGATAAAAGTTGCCCTTTATTGCTAGCCTTCAATCTATGCAATACATATACATATATGTATATATATGTGTATATATATATATATATTAGGTCGCTGCAAAAGTTCGTGCGGACGCGGATCTTTTTATTGCCTCCAAAGACGAGAGCTTCTATCGCCGTGGTATGCATTTGTTACCCGAAAAATGGGCAAAGGTTGTAGAAAGTAATGAAGATTATTTTGCTTAAAAATTGTCATTTGATTTGATGTATTTTTATGAAATGAAGCAATAAAAAACCGCACGAACTTTTGCAACGACCTACTATATTATCTTACTATATATCATACGCGCAGTGAAAACGTTTTTCAAAGAAAACCTCATATTTCATGAGATATTTAAGATATTTGTATTCCAATTCTTGTATATTGTTGTAAAAGTAGGTTTACAACATATCTGAAAGTGAGAATAATTTTCGTTAAAAACTCAGTGTATAAATAATAAACACGATAATTTTTCTTTTCCATTTTTTTTTTTTTTTTGTAGTTTAAGATAAGTAGATATCTCCGTTATTTAATATGTTATCGTAACACAAATTGAACTGTGTCTATATTAAAATATTTAAATTTACAGATAATTTCGTTCATTTAACTATACAGGGTGATCAAAAACATTATTGATTTTTCTCATTTTTTTACCGGCCCTCTAAATGTGTTCTTAAAGCAATCTTTACTGAAAAACATGAAAAAGACCCAGTTCTTTCAATGCCCAATTTTTGAGAACATTTCATCAGGCAATAAAAAAAAAAAAAAAAAAAAAAAAAAAAAAAAACTGATCAATTGCAAATCTTGCTAATTTTTTTGAGCAGGAATGTAGCACGTTAAGCATACTTGTAATTTCTTATTAATATTATTGTAAGTAATTTTTGCTTTAAGGAAACAAAATATACATGTATCTGGTTCCATTCAACCAAATCTTGATTTCGTGTTGACACACATTTTACTTTTCGAAATTTTGCAAATTTTTAAGAAAAATAATAAAAACAGTTATTTTTTTTTATTTTTAACCATTTAATTAATTAAAATTACAAATGACATTTTTCACGATCTTTCTTTTATCTTTCATCAAAAATAGATAGTTGTTGTTGTCCTATTGCACTAGGTGTGTAACACTGGTGTTTGGAGTAAAAGGATTCGGGTTCAAATCCTCATCAAGGTATGTATGTTTCTGATGTCCTCATATGTATATAATACATTATGCATAGTAACTGTGAATCAAAATAATATGGACCATTTGAGTCAAAAGTCATTATAATTATAGGCGTTAAAGATTTCATATGAATACAAATACAAAAAATAAGTGTCAGTAGCCATTGTAATATCATAATGTCTTCATGTTTATCACACATATCTGTAAAAAACTGACAATTTTTTTTTTTTTTTATTAAACAGTTTTTACAGTGAAATCCTTAAAAGACGCATTAAATTTAAACACAACGACATCAATGGCAATGGCTTTTTTTTTTTTTATATCAAACAGTTTTTACAGTGAAATCCTTAAAAGACGCATTAAATTTAAACACAACGACATCAATGGCAATAGCTTTTTTTTTTTTTTATTTTTTTTTTTTTAAGAATACATACATAAATAAATAAATTGTTTAAAAAATTTTAAAGGACAATCTATGCAATAATTATTTAAACATTTAATTAAACTTATATACAAAATAATTGATTTCTCTATATTTACAAATAATTATCATATCAATTAATAAATTTTCTACTAATAACTTAATTTGTTGTCTAAAAATTACATAAATTGCTAATTAAGAAGATACCTAAATAACAATTTTATAATCATATATTTTTTAAACAAATATTTCATTCTTCTTACCCATGTTAATCCAGTATAATAATATAAAATGCATTGTAAAATATATTAAAGAGTAAGATCTTTGATCGCACAGCAGTGTCTTTCCCATAATATCTTATCTATAGCGTCAAAAGTTATTTTATAACACGATAAGATGTTAAGTGTTTTACTCCTTGTCTGAAAACGAATATCAATTTTCGACAAATAAATCGACATTCCTAATGTTTTCTAGAATATATATATATATATTGTATATATTAAAAAATAGAAGCTTACATAAGTTATAAAATGAATACTCACTTTTAATAAAAATAAACTGGCTTGTTATTTAGTTAAATTTGTTCTTTATTGGTCGATTCTTATTACTCTCTCTTGTCTATGTATAAGCTAGAAAGAGTTTTTTTTTTTTTTTTTTTTTTTGAGTCAAATATTCGAAATCGAGTTTTTTTTATACTTAAACGTTTTGAGATACCCCGAATACGAAAATCATTTCATTAGTGGCTGGTCTGTGTGTGTATGTATTTGTCTGTCTGTTTGTGTGACTTTCTGTCTCTCTATGAGTCTCTGATATCAGTCTATGAGTCTCTGACAAACAAATAGTGGCAAGAAGTCCAAACTCAGAGTATTCTAATTTTTTTCTTATAATGATGCTACATGGAATTTTTGTTTAAATCAAGCAAATGGTTCGCGTACAAGGACATTCATGAGAAATGAAATATAAAACGTCTATGGAAGGGCAGTTCTGTTATGTACAGTATAATATCTACAGACTACCCTAAAAGGAATGGAATGAAAATAATTTTTTTATACGCATAAAAGCATGTTTTGCGTAGATTGAGTTATGGAAATCATTTATCATTCGTTTACAAGGCAACCCAATGTATTTGGATATATTAAGGCAATACGTGGAAATTGCTGGTAGTTTATTTCATTTTGTGTGGAGTGTTTCATTTAAAAGTATGTTATAGTACTGAATGTGATGTGCATATAGTTTACAGACAATATACAAAGCTAATCAAAATTAAGCTAAACAATCTTTTCTAGGGAATGTAGGTGATGGAAGTGTTTTGCTACCTCCCTATGAAGCACATAACGTTGTTAAAACGTTGCAAATAAGTCTGAACAGTGGAAAATTATTAAAACCCGAATAAACTACTACGTCAGAAACGCCAAAGAAAAATACTGGAAAAGCATACAGCTGTTTCGGTAGCCTAAAGCGTACCGTCTTCAGTGCAAAAAGGATTCTGAATCAGGCGAAGTGCTCGTATATATAGGAGAGGGGCCAGATTTAATTCAAGCAATAGGATTACGGGAAAGGTGGGGAGAGTGGCCAATAGGAATTAAGGAAAGTTAGCTGTGTAAACAGTAGAAAAATTAAGAAAATGTGGACTGAATATAAAATTTCCAACAGTCAGACAAATAGGGAATAGCGAAATCACAATTTACAAGGTTTTTAAAATTTTTATAAATATGAAAAGCTTCAAAGAAATCGAGTTCATGAATGGATTTAGGTCTGCAAATTATTTTAGCTGAAGGAAAGTTAGCTGTGTAAACAGTAGAAAAATAAAGAAAATGTGGACTGAATATAAAATTTCCAACAGTCAGACAAATAGGGAATATTTGTCCTCGATTTCTTAATACTCTTCTATAATATTCGATTTCTTTGAAGCTTTTCACATTTATAAAAATTTTAAAAACCTTGTAAATTGTGATTTCTCTATTCCTTATTTGTCTGACTGTTGGAAATTTTATATTCAGTCCACATTTTCTTAATTTTTCTACTGTTTACACAGCTAAATTTCCTAAATTCCTATTGGCCACTCTCCCCACCTTTCATGTAATCCTATTGGTTGAACTAAATTCGGCCCCTCTCCTATATATACGAGCACTTCTCCTGATTAAGAATCCTTTTTGCACTGAAGACGGTACTCTTTAGGCTACCGAAACAGCTGTATGCTTTTCCAATATTTTTCTTTGGCGTTTCTGACGTAGTAGTTTATTCGGGTTTTAATACTCCAACGCCAAGTCTTCTGTTATTACAGTGGAAAATTAGTCGTAAAAACAACTTTATGTGTCACTGGGGTTTATTATGTCGATGAACACTGCTTAAGAAAGTAATTTTCGATGTTCTAGTTTTAACTCTGTGTTTTTTTTTTTTTTTTTTTTTTTTTTTTTTTTTTTGTATAATATCACGTTTTGAGGTGCCCTGAAAGAACACAAAAGTCCAATTTTTAGTAGTTGAACTGTATGTATATCTTTTATGAGAATAACTTAAGACTTTCCTATTTGAAACCAAATTAATAACTGTCATGATTATTATCTTAAAAAAAATAAAATAAAAAAAATGTAACAATAAAATAGAAGGGGTTTGCGGGGGGCAGTAGCCCCCTCATACAAAGTTATATATAAAATTAAACTTCCCCTAAACAATTTTAGATTATTTTTCAAATGGATTTAACTTTATTGTCATACCTTATTGACCTTACGAATTAATCTGCAATGTATCTTTATAGTATTGAAACGCAGTTTAAGGGAGAGTTGTGTGAGTAATACACCAGAATATTTTTAAGCTGTTATATAAACGGCTATCTTACTTTATATGATTTTTGAATTATGAACTCGAGTGAATAAAATGTAAACGAGGCTTTTAAAAAGTCATTCTTGTGAAGCACAATAAAAAATGCATTATGAAATTATTTTGTATGAAAACTAAATTAAATTATATTTATTGAATTTTTTTTTTCCGACTGAGTGAAAATAATGCCTGGACCGGGAGTCGAACTCCGGATCTTTGACTTACAAGGTCAAGGCTCTACGCGGCTTATTTCTGTTGAGCTATCTACATGATAGACTAGAGATGTTTCAGCCTAAAGGTTGTCTGAGTGAGTAATGCTGACCGGTATGTCGGCCTGGATAGCTCAATTGGTAGAGCCTTGACCTCGTAAGTTAAAGATCCGGAGTTCGACTCCCGGACCAGGCATTATTTTCACTCAGTCGGAAAAATAAAATTTCAATAAATATGATTTTCTTCCACAGTTGATTGTGTGATTTTAATCAAAATTGTAAATTAATTTAATTAACTATTATTGATTTTTCTTTTCTACTCGAAATCAATTATTAAAACTTTCGAACTAAATGAAATTAATCTCATTATTATAGAATTTAATTATTAATAATCCTCTTTAGTAGTTCATATAGTAATTAAATATAATAATACAATGTAAATATAAGGATGCTTTTACATAGTTATTTCGAATTTTATCTGTTTTTTCTCAGTTGCTTAAACATAAACTTCAGAAAATTTTTAAGTATGAACTTAAACTGTATGGATTTTTTAAAATATACGAGATTTTTATTATTTAAGGATGTGCCACTCAAATGAAAGTTTTTTTTTTTTTTTTTTTTTTTTTTTAATTCGGGTTTCTACTTTCTCTATGGATTGAGGTAAGTGAAAGCTCTGCCTACCATACTCATATACAGTACATTTAGATATATGTAATTTGAGTTTCTTTAAAGTAAAAAGCTTTATGAATCTGTAACTTTTAGATTTTTAAAAATATCTCAATTTGCCAAGTTGTCATTTTACCATGTTTTTATTAACTTCGATTCTTGTTTGTTTTCTTGTCCAGTACAAATCATACAATCGATTTTTAACTAACTTCCCGACTAGATAGACATTTGAAACTTTCAGACAAACTCAGAATACGGAGGCAATACATTTTTTAAGTATTTTTAATCAATTGTTTCGGGTCCCTACTGCCTACGGCAGTGTTTATATGATTCAACAGAAAATTTATTTAACTAACTTCCCGACTACCTAGATATTTGAAACTTTCAGAATAGTTCGGAAGCCGTGACGTTGCATTTTTCTAATACTTTTAGCCAACAATTTCGGGTCCCTGCTGCCTTCGGCATCGTTACCTGTACAAATATTGCAATCGATCTTTAACTAACTTCCCGATTAGCTAGACATTTGAAACTTTCTGAAAAGCTCAGAACACTGTGACAATGCATTTTTTAAGTATTTTTAGCTAACTGTTTTTGGTCCCTGCTGCCTTCGGCAGCGTTTGTATGATTCAGCAAAAAATTTATTTAACTAACTTCCCAACTAGCTAGACATTTGAAACCTTCAGTATAGTTCAGAACACGGTGATGATGTTTTTTTTTTTTTTTTTTTTCTTTATATATATACTTTTAGAAAACTGTTTCGGGTCCTTACTTCCTTCTGCAGCGTTACCAGTACAAATCTTGCAATCGATTTTAAACTAACTTCCCGAATAGCTAGACACTTAAAACATTCAGAAAAGCTCAGAACACGGTGACAATGTATTTTTAAAATACGTTTAGCCTACAGTTTTCGGTCATTGCTGCCTTCGTCAGCGTTCATATGATTTAACAGAAAATTCATTCAACTAACTTCCTGAGTAGCTAAACATTTGAAATTTTCAGAATAGTTCAGAACACGTTGACAATGCATTTTTTAAATACTTTTAGCCAACTGTTTCGGGTTCCGGCTGACATCGGCAGCGTTTATTATATTACTCGATGGTCATGCAACTTTTAGAATTGAAACTTTTAGTTTAGCTCAGAACTCGGTGACGATGCATTTTTATGTACTTTTAGCCAACTTTTGCGGGTCCCTTCTGCCTTCGGTAGCATTAACAGTGCAAATATTGCAATCAATTTTTGAATAACTTCCCTTCTAGCTAGACATTTGAAACTTTCAGAATAGCTGAGAACACAGTGATAATGAATATTTTAAATATTCTTATATGACTGTTTCGGATCTCTGCTGCTTTCGGCAGCGTTTATATATTTCAACAAATAAATTATTTAAGTAACTTTCCGAATACCTAGCCATTTGGAACTTTTATAATATATCAAAACAGGATAACAGCGCGGTTTTTTAATACTTTTAGCCTATTGTTTCGGGTCACCGTTGCCTTCGGTAGCATTTATATGATTCAACAATCATATAACTTCCCTGCGAACTAGAACAGTTTGAAACTTTTGCAAAAACTTATAACACGATGACAATGCATTTTTTAAATACTTTTAGCCAATTATTTCGGGTCCCTGCTGCCTTCGGTAGTGTTTACATGATTCAACAAGAAATTCAAAAACATGGTATACAATAAGTTCTTTTTATCTTGTAATTATTTCCGTATACACTCTGCGACAAAAGGATAGGTACAAAGGGTTTTTTCTTTAATTTTTCATAAAAGTACATTATCTAAATTGCGCATAACATTTATTATTATTATAAAATAACACTATTTCAGGACTAAGTTTTGTTTTAAGACTAATTTAGAAAAAAAATTAAGAATACACTCCGCGACAAAAAGATAGGAACAAAGGGTTTTTCTTTTTTTAATTTTTTAATATGATTATTTTGGATATAAATATTTTGAATTTGATACAAATATTTAGTATGTTTTTGATATGATAATAGTTTGTTATAATAACAAATGATCAGCACAATTTAGATAATGTTATTTTATTAAAAAATTAAAAAAAAAAAAAAAAACTTTGTTCCTATCTTTTTGTCGCGGAGTGTAGTCTTAAATTAGAAACATTTTAGTCTTAAAACTTTACTAAAATAGTCTTAAAACAAAAATTAGTCCTGAAATTGTGTTATTTTATGATAATAATAAATGATAAGCACAATTTGGATAATGTTATTTTATGAAAAATAAAAGAAAAACCCTTTGTACCTATCTTTTTGTCGCGGATTGTATCGAAGCGAAAACTTCAGAAAATTTACAAAAAATGCCAAACGGCAACATGCAGTTAAATTAAAAATTGTAACAGAATAAAATATTCACATTGTGAGTTTGGTTGGTAGACCTCAGTAGACTGTTATACTTAAGAAAAAAAAAAGAAACTATTATTATTATTATTATTAATGTTATGACATGATTTTAAACATAAAATATAAAATTTGGGTAAATAAAATATTATTAAAAATGGCGGAATGTATTTGAAAAAGAAAAATGTTTACGGACAAAAATGTCTTAAGTTCAAGGAGAATTATGTTATTTGGGGCATAAAATATTAAATTTGTTGAAAAAAAGGAAATGAAAAATAGGCAACTTCAATTTAGAAATAAGTAAATCAATAATAGGCAACATTACCTCTATTGAATTATGTAGGAGTCAAAATATAACCCAAAGATCTGTTCTCCCTTTCATCCCCGTTTACATTCAGGAAGAATTGTAAATGGTGTCTTTTAATAATACGACTATTTATTTGGCTACAAAAATTTAGAACCGTGTTTAGTTAGATTATGTCGCTTCATAAAAGTTATTTTCAGTCATTTACTTTACTGACTTTCCGCAGAACCTGACCAAAACCGCATTTAACCGAGTGTCCTGTTTTAATATTTATAATAGGTTGAAAGTTTTCTATTCAGCATGCTTTATGAGCATTTCTTTTTCTCAGATTTACTAGAACTATGCAATGCACAATTGGTTACGATCGGGGATTCACCCCTACGAGTTGTGTGGAGACAAATTATCACAATATTAATCATCCGCAGAGGAGATGGCTCTCCTTCTTATGTGTTATTTTAGCTAGTAAAGTGGGCACTGCGAAGTAAGTATGGCTGAAATTCTATGTCACACAAGAAATTTGGTGCAAGTATTACAACGGTGGTTACATTTGTTCCACTTCCGAAGAAAAAAATAAGTTACACTTGCTTCACGTGTAAAATTTCCAGTTTATGTGCAACCATGGGCAGTTGGACACTTAAATAATCTATTTAAAAAAAAAAAAAAAAACTTTTAAAACCCAAACTCTTAATGTATCATATAACATAAATATGTTCGAAGTTATGATTTTGCAATTTTTTTATTAAGGTGAAATGATAAATTTCACCTTAATACAAAAAAAAAAAAAAAAAAAAAAAAAAAAATTCCAGACTTCCATTGACCGATGCATTACTATGATTGGTCATTAATTATTGCTCTGGTTGTGTCATCTATCGGTCATTACAAACGTAAATATGCATATTTTTTTTTTTTAAATAACTGCATAATTGTTTTAGAATTATAAAAATACTAAATTTTTCCTTAAATTTCAGCATTCGAACATTATAAAAAAGTCTTCCTAAAAAAACTGTTCAAAAGTTCTTAGGGTACTGTGTAGTCAACGAAAAAATTTCTTTTATCAATTGACACCTTCTCTACTAATTATCTGCAAAAATTAACATTTCGGGGTATCGAACGCTCGACCACTGCGTTACTAAAATGGCACTCTAACAAACCGAGCCACGGAGAGACAAATGAAAAAGCTTATATTTACCTTATGATGGAGGCGCATATTTTATCAGCTTGAGATTTGCAAACATAAATTAATGAATGACAGTAAGTACATAAGAATTTGGGGGAAAATAGAGAAATCTAAAGTTATATTCAAATCTACATATAAAACATTGTTTTTCAGAAAATATAGAGGTTACTTCACTAGTAGAGCAACAGCAAAACTTCAGATTTAGCTTCGGCACAGTGTCATAGAATAAATAGATAAGATATATTTTAAATTTTTGAAACTATCGTTGTTTTGCATTTGATTTCGTTTCCTAAGGCTTTCTAAAACAAAGAAATTTGAAAATAAAAATATATAATGATTATTGTCTCCGAATTCAACTTTTCAGTTTTGTTATAAGCCTATTGTACTTATCCCACTTCACCATTTTTATTATTTATTTTATAGAAATTTACTTAAAAAAAAAAAAAAAAAAAAAAACATACATTGAAGTATAAAATAAAAATAATATGTAAACACATGCAACATTTTCCGTAAAATATTTCATTATATTGTATGTGTGAAAATTATTTATTAAAAGTATTTTTTATCTGCAGCTACAACTTTTGACAAATTTTCAGACAGCTGAGGGAAATAATCCATGTTTTTGAAAATGTTTCATTCATTAAGTCAATTTTCGTTGTCTGTGTGAGAACGAAAACAGTTGTTCAGAAACAGACGATCGTATCAACCAGATCTTAAAGTGCTATATCTAGTAAATATGGTGGGTGGAGAATAAATTTCCTATTCTGTTCTTTAAGTAATTTTAACAACATTTGCAATATGGGTTTTTACATTTTTATGCTGAAAAGTTACATTTTTGTGTCTAGTATTGTGTCTAGTATGTAACTTAATTACTAATTTAAAAGATACTGCATAGAAGATAATGTATTTTAAACTAACATTATTACTTTGGAATTCAGTTGAAGAAATTTTTTAATGATTGATTTACATAACACTTAACGACAAGTTACACTGTTATAATAACATATTTTTATTTTGATTGTAATACCATAGCTACCAACTTTTTTACTTTATTACGGAATGTTGTCAGTCCCGCCCATTTTTCACATCGTAAAATTTGTAGAAAAACATTATTTAATATAAAATTACGATTAAATATGAAGGAATTTTTTTAGAAAGATTATAGCGAGAGAAAATGTCAGAACTAACGACTTTCCGGAATAAATTAAAAATGTTGGCAGCTATGTAATACTACACCATAATTTTTCTAACATAACAACTACTTTTCTTTAATAAAATATTTAATTTTAAAAACAGCAAAATTTCATGACCTTTCATTTATAACAAAAGTAAGAAAATTTTTGTTTCTGAAAACACTTCTTATCAACAATTACATTTTCAGTCATGCCTTCAAGTTTCCTCAATAAATCTCGCATTGGTGAATAGTTACTTAGGGCATAAGTTTTATTTTTCACACGTCTTTAATATTTCTAATTCGAAAATTTCATCCTTTTCTTCAATTTCAACTTCATCTTCACTAACACAATCTACTTCCTTTTCTTTTTATTTATTAAAGATATCGCAAATATCTTGCTTCAAACTTTTCTGATAAACGGAAAAATTGCATGTTGGTATATCTCTGTCAAAATTCATGAATAATTTAATATTCACTGGTTAATCTTCATAAAACTAATTGATTTATAAGATTTGAAATATTCGGAAAATTACTGTCATCATTTTGAGAATGTGAATCACTGTTATTTTCAGAAATTCGTTGCAAAAATTAGAATTTTTCAAACAATTTTGAAATGTTGCTATGACGTACAAAATTGCATTAAGCATTAACCTTAAAAATAGTCGCTATACAGAGGTGGCATTGAGGACATCTATACATGAAGCAATTTCATTTGTTGATTTGCATTCCTCTGTTTTGGAAAGTATAGCTTGGAGCAAAAAAATTCTATACCGTAGCTCAAAAGCTTGAATTATTCCTTGATATAGTGGCTGTAAATGCAAGTGGTACTAGTTGGTAGAAGCTCATACTTTCCCATTTAAAACCGACAAATCACTCGGATGTACTAGGCAGTTATCTATAAATATTCTGTAAAAGTAGAGGATTTCATTCAGATTTTTTCTTATTTCTGGTCTATGACACTGGTAAATTCTTGATTTTAACCCTTTTGAAACGGGGTGACTTTGTGGCTTTTCCTATCATACTTTTTTATTTTGTGGTTTTAGTTTATCTCCTACTGAACTGTAAGTAAGAAATATGGGAATTCTCTTTTTAGGAATCTTTACACATTTGCATTTACCTCCAATCATTGCTAGTACCTTTGTTTGGCACTGATAGATAAAAGTTACCACGTTCACTAGCACTGAATATGTCTTATTTCTTATAATTATCTAGAAAATCAGAAATCAGCCTTCTACAGCAGCGGTCGCGAACCTTTTTGACTTCGCCGATCATCAAATTCCTAATTTCAAATCCCCAATACCACTCACATTATTGATTAAGAAACGCTAATATATTTCTAAAATAAAAATTAGTGAATACCTATTTTATACATAATAAATGAACCTATTTAATATAAAACAGTAGAAATATTTTTTTTATTATAAGAAGAACATAAATAGTCATAATAACGAAGCTTAAATGTTGTTGATTCTAGAAAAAGAATGTGAATACATTATTTTATTTAATTTTTTCATATTATAAAAAAAAAAAAAAAAAAAAAAAAAAACTCGAACATAAGGTTTAATTACATTATTATGTTGCTTTTTTCTTGCATGAAATTTCATTTAATAAATTTAGTAATATGTATCTAAAATTAATAAATTATTAAAATCAAATGGGAAATTTAATTTTTATGCACATTTTAAACGTTTAAGAATTCAAATATCCTAATAAATTTACAGCAATTCTTAGCTAAATGCAAATTAAAAATTCAAGTCAATGACTATATCTGATAATTACAATACAAATTTTTATGATAAAAACAAAAAAATAAAATAATAATAATAATTCATTTATTCTCTCTTTTATAAAGAAAACGCTGATATCTAATGCTGTGAGTTATGAATGAGTAAGAAAATCTTGAAGTTAAAATTAATATCCCTATAATTTTCCATGAAACATTAAAATATTCAAACCATTTCAAGATTCTTCTACAGACCACCAAAATTTATATATTTTCTCAATTTATATATTTTTCAATATTTTTTCTTGCAGATCACTCGTGATACACGGGCCATCGGTTGGTTTTCACTGTTCTAAAGGATTCTACTGTTTCTATATTAACGTCATGAGATTCTCCACACAAAATTTTCTGAGAAACGTTATGCCTTTTCTCGAGAGGTTCTAACCAGCTGATAGAAACAGTAAAATTCTCTACATTGTTTTTTTTTTCTTTTTTAACTCTAAAGCTGCTTGTAATAGCAAAGATCCAGAAACTCGAGCATTATCACACGACTATTTTAAAGCTATTCAACAGTAGCTTGATTTATTTCACAATTATTCTTCGACCACATTTCATGAAACCATGGAAGCATCTAAGCAAGTGCTAACTCAGCGAGTCCAATGCTAAAATAGGGGTGACAGTCATCTGACTCAGAGAAAATGAGCAACAGAGCGCAGAATTATTGGATGTTTTCTAAATTTCAAACTGTCGGTCAAGCTGGCATCCCTACAACATTTTGGTCGCGTCCTCACTGCTAGTTTTAGGATATGTGGCCGCACTGTATCGTCTTTTCCAATTTTCCAACCGCTAGAGTCATTTTCATTTTCTTCAAATCTTTGTAGATGTTCCGATTTCCTTTTAAAAATACTACTCACTCATGTTTTACTCATTTGAAATTTTTCGGCTGTTCCTGATTCATTATAATTTTTTTTAGAAAACTAATAACTTTATTTTTTTTTCCTCCCTCTCTCTTCTTATTTTTATTTATTTATTTTTATTTATTTATTTATTTACCTTATTATATATATATATATATATATATATATATATATATTAACACAACTCTTTATATTATTAGATGTTTTATTCTCCAATCTTCAACAAGAAAAATAACAGATTAAAAAAACAAAATAAAATAAAATAAAACTGTCAAAGCAATAAAAAAGGCTACAATTTCATACAGCTGAAACTTAAAGTTAGTAAGTGATACAAATATTGCAAGAATTACAATAAAAGAACATGTGCAGGTTTATTCTTAGAATTTTTGAGAATATATGACAGAGGACCCTTTTTAGAGGGGGGGGGGGTTGTTATCCTCTTTCACCTCGAGAGAAGAAAAATTGGAAAAGAATATCACCAGTGACGGCTACAAATACAATTATAATAAAGGATAAAATAGTCACTTTATACATTAAGCAGGCTGGCGGTCACTATAGACCCAGTAGCACAACAATACTGGCCAATGATGTCCCATCATTGGCCAATATTGTTGTGCTACTGGGGAGGAGATAAACTTCTATTACTTTTTTACACATGAAAACGAAAATTTTCGAAAATGGTTATATTAGACAGGTGATGATTTTACGAAGGGCAAATTATACTGTATTAATTATGTAAATAATAAACAATAATGATCCTTAGCACATTTTATTAACAAATAAAAAATATTAGCATGCATATTTTTACCTTTTAATTTATTATTCATTTTTACATATAAAAATTAAAATTTTCATCATATAAGCAGTTTAGCACCACAAAGACTTATATTCAAGACTTCTTATAGTTTTATCTTTCAAAACTTCAGGTGACGAACAGTGACCATTAAAAGTAAAAGGAAGCCTACTGTCTGTAAGCCAACGAAGTCGGCAGTCACATCGAATGGGATTTCCTAAAAGAAAATTTAAAATTTAAATAATATAAAATATGTATTAAAAAATAATGTATTTAAAAAAAATGAAGATCGTTTTCATAAAAATAATTTAAATATATAATCAAAATATTTGTGTCAAACGCTGTACACAATATTTTATAATTATATTTTTTGCATTTATTTTAAAGGCTTATTAACATATGATATTTCTTAAAAGCTTTCTTCTCTTATCGTCTCCGGAAGCCAGAGCCAATGTTATTCCATGGGAAATTCAAATTTCTTTTACTTATAACTCATTAACTAATACGTATTTTTAAATGCTGTTTCCCATTCAGAAAGGTCTCAACTTTTAAATTGACGTACTTTTTTTAGAAACGGATTTTTTAATTGTAATGCTTTTTTTTTATTTATTTATTTTTTTTTTTTTTTGAAGCTCTAAAATACGAATTTTCCATATGCAAATTTTTCATTTTGCAATTTCAAAAAAAAAAAAACTGTTTTTAAAAAAGGTACGTCAAATTAACAGTTGAGAATTTTCTGAATGTGAAAACGGAATTTAAAAATATGTATTAGTTAACGAGCTATAAGTGAATAAAATTTCCCATAAAATAACATGGGTTTGGGTTTCCGGAGATGGTAAGTGGAGAGGGCCGTTAAATCAAATCATTTAATGGTATTTTTTAAAAGTTAATTATACTTTATTTTATTTTTATTTTTATTTATTTATTTATTTATTTTACTATGATCTGTATTCACTTTGCTAATAAATAGTGGCATGGGAATATATGCTTTTAATACTAAACGTTGTTAAAGGGATCTTCATTCTTTATAATATCAAAAATAAAACAAGAATTTTAAGTTTAATTTAATAAAAATGAACTTTTTATTGCTAGATATTTTATCATATTCATTATTATTTATGGTTTTAAAAATACGTATTCTGTGTTAATACAAGCAGGTTTTTTTTTTTTTTAATGATTTAAAAATAAACGTGTATCAGTTTTTACTTAATTCTCTTTGTGCATTTATTAAAATGTCTTTACTTGTATAATCTGTATTGTAATAATATAACAACAATTTTGATTAAAAAAATTCCTATGATTAATAACAAAAATAAAACAGGAAATTTGTATTTAATACCATAAAAATACACTATTTAATGCTATAAATTGTTTGTGAGGGTTTAGTAAAAGTTGTAGAAAATATTTGTCCTAAATTTTCATTTAATGTTTTTTTTTTTTTTTTTCCCTTAATAAAGGATGTAAAATTTAAAAAAGTGTACCTGAAAATACTACAAAAGTACCCTCCTTCAATTAAACACCCTGTCTGCTTTTCACACGATTTTCGTTTCTTCTTAAGATGTCGAATAAATTCTCCCCTACGCTCAGTGGTAGATTATTAGTGAACAGGCGAGAGTTTTTTACGTTGTTCATTTATTTTACAACAAGTACCTTTGTAATTATAATGATTGATTTTTATTAAATTAAACCGGATACTCATTACTTGAAAATGGAAAACCTAAGCTTCCTAAAATAGTGGAAAATATTAAAATTATATATATTGGAAGTGGGAGGAGGTTGAATTTTTGCAGTTAATTGATTGTCAGTTAAACGAGAGTTTACTACATTTAATCCTCTCTCTCTTTCTCTCCCCACCTTTTGTTTTTCATTATAGCTAAATATATATATATATATATATACATGTTTCATTTTAAATCATTTTTATACCACTTAAATTTAACAGGAAAGCACACGGCAATTTCTATATTTTTGTATATTTTTGCCGTGTATCCTCCCCCTCAATAAATACATTTCAATTTTCCATAAAGATTGAAAGGGCACTTGAACTGTATTTCGCATAAGTATTTACTTTGTTCTATATGTATAAACACGAAATAAACTAGTTCTGTAATGTATGTATACAGTTTAACACAGTATCATATATATATTTTTTAATTTTAAATGTTTCATTAAAAATAAATATTCTGGCAATACTAACAGATTTTATAAAATCAATTTTTTCATATTCACTCATTCAATACGATGTTTTCTAACAATACGTGATTGGTGTGAAATATCATCCAAGGGATAATTTTTTTTAACCCATTCATTTATACACTTAGAACAAAGTTATGTTTTTAAAGATGTTTTACTTTTTTAAAATTGTTAATATTTCTTCCAAATAATTTAATAAGTAAACGGCTAAATTAGTCTTTTTTTTTTGGATCTAAGTTGGAGACTCTTCATCAGTGTATAGCTTGTCAATTAAAGAAAATAAAAAAAAGTTTATGAAACAAATATCAGAAATAAGGAAGCGACGTCTCCGGAAGCAAGATTATTTATTAACACTTCCCAACTGTTACTGGTTTCATCGTTAAGCATCAAGGTACTGTGCCTACGTTATATATGGGCAGATATAATGACAGTTAATATATATATATATATATATATATATATATATATATAGTTTAATTGAATTTATAATAGCGTTTAAACTTTGTTAGAAAGTATTAGAAATGCATAGCACACGGAAATTTTTTTTCCAATTGTAGCCCTTAATGTAACTGTATATTTTAGTATGACCACGTAATTCTTAAATCAAAACATACCATATTCTATATAGATTATTTTTCTTTGCGCATGAAGTATAAATACCAATCTAACTGTGATTTCTGTACTGATAAGTATAAAGAATTTCAGTCCATATTCTTGATTTTTCAGGAGACGAAAAATAAAGTTAAACTAACTAAAAACTAAGCAGAAGAATCGATAAGGATTCTATTGCATGTGCAACATATTCGTAGACACAAATATTGTGTCTTAATTATTTGAACAATAGTTTTTTCCTATGTTTAATTACTATATATAATTTATCAAAAAGCAAATTTCTCAATGTTTATCTAAAAATTGTTTACGCATGTGTCATAAATAACAATAAAAATTGCATTTTTTTTTTTTTTTTTTTTTTTTTTTTTTTGTAGAAATCAGTTAATTTTGTCTAAACTACTTAATATATAAATTTTATTTTCATACATTTTATTTTTAAGCAAATATAAAAGGAAAAAAAAAAAAAAAAACTTACCATTTATTGAAAATAAATGCACAGCTCTAAAGGCAACAGAAAACGGCATTTCGGTCAAAGTCATAAAATTGTTATTATCCAATTGAACGTCTGATAATCCAGGCATGTTAGAGAAGAAATCTTCAGGAAGATTCGAAATTTTGTTAAAGCTGAAATAAATAAATTAATATGTACAATAATAATAATAATAATAATAAACATATAGTATAAACGATAAAAAATCTGTAAAACTTAAAACTTGCTTCTTCTTAGTGGCCGAAAGGTTCTGATATTAAAGCTTGTAAACGGGATGTGTAGGGTTTAATACCAGTTTGTGCTCGTATTGTGCTCGTCCTCTGAACCGTTCGAACTATTCTCTAAATTACACTGAAACTAGAGTAAATACAGGCTTGGACTCTTTAAAAAGACCTTACACGGAAAACTTTCCACTAGTGACTATGCTCCTCTTGAAGAAAAGAGACATTCATTTATAACATGAACACTAATATTTATATTTTTTGTTCACACTGTAAAGTTTATAAATGAATAATACATTAGTAGCAACAAAAGTCTGTTAATTATTAATAATAGTGGATAATTTATGTCACATAATATTAATAATTATGTCTTAATCGATACGAAATGTAGAATTTACAAGATAAAATTTGTTTATTTCCTTCTAAAATATATTTTATCATTTGATATATTGAATCTATATATATATAAAAGAGTACTTCCACTCACTCACTCACACACTGACTCGAAACTGGGTCAGATTATAGAACATATAGTGTAAGCACCCTCTAAGAAGGGATTTTGCGAAATTCGCCCCCCAAGGGGATGTAGGGGGCAAAATGTGATTTCAAAAAAACATTCATATCTCAAAAAAAAAAAAAAAAAAAACAGATATCCGTAAAATTTTTGTTTTAAAATATACCTAATTTAATTATCTAAAAACCAATTTCTGGAATTTTAGAAGTTCGGTCCCCAAGGGGGGATAGGGGGCAAAACGTGATTTCAAATGCGCAAAGCGTAGTTTCACATACTCCTATATATCTCAAACAGAAAAACAGATATATGTGAAATTTTTGCTCTAATATATAGCTAATACAAATACCTAAAAACTAATTTCTGGAATTTTCGAAAGTCAGCCCCGAAGATGGGAGGAGAGGGGGCAAAGCGTGATTTAAAATAATCCTATATATTGCAAACAGAAAAAGAAAAAATATATGTGTAAGATATTTTTGCTCTAAAATATAGCTCCCATAAGTACATAAAAACTATTTTCTTTAATTCTACAAATTCGTCCCAGGTGGGGCGGGAAAAGGGGGCTATGGGTAAAAAAATAGAAATATAGTTAGACCGTTCAAAATTGGTACAGATAGGTTTTAGAGATCTGCAAGTCAAATGAGGATATTTTTGAAAGTGGAAAGTTATTAGAAGGGTCAGAAAGGTGTGGGAGGGGGAGGACGGAGGGCAAAAAAAAAAATAAAAATAAAAATAGAGTTAGACCGTTCAAAATTGGTACATAAAGGTTTTTGATACCTACAAATCGATTGCGGATATTTTCGAATTAGTAAAGTTATTAGGAGGGGTGGGAGGAGGGTACGGAGAGGCAAAACATAAAAATAGAGTTAGGTCGTTCAAAATTTGTACATAGAGGTTTTTGATACTTACAAATCGATTGCGGATATTTTCGAATTTGTAAAGTTATTAAATTGGTACATGGATGTTTTTGATACCTACAAATCGATCGCGTATATTTTCGAATTTGTAAAATTATTAGGATAGACTGGAAGGGGAGATAAAAGGGCAAATATATATAAATAAGAGTTAGAGCGTTGAAAATTAGTGTTGTTAGGTTTTGAGGCTCGATAAATTGATTGCGGATATTTTGGAAAGTATAGAATTGTTACGAAGGGCGGGAAGGGATCGGGCGCAGGGGTAAAAATAAAGAAATTCAGATAAAATGTTGGAAATTAGTATTATTAGGTTTAAAAGTCCGAGAGAACGACTGCGAGTATTTTTTAAAGTCTAAAATAATTAGGAGGGGCGGGAACGGTAGGTGAAGGAGCATGCGAGCCTTGCGCGCCTGTATGCGCTGCCGCAGGCAGTAGTGGCCCAAACCGATTATTCCACTGATGGGATTTTTTTTTTAAATTTATGTTTTACCCTTACGATAATATAGTGATTCATTAAGAGTGTTGAACATAAATGCGCGCGCGCAGCGCGCAATTGCCTGCGCTGCCAAGGGCAGTGGGGACCCGTTGCGACATTTTTTCTAATCACATTTTTTTCTCTTTATTTTTTTTTTCGCATGATAAAAATTGATGTAATTTTGTGAATTCATTAACTATAATGATTCATTTAAAAATAGTGACTAGCGATGCGAGCGTAGCCTGCTAGTAGTGAATAAAACAATGTAAATTGAAAAATAAAAATAAAAAATAAACAAATAAAATTCTTGAGACATCTAATTCAAACTAAAGTAAATGCATGATGTCATTCTTAAAAATCGATTTGTGTTAATTTTCGCACCTTATTTTCGAATTTCAAAAATCGGAAAACTAATTTTTGGTACATCACTTAGAAGCACGCACACCAACCTTCTGAAAATCTGCGTTCATTTGTGGCAGAAATAGGCAACCGAGCGTGAAACTTCTTTCTGACAAGAGACCGCCTCCCCCCCTTCAACCCTCCCCCCCTTCAACCCTCCCCCCCCCCAAAAAAAAAAATAATGCGGCGCGCATTGATTATTAACACGTTCCAACTGAGCGTACTTGTTGCATCGTGAAACTTTCAATGTTCTTTGTGTGCGTTATCCCTCACCGGTCAGAGAAAATATCTGAAAGGCATACACATAGACTAATTGAATTCATAATCACACTTAAACATCGTTGGAAAGTGTTAAAATTACTTAGCGCAAAAGAAAATGCAGCCCTTAGCTTCTAATTGCAGACATTAATGTATCTGAATATTTTAGTGCAATCCTGTAAATTGTTAGAATAACAATATCTTATTCTATGCAAATCATTATTTTAGCACATTAACAATAAATGTATACTTTTTAATGAATTTTACCATAGGATTTTTTTTATGTGATTTATTTCAATGTCTGTCCTAAATCATAACACACTGGTATTTTTTAAGTGTCCTTGTACACAAACTAGTTATACGGTAATCTATAATTGCCATTTTAAATATGAAACATTTCATAGTGAACTTGAATAGCACATATAATTTTTTTTTTCTGAAAATATTTAGGAACGCTGGAGAATAACAGACGGACGGATACACAAAGTAAAATCATATTCGCACTTAAAATTTGTTAGAAATTGTTAAAAACTCTAAATGTAAACGAAAATGCAATTTTAACAAATTTCCAATCACATCCCTTCATTTAACTGAATATTTTTATGTAGCCCTGTGAATTTTAATGGTAATTATACTTTATTCTAAAGAAATACTTTCTTTTCCACATATCAATAAGATGTTTTAACTTCATTAAGATTTTGCAAAGTTAAGTCATTAAAATTTTGTTTATAGAAATACCTCTCATGTAACTCAATGCTTTGGAATACTTTCGGGTGTCCCTCTACACAAACTAGTGGTGGTATTTATTCAATTTTTTATGGGAAATAGCCGATAATGAACTTTAATAACATACTTCAATTTCATTATGTAAAGTAAAGCTACGAAAATAGGGTTTATAGAAATACCAACGCTTAGAACATAATGCTTTGGTGAGTGTCTGTACACAAACCAGTAGACATATTCGCTTCCTTTCAGTAGGGAACATCCTATAGTGAACTTGAATAATCATATCAGTTTCATGAAATTCCATGTATATTTATGTGAATAGACAGACGGACAAGACAAACTGTGAATCCGGAGTCATTAACACTTTTCAACCTTGTTGAAAAGTGTTACAAACTTTCACTATATGTTCCATGATCTGACCCAGTTTCGAATCTGTGGTTGTAGTAAATTTTTCAGTGCGTTAAATAGTAAGTCACTGAGTGAGTGCAAGTACTCTTTTACATACACAGATATGAGGTAATAAAGAAATCTGGATAAAGTTTTTATTTTGATTATTAATTGATCTTCAGGATGTACGCAGTAAAACTTCGAAACATTGCTGCTAAACATTAGCCGAAAATTTTATAGTAAGTATTAAAATTTATAACAAATAAAGTGTATTGTCACAATACTCAAATAAAGTATAAAAAGTTACGCTCAACCGTAAAATTTACAGCTAGAGCTTGACAGCGAGGTTTAAATTTTTACTATGTACACAATGATTTAGATTACATATATTAATGTTAGTTTTTTCTTTATTTTCAGAAAATCGTAGACTGATTTAACTCAAATTTGCGTAGTTGACAGACTTT
The DNA here is from genome assembly GCA_963930645.1 of Salticus scenicus. Classification (NCBI taxonomy): domain Eukaryota; kingdom Metazoa; phylum Arthropoda; class Arachnida; order Araneae; family Salticidae; genus Salticus; species Salticus scenicus. The sequence goes on along the minus strand of OZ005649.1, from coordinate 93,026,433 downwards.
GGAAGCTCATGTTGTAAGAAAAAGAGTGTATGACTCAGGTTTAAATATACTGAGATAATAAAAAAAAATAAAAAATAAACTTTTTAATTCGAAAATTGTTTAACAATAATTAAAAATGTACAACATCCTCTTATACATCATAAATGAAGCACCACAGAACTGATGTTAAAAGGTAATAAGGGAAAAAGTTTGAATAAACACCATAAAATGCCGCTTTGTTTGCAGCACTCGTGCCTATTTTATACGCCTGACAAAGGGTAGTGTCTCTTTCAACCTGAAACAATTGTTGTGACGTCTTACATTTTATGGTGCTTACTAATTTATTTGTCATGTCTTGAATTACTATGATGGCTATAAATACATTTATCCTATAGCGATTGATAAAACTATTACCATACATTATACTACCTAAATATATCAATCTAAGAAAACATGAAAATGTTCACCTTTCAATCATAATATTAGATTTGTGCGACTTTATGACCACTGAGTCAGTTGTAGAAAATGTGAGTTATTCCACGTACTTGAACATCAGCATTAACAACGCGAGCGTTCCGCTTTGTTTGCCGCACTCGTGTCTACTTTCTTCACCTGACGAAGTGTTGTCTTTCGACTCAAAACATTTTTTGTGAGTTCTTTCATTTTATGGTGCTTATTAATTTATTTGTCATGTGTTGAATTATTATGACATCTGTAAATTGCATACGTTCTAAGCAGTTGATAAAACCATCATAGTGTATTAGACACCTAACTATATCAATCTGAGAAAACATGATAATTTTCACTTTTATATCAGGATGTCAGGTGTGTGTGACTTTACGTGCACTAAATGATAATGGGGGTTATTCGAAGTACTAGAATATGAGCATTAATGAAATTTTTAATTAAAGAAACACAATAATGTATATTTTAGAATTGTATATTTAATATAAAATCCAGTTAAATGGTAAGAGGGCTATAGCATTTAAAGGTAGTCAATAACCGTTTTATTTTCAACTGCTAAAATCATCGATTAACTGAAAATCACTTATGTTTTACGCATATGCATAAGGTTATATTTATAATTATATAATTGACAGAATAGAAACTATTGAAAAATTACAGCACCAATTAATGATTTTTGACTAAATATACAATTTTGTCCCGAATCGGTCTTTTTTGTTACTATATAACTTACTATATATCAATTAATAAGGAATTTGTAATTTTCCGTATTTTTTCGTCTCATTTTTTTTTTCTTTAATTGCAATCAATTACTTTTTTGAGTATGACCATGAATACCAAAATGTATACATAAATAAATAAATAAATAAAAATTGGTTTACCTCAAATCGATAATGGCTAAATTTGTTGCTGGATCTGGAAACATATTTCTCTTCATTTCAGTAATATCATTTTCCATCATATTGAAAATGGTCAACTTCGGAAGATCACTAAATGCGTTATCAACAATGTGTGATACTTTAGCACTTATAATGCCAAGAGCAGTTAATGCAGGTAAACGTGGAAAAGGTTCATCGACAGAATCTAAAACCATAGAATGAACATCTATTAGTGAGAGGCGTTTCAGATTTCGAAGCTGTTTCCAGTCCCATTGGGCAACGAATTCTACTCCTATTGCTCTAAATTCTGTCAAAGTATCTTCTAATCCTTCAAATGCAACATCATCATCTGAAAACGACATGAGTTCTGTTCTTACAAGACGTATCTATTTTTAAGAAGAAACGAAATATGAATTAAATGGTTAATCTGATTCATTCTATGAAATGTGAAAGATAATTTATAAAACATAAATTCTTGAGGAACTATTTAAAAAAACAAACCAGTAATTATAATATCCGATACTAGTGTTTGCAATATTTATAGTCTAACTTTTTAAGTTTATATTATATTTTTTAATGATTCCGTAGTTATATTTAAAAATAAAAATAAATCTCTAAACATTTAAATATATTTTTTAATCATAAATAAAGTGATTCTTTAATATTAATATATACAAATAAAAAAATATTGAAAAAAGTTCCTTACAATGACGCAAGGTAACTTTAAAACAAGCGGTGTCATACATTTATAAGTTATTAAAAAAAAAAAAAAAAAAAAAAAAACCGGAAATTAAGTAAGGTGTTTCTTACAAGGAAACATTCAAAAGGTGTCATCTTCAAAAAGTATTGAAAAAAATATATGTGATTCTAATCTTCATAAAACACCAGAGAATGGAAAAATTATCGGCTGAAATTAATTACAGCGACCACAAAAAATTATCAAAATTAAGAATATTTGGCGATTTAGCGCTGTTAGGCGATACGTTTGCTAGCACCGAGATTGCCGTGTACGAACAGAACCGTGTTTTGATTTTCGGCCAAGTACTCAAAATCAGTTGCCTAGCCACGTGAAATCGCCAAATATGCTTAATTTCGATATTTTTTTGTGGTCGCTGTAACTCATTTCAACCAATAATTTTTTCATTTTCTGGTGTTTTATGAAGAGTAGATTCAAATATATTTTTTTCAATACTTCTGGAAAATGACACCTTTTGAATGTTTCCTTGTTAGTTATAAATTAAACTTACACACATTCGTGCTCGTTGTATCATTTAACATTTAATGTCCTTTGCCTACGTTATCACACAATGGAGAGAAAAAAGGACAAAAAGGCCGAAATATAGACTAATTTAATTTATAATCACACTTAAATATTGTTGGAAAGTATTAAAAATACTTAGCAAAGTGAAAAATTTAAGCAATTGAGAAATTTAAGCAATTCCCAATTGCCGCCCTTAACGTATCGGAATATCTTAGTGTAGTCCTGTAAATCTCGAACGTAAGCATACCATATTTTAAGCATACACAATATATCATTTTAACATATTAACAATAAAAATATATTTCATTGTAATTTTTGCAAAAGAAAAGTAAATAAATGTGATCAGTGAAATTCTCAATCCTAAAACGCAATGCATTTTTTATTTATTTTTATTTATTTATTTATTTATATTTTTTTAGGTGTCCTTGTATATAAACCAGTTATACAGGGCTAATTAAAACAATTATAACAAGGAACATTCCATAGTGAACGTGAATGACATATAACATTTTTAAGATGTTCAGAAAATATTTAAGGACGCTGGAAGTGGATAGACCGTCCGAAAGACAGACGGACAGCCAGATAGCCAGATAAACAAATTCAAATCATATTCACTCTACAAATTTGTTACAAAGTATTAAAAACACTTAATATTAGCAAAAAAGTGTAATTCCAGCAAATTTCCAATGATAGACGTTAACGTAACTGAATATTTTTGTGTGGCATTGTATAATCATACTATATTTTATAGAAAGCATTCTTTTGTGCATATAAATAACATATTTCAATTTCATTAAACTTTGTGCAAATTAAAGGTATCAAAATAGGGTTTATAAAAATACCTCTCATAGAGCACAATGCTTTGGAAAACTTTCGCTTGTCCCTACTCATACGTCATTGATGGTATTTACTTCATTTTTGATAGGGAACATCCGACAATGAACTTGAATAACATAGCGCAATTTTATTAATATTTGTGTAAAATAATGATATTAAAATGAGGTTAATGGAAAAAACCTCTCATAGAACGCAATGCTTTGGAAAACTTTCGGGCACCAATGGAATTTACTCCATTTTCAACAGAGAATATCCGATATTGAACTTGAAAAAATATATTAGTTTCAAGGATTTTCATTAATATTTACGAGAGTTCTTACAGTCAGAAAGACGTACAGATAAACGGACAAACCGAAGTCATAAACAGTTTTCAACTTTGTTGGAAAGTTTTAATGAAAACATAATTTGTATTTCAATTTTATTTTGCTTTAGAATTTTTGTCGTTTTAAAAACTTAAAACCCAAAGTTGTAGATAAAAAACAACATTTCATAATTATTTACATTATAATATACTAGACAAGCTCCGGTTCGTGAACGAACCGAATTCCGAATGCGGTAATTTCTTTTAAATCAAACTCGAAATGTACAAAACTCCGCCAGATGCTGCTTGTGTGCCAATAGATCAAAGTTTATTAAATTTATTATCAATGAAGACTTTGCCCCGCTTCGCTGGTCACTATATTTAAAGGAAACTTTTCCTATATCACTTTATAAACAAAATAAACAAAATAAATAAATCATGAAATTGCTCTACAGCCCACTTTAGTTCCCCGCTGACTTCAGCAGCTTATCACTCATGCACAGCCTCTCGGGTGCCTGTGTTTATTGTCTGTAACTAAAGATTATCAGTGGCCTTCCATTTTTGTGTTTATGAGAACACTTTCGAAACGGACAGTTAAAAAAAAAAAAAAAAAAAAAAAGTAGCAATATTATATTTGAATTCCAGTTATATATGAACAACACTATACGTGGTGTACATAATATTTTATTTCACGTTATTTTCTATATTTGATTTATTCGATCAAACATAAAATAACAACAATTTCGCGCCAAATATAATATTACAATGTGCGATTATCGGTTACGTCTATCGCATGAAAAAATTTTTGGGGTTATAATAGTAGTTGAGTTAGTTAATAGTAGTTGGTATATGGAAAAATAAATAATGAAATATGTAAACCTGATCATGGTACAGCCTTAATATAGCTCCCCTTGGCGACTTTTATAATTTATCGCCACTTTAGACAAAAATTCATACTTTATATGATTATTTTTTCTGTTTCTTTCTTTTCTTTTCTTTCAAAGGGAAAAAAAAAATATATATATATATACATGTATATGTCTAAAATTGAGGTATATTGATTTTTTTTTTTTTTTTTTTTTTTTAGGACTGAGGACTATTATCAATCTATCCGCACTAGCCGCATATTTACATGAGGATTAGCGACGAAGTCGGCGGTTTCTTTTGTTTATTTATTTATTTTATTTTATTTTTTTCTTTTTCTTTTTCTTTTTTCTTTTCTTTTTTTTTTTTTTTTTTTTTTTTTTTTTTTTTTTTGACTCAACATATAAAAAATATGATTTAGTTAAAAATTGACTTCAACTTAACAAAATATAAAGTAAACTTCATCAAAGAAATCATATTAACTATTTATTTATTTATTTTTATTTTTATTTTTTAAATTAAAATATGTATTAATTACCTGTTCGATTCCTGTGTGTTTGAAAGAATGTTTCGGAATAAAGAGCAAGGATGAATTTTCGATTGTCAAGGAAAAAAGTTTTGTGTTGTGCTTTGATACCGCCGACATAGGTATAAGTAATTCTTCAGAACTTAAAAGATCTAAACATGACATTATACTATCCTTTGCATAAGTAGTGCATCTGCATTTAGGAGCAATATCTTCTACAGAAGGACAGCCATTAATAGCTGAGACAAAAACAATAAAAAAAGAAAGACTTTCCAGAATACCTAAGGGAAAAAAAATTTGTTTTTTTTTTAATTAGAAATGCAAATTAGATTACATTTATAAGTTATTTCAATACGAATATATATATATATATATATATATAATTCTCCCATTTTCTTTACAAATATTTCAACAAAAACTCTTTTCTTACATAAAATATTGTATATAATTTGCCCTACAGATTTAAATCAATCCAATTTCCGTTTAATAAGAAAAATCTATGTTATTTTTGTCAAAACTTTATTTGATAAAAATTTCGTTTTCAATTATGTAATATTTATTAAATCAATGTATATACAGTGCGCCAAATGTCACCCCCCCCCCTCCGATCTCGGAAAAGCATCAAAGTTTTGATAAAATGGCGAAACACATGCTCTTTGAATTCGAGAAGCACTTCGCTCTTTTTATGAAAAAATTTTGGATCAGGAATGAGGGCCTTAGGAACACCGCTAGAAAAAGCAACTTTAAAATTTCTAATAGGCTATGTTATCTTTGGAAACGTATCTTCAAGATAATGAATTTGACATAAATAGTTTTGTCTTGCAAGGATTATTAAAGAAGTGAAATACGTTTAAATTCCATATTTCTAAATTCAGATAAAGCCATCCTACTCCATCTCGGAAATGCGTCAGAAATTTATAAAATGGCGAATCACATATACAATGAATTCTAGGGAGGCCTTTTTTAGTGAAAAGAATTTGGACCCCGTAGAGGAGTAGGGAGCTGCTAGTGTGGGCAGCTTTAAAATTTCAAATAAGAAGGTATATCTTTTGATACATCCCTGTAAACGTTTCTGAAAGGCAATGAATGTATATAAATAGTGTTGACTACAATAAACATTAAAGGAGATGCATGTATATGAGATTTTCAGATTTTGAAATTTGGAATTTATATTCATGTATCTCCTTTAATATTTATCGTAGGACAAAAGTATTTACAATAAACTAATTGTCTTCAAGAGACCTTTTCAAGGATATATCACTAGATATACCTACTCATTTGAAATTATTAAATTGCCTTCTCAAGCTGTTCCCTTAGCCCCACCCCCCCAGGCAAAGATGAGTTAATCCAAAAGAGTAACTCTTGACTTTATTGAACATGTGTTTCATCATATATATATATATATTTAATTCTAACGGATTTCCAAGATAAGGGGTCTGTGTGGGATGTTTGGCGAACCCTGTGTGCACAAATAAATTTCTAATAATAAAAATAATAATAATAATTAACTTTTAGTAAAAGATTTTGTTTATTTTTGCCATACCTCTCTTTATTTACCTGCCCCTGTTATTTATATTTATATTTTATAATTTATATTTATATTTTTAGTTTGTCTGTTTTCTACTTAATACTCAAATTCCCATAATATTCTGAGATTAAAATAAAATGTGCGTTTATTTATTTATTGTATAATTTCTGCTAAATATACTGTCTCCTTATACGTATTTCATTAATTACTGAAAACATATTAATTTTAACATCAAGATCTGATCGTAAGATTCAAATCGTTCCTTCTTCGGGATTCAAATTATGCGACTGACTCTGGAATAATTAAACCCAAAGAATGTTTGAGCACCTAAATCTAACTTTTACCATTGTAGTGTTGTGAGCTTATAAGTGTACAATACTTACACTCGACGACATTCAAGGCCAGTGTTATTTTACTGGAAACTTTATTTTTGCAGTTGCTCATTATCTAATGCGATTTTATTTATTTATTTTTATTTCCGTTTTCATATTCACAGAAAAATCACAAGCGTTAAATTATCAGCCGTTTCTCAAAAATTTCGGTTTCTTATTTCTTTTCCCCATTTTCTTTTTCTTTAAAAAATAACTGAGTACAATTTTTGTTTAAAAATCAACTGATTACATTTTTTAAATTTTTTTAACTAGAAAATAAAATGCTAAAAACGTTAAAAATCAATTTTTTGAAAACGATCAACAGAATGGGGAAATGTAATAAAAAAAATAAATAAATACATTAGATAATTAGTAATTGTAGAAACAAATTTCTTATAGAATCAAACGGGCTTTCACTGAGAAAAAATAATATATATACCGTCTTTATCTAAAAGGAATAAATGGCTATTTTCTAAATCCCTTAAGTAGAAATATAGATTTCTGAGCTATGCGCATAAGGCACGCCAATTAACTGAATGGACGAAATGATCGAAAATTTCTAGTCTACATATTTCTAGATGGTGAAACAATATTCTGAATATTCTGATTCTTTTGTATGGCAGGAAATTCTCGTTTGGTTATCTAGATTTGGATCATAAACCAAGATTATAGTTGCTGAAACCCGCCTCTTGTATTTTATTTATTTGGAGATAATTTCAAATATTTTTGACCTCGATAATATGCACAAACTCTCCAGAATTTTAATAGGTTTTTTTTTTTTTTAACTCGTTTTCAAAGAGGACTAGAATTTATAAGGATGAAATGGAACTATTTTTTCTGAAACCACAATTTACATTCTAGATGTCAATCACAGAATATTTTCTCAATGTTGGCCTTTGATGAGTATGCTGTTCATTGCACGTTGTTAAAGGCAGCTCTTTTTTCGCATGAATTTATAAAATATTTTGAATATGTAGCAATCTACTTTGATTAAAAGTTACAAATGCGTTTCCAGAATTGTGAGTTTTATTACAAAATTAATATGTTGAAAGACTGTGTTTAATAATTATTTGGAAAAGTAGTCAGATAAATTTTATAATTACGTATAACAGGCTCTTAAGTTTTATATAAAATTTAAAATTTCGAAAACGACACTTATTAGCAATTTAATTTATAGATTTTAAATGCTCATCGTGTAATTCATTGTAGATAGGAGAGCTTTAACATACAAATGATTATGATGCAATTAGATTTATTTTTCCGAATTATTTAAAAGTTAGTTTCTGTTAATGATGCTTACGCTGCTCGACATGAAAATTGCCTCTGACACCATTTCAGCATATTCTTATGTAAAAGGACCTCCTGAATCCGAATATGACACCTAATTTGCCTTATCACCCACCGTTTTGCAAGAATGAATCTGTATTTTTACCATTTTTCGCTGATTTTATGGCTATAAATTTGATTTTTAAGATGGAGGAGGATTATTTTAACCGTAAAATATCTTCTGAGGGGCTACAGAGTTGGAAAATTCTAATACAGGGACATTTGCAACAAGGGAAAATTTTTGGGGGATTTGCCACTGAAATTATGCATTTAATATCTTATATTTTCTTAATCTCTTATTGATTTTCTTAATCTCTTTTTAAACTTTATATTATTATTATTATTATTATTATTGTTTTTAGGTGTTAAATTAATTATTTTTCATTTTTAAAATCACATTCCTGGTCATAAAATTATCAAACAGGGAAAGAAATTGATGGAGGGGGTGGTGTATCTAGAAAACGGCGGGTGACTGTGTAAAATGTTAGTCATATTCGAATTCAGTAGATTATTTTGCATAAGAATCAGAAAAATTGTATAAGATTTCGATTATTTTATTTTATTTATTTATTTATTTATTTATCTTTTTTTTTTATTTTATTTTTTTTTTTTTTTGCAGAGCAGTGTTGTTGAATTAAGTCAGTGTATCTAGAAAAAAAGTTCTTTTCTTTCTTACTGTTACATAAAAAATTACGGAACACATTATATATTTTAAAGTTTACATAATCATGCATACATTAAAGTTATTTACAGATAACAGACTGAGGTTCTTTTAAAACAAATTAAGAATATTTAACATTACGTTTTTGTAGAATTAACTTTATAGTCTGTATTTGCTAGGAAAAAATTAATTGTGTAAATTATTAATATATATATATATATATATATATACATGGGGGGGTTAATGTACTTTTAGAAAATATAAAATTTACACTCATTGTTCTATTATTAAGCTATATAAATATTTAATTTTAGCTGAGTAAGATGCATAATTAAAAAACAGTAACATAAATAAAGTGTACAATTGTTTAAAAAACTTTCTTCTGATAAGGTTATCTAATTTTTTTACTCACACAATAAATGAATAATTAATTAATTATACAAAATAAAGCACTCTATCAGTTATTAAGCATTCAATATAAATCAATAAATAAATCATAATAATAAAAATTTTATGTATGATGTAATACATAAGAAAATGAAATAAATGAGTATACTGAAAATTAAAGTGCATTTTGTATGCAGAAATAAATAGAAAAAAATAAAATAAACACAGATTTGTTAAAAAAAAAAAAAAAAAAAAAAAAAAAAAAGGAAGAAAAAAAATGATGAAATTAAATTTCTCACCCATTGTTTATGAATATTTATTTATTTGAAGACTTATTCCCAGATAGGGCGAAGATATTCTGATAACCGAACAGAGGTTTCGTTTCCCCTCCTAATCTATTATCGTAAATACCAGATTCAATTTTAAACGCGATAAGGCTTTATAATGTGCAGTGAGTGTGTAAAAAACACATCTGTTTCTGCACCCAGAGGGAATTTAAGGATAACATGATAATGAAAACAAGATAAAAATATTTAAAATGTACATCTCAAAAAGCAGACATCAAAAAATCTGATTTTTTTTTTTTTTTCTTTTTATATTGAGAGACTCTTCTAAAAAATTTTTTATAGAGTGTGTAGGTTGAATTATTTATGTCTGTATTTTTCTATGTACAAGAAAAGCTAAAATTAACTTCTAGGCAAATTTGGAATTATGTATAAGTTTTAATAGCTGAAAAAAGTATTCTTAGAAATTATTAAAAAAAAAAAAAAAAAAAAAAGATTCGACTAGACCCGAAAATGAATAGGAATAATTATTATTAATACTCACTACGTCTTTAAAACTCGGGAAAAAAAATCAATAAAATTTTATCCTTTTTTTTTTTTTTTTTTTTTTTTTTTTTGTAACATCTAATCCTTTAATGTTCGTTATTTTTGCAGAGTAACCAAATAATTGACAGTAGCATTTTTTTTTTTTCATTGATCAGTTATTTAGATTTTTCCCCTTGCGTTCATACATTTTTAAATTTTTAAACTTATTGTAGTATTTTGGTTTTATTTAAAGAAATGCATCGCTCTATATTAAGCTTATGATATTTTGAAAATTTTAGTTATGTTGAAAATCGCAATTAGGTCGTTTTTTATAATATTTTATGAATTCTTTTTTTTTTTGTATATTTGAAATGCCACAGTTTCAGCACTATGAAAAAAGGGCAAATCAGTAGGGTTGATCTTCTACCACGATGATTATACAGACCTATAGATATAGTATTTCCACACCTACCAACCATCTCATCATTAAGCTTAAAATTGTTAACGCCCCTTGGAAAAACGACATTTTATCCACATCACTTTATTTTTAGAGTGAATTTCTTTTATTACGACCAAATAAGAATAAAATTACTCTAAATAGTGATTGTTGTAAAAGAAAATAATCTGGTGTGTAACTCGCACGACTTTCTCTTACCTTGAAATTTAATACTGTAAATATTGGTTGGAGATTAAGAGATAACGAGAACTGATATGTAAACCTATGTTAAAATAATTCAAATTAGGCTTCGGAAGAGTTTATGTGATTCTGTGTGATCACCCGTTTCATTACTGATCCTACACTTATATAGAATTTAAATCTGTTTTTAAAATTAAAAGTTCACTTAAAATTATTCAAACAAATTTTTACATGTAACATTCCTTGAAACTTATCAGTCTCGATCAAACTTTTCCAGTAACAAATTTATATTAACTGGAAAATACAACTTTTAGATATCCTGAAATTAATCGTTTTGAAGTTACTCTAAGAGACACAGACAAAGGTCAAATGTTAAAAATTTCACTTTGGTATTCGAGAACCCTCAAAACGTGTGAATATACCAAAAAACAAGCGATGAATATTTAGCTTTAAAACATATATTATTTACGTATGTTTATGAGGAATTCATTTTAATTCCTGAGCAGCTTTCAAGGACATGTTAAAATATTTTAGTTAAGCACTTCCATTAATATTGAAAAAAAAAAAAAAAAAAGTTATGGCTTAAATATTGGCAGCCCTGAATATCTTCTGAAAATTATGTACACGTCACATGGTGCACATAAATATAATCCTATATTAATAATACACTGCACAACCTGAAGTACACTTCCATCAGTCATCAAGTATTGTCGCACTATAATATAGTTCTTTGTGTAGCCCTGTAAATGAACAGTAAATGATTTCCAAACCATATTCTACGTGAGACATGTTTTTATGTATATAAATATATATATATATATTCATTTCATTTGTTTTAGTGCAGTCTATAGCTATTAAACTCTACTTACCTGCAATTTACCCCATAGACGTAATGTATTTGAATTATCTTGGGCGTCCCAGTACGCGAATCATTTGCTTCATCTCAACGAAAATATTAGTGTAGTATCCCTATATCATACACATTAATAATACCAGATTTGGACTTCCATCTACCATTTGTTCTTGAGATATGCTGATAACTGACAGACACACACACAGACAAACCGCTAAAAACATGGTTTTCGGATTCAGGTCACCTCAAAACATGTAAATATAACAAAAACTCGCTTTCGAAAATTTTATCCAAAAACAATACTTTCTCTACTTTATGGGTAAGAGAAAGTAAATAATTTGGTGTGTCACTCACACGACTTTCTCTTACCCTGAAATTTAATACTATAAATACAGGTTGCAGATTAAAAGGTAAAATAACGTGTACTGATATGTAAACATGTGTTAAACAATTCATATTAGGCTTCTGAAGAGTTTTATATGATAACTAGTTCTGTGTGAGGGGGGCTACCGCCCCCCTCAACAACCCGTTTCACTAATGCACCTACATTTATATAGAATTTAATCCGGCTATTAAAAAATAATTGTGTTTTTAAAAAATAATTTATTAAAATTATTATTTAAAAGAATTATCTTTTATGATAATGCAGACGATTTCCGTATTAGAGAAGTAGTATAACACCAAATATAAAAAAAAAAAAGTCCATTTTGTTCTCAATATAAAAAAAAAAAAAAAAAAAAAAAACGATTACTTTGTTTTAAATTATCGCAGATCGAATGTTCAACCATTCGTTTTAAAGCTATTGGCGAGCAGTTTTGAAAGATACCCATCATGAAAATGTACTCCCCTCGAGGGGGACTTCCCCCCCCCCAGGGGGGACGCGAGGCTCCTACATACACAAAATTTTTTTCCCACTTAACTATCTCTATTACAAAAAATATATATTCGTTTCATTTGGTTTAGTGCAGTCTATAGACATTAAACTCTACTTACCTGCAATTTCCCCCATAGACGTAATGTATTAGATTTCTCTTGATTGTCCCTGTACACGAACCATTTGCTTGATATTACGAAAAGCTTACTGTAGTATCCCTATATGATACACATTTAGAATACCAAGTTTGAACTTTCTGCCATAATTTGTTTTTGAGATATGCTGATAACAGACAGACACACATACAGACACACACACAGACCATTTGCTAAAAACATGATTTTCGTGTTCAGGGGACCTCAAAACGTGTAAATATAACAAAATCTCGCGTTCGAAAATTTGACCCAAAAACAATACTTTCTCTACCTTATGGGTAAGAGAAAGTAAAAAAAATACTAGAAATTTTATGCTTAATAATGTGATGATTGTCAAGTATGTATTATATATTCGATATTGATTGATCAAAATATCGAAAAAATAGAAACTCAAACTTAATGCTAAATTATTTTTCTTCTGTTCAGACAAACACAGTAAAATTAAAAGTTTGTAATCCTTATAAAAATTAATCATAGGAAACAATATTATATAATTTCTATAGATTTTAAAAATAAATATTTAAAATGTCTTTAAGAAATTCCATTTCTTATGAGCCAGTGCTAGCCTATATTTTTCAATTCAAACTGAATAGCATCAATGATAAATATCTTATTATTTAAAATTATGAAAATTATCTTTTATTTATGAGAAAGTATATCTATCTATCTATCTATCTATCTCTCTCTGTATATATATATATATACATGCAGCTGTTGGATAAAATATTGTGAAAAAATTTGCTTTCTTACGTTTTGTAGCATCTTGAAAAACATTTACAGTGTTCTTCATCAATTTCGGGAGAATAAGGTAAACTTCACTTTTCTCATATTTTTAAGCAAAGGTTTTGTCCGAAGGTCCTTAGGGGACAAACAACAAATCCAAAAGTCTAAAAAGAATTTGTGATAACCCTGTAAATGGAAAAGTTTCGATTGATATGCAAGTTCTAGATATGGCTATAAATGCTATATGTTATATTTGTGTACAGTTCTGTGAGGATATCTTGAATATTTAAAAAGTTATTAATTTTATATTAAAAAATGCTACAATTTTTCAGAAGCTTTTACTTTGTTGTTTTCCTTCATATTTTATGAAGCTTCCGGATAACATGACAACATATGCCTAAATCATTATACTATTATTTAAAACAAATATATTTAATTTTTCAAAGAGATATGGGCAAAGTCCATTTAAATATCATACAAATTCGTAGAGATATCGGTGATTAAATGGGAGGTTATTCACAAATGAAAATTTGTATCAAAAGAAAAAATTATATTTCTTTTTAAACAATTCATTTTTCTTTCTTCTTTTTCTTTCTTCCTTTTCTTTTTTTTTTTTTTTATTATAAGATGTAGTACGTACCTAAAAAAAAAAAAAAAAAAAAAAAAGGAAAATGAGTCGTAAATATTGTATTAAGTTTAATTGTGTAACACAGTTTTCTCTGATACAATTTTTTATTTGTGAATGGCCTCTTGCAGTAAAGACCTTTCTAGAAAACAGCTGAAAAACAGCTTAATTAATCACCGATAATTCTTTAATTTTTTGTGATATTCAAATCGACATTTTTTATAAGGTGTTCTATACAGTTGGGTGTATGCCAACTATGTCAGTGTTTTTTGGCTTCAGTCCGCGCATGTGCAGTAATATATTATTTACTACAAATGTCCATATCTCTTTGAATTTTAAATATCATTGTTTAAACTATAGTACAATGATTTAGGCATAAGTTGTCATGTTTTCCGAAAGTTTAATGAAATTTGAAAAAAAAAAAGCTCTTTGGAGTTTAAAGTAAAATCTTGCGAAATGTTTTTGCATTTTTTAATAAAATATTAATAACTCCTTAAATATTCAATATATCCTCACAAAAACCTACACACGTATAAAATATAGCATTTATAACCATATCTAAAGTTTGTAAATCAGTCGAAGATTTTCTATATCGAGTTTTATCAAAACACTTTTTGTTTTATTGGATTTGTTGTTCGTCCCCTAAATGCCGTCGTGACAAATTATTTGCTGAAAAATGTGAGGAAGGACATGTTTACCTTATTCCCGAAATTGAAGAACACTATGTTAAGTACTTTTCAAGATATTCAACAAAACGTAAAAAATCGAAAGTGTTCACATTATTTTGTCCAACACATATATATAACATTCAAGAATTACCAATTTGGAACACAAATGGAACGATAATCTAATTCCCCCCTCCCCCCCCCCCCAAAAAAAAAAAAAAAAAAAAAAAAAAACAAGCTGATACAAAATTTTTGGAATACTGAATTTAATCGGACGAAAGTGAAGGAGTGGATTGTACTATCATTTATCATAGATTAGCTCACAGAATAACTTGCTCCGCCATTTTGATTTCAAGTGGCGGCCAAATGAAAAATTTTCAACACTGTAACTTTTAAAATATTAAGTTAGTACCAAATTATTTTTAGAATAGACAAATCTCAGAAATACATTTAATATAATCGTTTTCCAACTTGTTCCGCGATGTTGTTTTCAAGTGAAAGTTCACATTAAAAAAAAAAAAAAAAAAGATTTGCTTAGAACTCCATATGTAGATAGCTCTCCTCAATATTTCCACAAAGTCCATTAATAAATCATGCTACTTCATATGAAAAAAGAAATCAACCTACCGTTCCTAATGAAGCGGAAGAACTTGTTATTAATTGTTTTTATTATCGACAGTAATTACACAATAAGTGAAATTCGTGGCTTGTTGTGCACTTCAACTCCCATAGAAAGAGTGTTGTTTATCTCTCTCTCATATTTAACAGTTTGAATAAGGGCCCTAGCATATTCCCGTCGACAGTTGTCACTTGATCCGTGACGTAATAGGAGCCTTTTTATAGGAGTCTTACCATCGAAAGTGACGTCACAGTGACGTTCTTGTCTACATTCGACACTTGTCGATTCGAATATGCTAGTGCCCTTAATACGTTGTCACAAGATTTGTTTGAATAAAAATACATTATCTATCTATGTACATGGTCTGTCCCGACAGTAATGCCGCCATTTTTATTTTAAAAAAATTATTGAACCGATTCGTACACTTACTCAATATTCTTCGAAATACATCTCTCCTGCTTCCACACACTTGTTCAGAAGCGATTTCCATACCTCGTGTATATTTTATATGCGTCCTGATAGTCCGTCTCAGAGATGTCCTTTAGTAACCTCGTCGTAGCCTCCTTGATGTTCTCCAGGGTCCCCAAATGCTTTCCTTTGAGGAGTTTTTTAATCTTCGGGAACGAAAAGAAGTCGGATGGTGACAAATCAGGACTTTAAGGCTGCCGGGGGAGGGTTGAGACGCTGGGAGCATTGTCATGGTGCAGCTTCCAGGAATTCTTGATTTCGCGCCTGACGCGGTTGACCCGTTGCTTTAGTCTTTTCAGTACTTCGGCGTAAAATTTGGCGTTGACTGGTTGGCCAGGTGAACAAATTCAAAATGGACCACTCCCTTGGATTCGGAAAAACAATGAGCATCGCTTTGACCTGCTATTTGCTCATTTTTGCCGTTTTGGGGCTTGGGAACGACGTCGTGTGCCACTCTGCGCTTTGTCTTTGTATTTCTGGGTCGTACAAGAAGGTAAAAGATTCATCATCACTTACCACATTGTCCAAAACAGTCGGATCGTCCTCACAACACACCAACAAATCTGCTCGAGAGTTTGTTCCATCTTGATTTCGACTGATCACTCATACAAGGGTTAACTGAAACAGGCACTGTGACTCTGCAGGAGCTCGGACGCGACTGGCGCTAGTGGCACTGTGTTCCCACAAGATTCCACAAACCCTTCCGTGCAAGCGTTGACCCTGTGCGACGGATAGTCGCGGCAGAAAAAAATAGGGCCGCGAGGTCTGTTCCGCATTACTATCGGAACAGACCTTGTATTTTGCGGATGTTAATTAATGAAACAGTATTTTAATTGATATGAAAAAATAACGTAATTAATTTTATTTCTGCCTATGAAAATTCAGTTGGTTTTAAAAATGTAACTATGCAATGTTTGCTTATGGTAATATTAATGGAAAAAAACGTGTAAATGACTGAATTCGAAAAGATAAACAATTAATAATAGTAAGTGTAATATTTTCAAAATGAACGAAAGGATTTTTTTAACATAATCTTCTTTTCGACTTTATTTTTAACGCATTTTCAATGTCCATTGAAATTTATATCTAATGTACTCCAAACTGATTGTCTTCAATGACGGTTGTAGCTCTTGAGGCAGTATACTCAGTATACTGTTATGAATTTGTAAGTAATAGTAAATAATTTTCACTAATTTTATTTAAAGAAGCTTATTAGTGATATAAAATGTTAATTTTCCAAGTTTCTATTTTGATTTGGTATTAAAATAGTTCGTTTCTAATTAAAAACCGGTTAAAAAGTTTCACAAGGGTAGAAAAAGTCTTGGCATTTATCTCATACCATATTGTCGATTTTATCGTCACTTGACGACATATTTGAGGACTTTGGTGAGAAAATCCTTACTGATATATCGGTTTTCGAAGCTCTAAATCGAATATTTCTCGAAAGAGCCCAAAAATGTTGGAAATATGATAGACTATAAATAAGATTTCTTGACGGCCGTAGGAGTTCAATTCAGTTGAAGCTAAGTTCTTGTACGGCTAGAAACTATGACCGGGCCTCTTCTGTTGCATAGCCTTCTAAACTAGATGCCTTCCCCGTGGCTCGGAAGCTTGGCCTTACCACCTGGTACAGATTGCACGACATTTTTATTCAACAGCCACCAACAATTTTTAAAAGTGGGATTTGATATCATATATCACTTATCAAAACTATTGGTAACAGTTGAAGAAAAAAGTGCGCAATCTGTACCAGGTAGCTCTATCTACCGCTTGAATTGTTATCAAGTTTCCGAGCCACGTGGAAGGCATCTAGTTTAGGAGGCTATGACTATTGGATACAGCTTATGCTGTATGTTATGCTAAAGATTTTTGTTACGGTTTTTATATTCTCATTTTTTTTTTTAAAGATCTGTTTACTCGTATATTTGAAGCTGGTTGACGGACTTTTGGTCTTCTGGATTATTTTATGAATAATATTTTAAGCATCTACAAGACCTGTAAATCATTCACGGACAATACACGAGCCCTGAATCCGTTACAATATGTACCATAAATTGTAATTATTGTAAATGGTTTATGTAAATTGCATTTCTTGTATAAATAATACTTGCTTCATATAATTTGTATTTACAGCACATATTATAAACATACTAGTACCAGAATATGTACCGTAATTCGGGATCTTTCTTTTTTTCCAAAATGTACATAAAGTACTTAATGTTTCATATATATTTTTTTTTTCTTTTTTTTTTTTTTTTCCTTAGTTAGGGGGACACCTTGTATATTCATTTAAAGTTATTTAATACTTTTAAATAATTGTATTTTTTCATTTATATTTATAGGAATGAATAATGGTTGATGCAGCTGGAAAATAATATTTTTTTTAATTAATAATATTATTTAATGGACTTTTTCGAAGTCAATAAATTTCATTCTACTATTTTTTGAGTAAAATAACGTTTGCAGAGCACTGTTTATTATATAAATAGCTAAACTTGACTATCCAGAGATCGATACATGCATGAAATTTGTAGGACAGTAAATTGTAAATTTATAATACGCTTTGTATATTTACATATTGAAACGTATTTCAAGTTGAAAAGATTTCCAGCATTTCAATAACATTTGATAATTGATTTAAACTGGAAATGTTTGCTTTCAAATAGACATAAACTGACTTCCTTATTTAGCTTATTGTCTGGATTACATATATTTCAACTGTTGTATTGAACTGTTTACATTTTAATTTAAGTAACATTCACATACGACTATTTTATGTATTTTAACTATTCTAAATGACACTAAAAGACATAATTCCTGATAGCAGATATATTTCTATTTTTAAATTTTAGTTAATAAAAAATATTAAGAAATATCAATAACGACATCTATACATATAAATACTTTTCCTGTATAGAACATTACCTTTAGTACGAGGGTCATATAAAATAACGTACCTTTAAAGCTTACGGTGTTAAAATCAAAATTTGTATTGCTCATTCACATGTTACGATATAATCTGTGATATTGAACAAGCAAATTTTGTGAATTAAAATATTTAAATTTCATAAATTAACAAAAAATATAGTTTGAAAAATTAATTCAGTCCCGTAAATGAAACAGAATGAAGAAAGATTTTTTTTTTCAAAATTTTACTTTAATTAAAGAAAATAACAAAGTATTTAATTAAAAAACATATACATTATTGTATTTTTAATATGGGATAAAAAAAAAAAAAAAAAAAAAAAAAAAAAAAAAAAACAACATCGCTTGAATTTTTAAAGACATTATTTTCTGAAAACATCTAAAAAATTAAGAGATAATTGTAATTAAAAGAACATTCCAACTGTAATTAAAGTACATTAGTAAGCAAAGACGACACAAATAAAGATAGATTTATTTCTAGGAATTTAAAATAAACAAATATTATCAATTTAGTGCTAAGTAATGTGATAAAGTCTTGGTAATTAAATTAATTAACCGTGAGCTAATTTACTTTAAAAAGAACAGTGGTGTATAAAGGATATTTCAGATTTAATTTAGCTTAATAACTTGTTTTGAGTACAAAATAAATATTTTTTAAATGCGATAAAATGTATGAATTGTTTAAACATAGTTTCTGAATTCTGCAATCTGATTATAAACTTTTGAAAAAAACATTCAGACGACCCATAATGAAATACTTATGTTTACTGTCTGGATGAACAAAAAATATTTATATATACTTATAACGAAATAAAATGTGTGTGTGGGGGGGGGGGGGAGTATAGTAACACTTGTAAAGGGGATGATTTACTTTGAAATTTGGTCTTTGAAATAATTATCTTAGAGAAATGAAATTTTGCATACACGTGTTTAGAAATCACTCAATATTAAATAAAATATATTTACTCGAAAACTAATGAAATGAATAATAATAATAATAATAATAATAATAAAATTAAAAATC